>CM060949.1:122191718-122369218 GCA_030765055.1 Mantis religiosa | reverse complement strand
CTCACATATCTGTATAAAATCTGAACACTATATTCAAGTAAGAGATTATAACCGTTTTTCCCTTTATCAATTTTACATGCCACACTTAAAATATTCTTGCATTAATCTTATGAGTAATTTAGCTTTATATGAACAGGTAACCAACTAGAAAGCAAATAATAGATGTGTGAAACGTATGAACTGCTACGCTCACATTAATTTCTCTATTCTTGCAAACGTTCTATCCTCTGTCTCTTCATGTTAGAGTGATAAACATTTGCAGATGTTATTGCTCATTTTCTGGCAGCAGCAGGGAAAATATTTAATAGATGGGCCTTTAAAGACAAGCCTTTTAAGAGCTGATCTATACAATGGCTTTGAAATTCCATTCTCTTTGCATGGCTAACAATAAGAAATAATAAACATGAATAATTACTTCCCGTTTGAGAAAATTATAAGTAACGGAAAATTTAGAAGATAGCAAAAAATATCTACAAAATTCTTCAGCCTTTAAAAATGTACCGGACAAACATTATATGTTTTAATTAGTCCTAAATTTTTTGTGTAGTAATATTTTGTGCATCTCTTGCAGTTTCCGAATTTTTGCCTATCTCTTGCAGTTTCAGGCAAAAGCTATTCAGAATGAAAAGGACTTCTCAGGAGATTACCAGAAAATTGAAGATACCGACTCCATTTGTCATAAAAATATCACAAATGCTTTAACCAAAATGTTTAGAGCCATTTTTGAACAAATCAAATATAAAACGTGAAGAATTTTCTTTAAAATAGCATCTTAGGAAGATGCTAAATTCAAGCTTGGTATTTAACCGAGTTCTCATTCCATAGCTACGCTGTTCGAACATAGATTTTCTAAGAATGCTTCTCTTTTAAGATTCAGAGGTCCATAAATATATTTTTGGTGAAATCCTGATATCAAATTTTTGGAGAAATACAATATTTCTGTTTATGTACATAGTAGAGAAATAAAAATAGATTTACGTAAGCATTTTGGGAGAATATATTATAGGTAATTAAACATTACACAAAACATTGCTAACGGACTGGAGACCTTTTATATTATGTTTATGTTCCTTATCTGGTATACTCCGGAATGAAGACATAAAGGAGGAACAGAAAGAAGAAAATTAAATGGAATAAGCAGAGATATGAAGGAAAGATTGTGTAGAATGTATGGAGTATTCGAGATTATCTAAACAAATATTACTTTACAAAGTTTTGACATACAGAAACACTGTACGAGCCTATAGAAGAGAGAGAGACAGTTCGAAGGTGTAAGGAACCTATCCTTGTCAAAAATAAGCCCCAAAATAGCACTACAGCACAAATAAGGAACTAATAAATAGAGCTCAGGTTTATATGCACTATGGAATATGAATAATGCATGCAGCCATGCATTAATGAGTTGCTAAATATGCTTCGAAATCCTTAAAATGTGCATTTAAAGTAAAGTACATTATTTCACCTTTCTCAAATGTATTAATCTCAAAGTATATAATTCAATATTGAATTATCAAACATGGGCACTGATTAATATTTATTGGTCTATTTTTCACTCTGTTTTAGTATTAGTCGTGTGTGTTGCAATAAACAAATATTTTTCACGTATTTTGGAGGAAACTATTTGTTTTCTGTCATTTATAATGTTTTTACATTTCTATGAGCAGCTGTTGGGAGATGTTGTGTAATGTATCACTGAACAACAAATTTGAAGTGAAAGTGTGTAAATTGCATATTTTTGAGTTAGGTATGTTTATTTGTATAAAATGATAAAAAAGCATAATCTTCATAAATATTTAGCTCTAGTTTTTAAAAAGGGTAATGTATATTTTTGCGTAAAAAACCCACTAACTAAATATGCATTCATGTTCCAAGATTCAGCATAATAAATTTTAAATGAATAATTACTTAAATTATATGTTATGCATTGATAAATTTAAGTGCCATTCTGGAAGTTCAGAAGTAAAATATTAAGAAAAAAGAAGATAATATTACATTAATGAAAATACTTTGCAAGTCTGCTTTGTACCAAATGAAATGAAATGTGTAGTGTTTAACGCCCGCTTTTACTACATACGGCACCGCAGGCGATGACACTGATGATACATGAGATGAAGATGGAGCACGGGTGGAATGAGATGGTGGGGGAAACCGGAGATCCCGGAGAAAACCCACCCCAGCGCCGTGTTGTCTACCACAAATCTCACTTTGCGGTCTCCTAGGATCGAACCCGGGCCGAAGTGGTGAGAGCCAAGCGGTCTAACCACTGAGCCACGACGCGGCCTGCTTTGTACCAGAACTATGTAAAGCACAAAATAAAACATATAAATAAACTGGTCACAAATGCTATATAATGGTTTACATGTGTTACATGACCATATGTACAGTATATGCAATTACAAATTTTGTTCAGAAATAAATTCAAAAGATGGCCGTTTGTGCTTGGCTTGACCTTTATACACATATTCGGGCACAACCCTTATGAAAGTCCAGCAGTAATCTGCTAAAATATTACGGGTCCACTTTCCGGCATACCTTTTCTCCAATGTGGCAAAATATTGATAAAATCGTTGCTCATGTTCATCACTTACAGCACAAAATCTTTGGGGAAGAAGTCAAGATGACTAGGTAAGAAATTCATTTTCAATGACATGTTGCAACCAAGGTTTTCATAGGATGACAACATGTTATCTACGATCTCCTTGTAATTTATTGCTCGGTTGTTCCCCAAGAACTGTAAACAGACTGTTTTAAAACATTCCCATGCATGCTTCTGATCACCTTGTATGATTGTATCAAAGTATGGTCTCTAAAAAGATCTGGAATTTGTGGGCCTACAAAGATGTTCTCCTTTACCTTGGCATCACTTAATTAAGGGAATTTTTACCCTTAAGTACTAAAACATTCTCTTAACGAAGTTTTTCATGAGACCCAGCATGATGTTCGAGGGTGGGAGCAGAATCTTTTTAGGGGCTACTAGGGTTTCACTCTTAATGTTCTTTATACGTGGTTGAAGATATTTTCTGTTGGACCATTCATGTTTTCTGTAATGAGATGTACAAACTCTATGCCATTCAGCAAGAAGGCAGCAATATTTAGTATATCATAACTGCATATCTAATAGCAGTGCAACCACTTTCAAGTCACCATAGATCTGCCATTGAGAGTCATTGCACTTGATGGTTTCTAGTAAACTTTTCATGTTTTGGTATGACTCATATGCAAATTATGTCCACAGAAATAGAAGGAAACTAATTACCAATATGTTAAAGCACTGCTTTTAAGCTCAACTTTGACGAATCAATAAAGAGTCTCCAGTCATTAGTGCTGTAATTAATTCTGAGAGCCTTCATTAGACCAGATGCCACAAGACTATCTTGCATGTAAAAAAATAAGTGAATTGTTGCTTTCTTCTACAATATAATGAACCATTTACATTGCTTTTCAGAAAATTGCGCTGCTGCAATCTTGATGATAAAATCTCAGCCTTAGCTTTAGAGAGCTCAAAATCTCCATTGAGACAAATTTGTGAATCATCAACGTTTGGAAGAAACTCTGGAGTTTGTGATAGTTCACGACATTCAGAATCCCAATCAGAAATAATCTCGTACTCTGTTGGTCGCTCAGGTATTGGCAATCCTTAACCATGTAGAACTGGACGTATGGCAGATGGAATGTCAGGATAGATCATTGTCCACTTCTTCTTCTTCTTCTTCTTCTTCTTCTTCTTCTTCTTCTTCTTCTTCTTCTTCTTCTTCTTCTTCTTCTTCTTCTTCTTCTTCTTCTTCTTCTTCTTCTTCTTCTTCTTCTTAAATATTCCCTTCTTAATAGGAGGAACCATACAAAAGTAGAAATCACTGACATAGTTGGCTCACTCCAGATTATGTGTACTGCAAAGGGCATTGAACATCCTTGCCCATGCATCCAATTCCTGAAGTTGCTGCCACAAGCGTTGCAGATTACATGTGGAGTCCAAGGTTTAACCTGATCACCAATTTTGCACCCAAAATAACAACTGTAAGCTTTGTTTAATCAGTAAACTTATTTGCTGTTTTTGTGAAGCAAATGTCACTTCTCTACACACATTGCAAAATACGACGGCTGTTCAGTAAAGAATGATCACAATTTTTTTTGACAACGTACATTTACTCATCCTCATAATTTTGATTGTCCGTCTCAAAATAGTCTCCCCTGAATGCGATGCACTTTTCCCAGCGTTTCTGCCAGTCTTCAAAGACATGCTGGAAACCATTTTTGAGAGATCCTTCAAAATTGCTTCCGCAGCTTTCACTACTGCTTCTGATGATGGATAATTCCTCCAAGGAAGGCATTTCTTCAAGTTAGGGAATAGAAAAAAGTCACATGCGGCTAAATCCGGATTTTAGGGAGTGTGAGGGATGCACTTCACTCTGATTTTTGCAGGACATTCAGCAACAATATTGGCAATATGCGGCCGCGCATTATCGTGGTGCAGCATCCAGCAAGCTTCAAGGAAATGTGGTCTTTTGCGCTTGATATCGACTTGCAATGTTTCCAGGACATCCCTGTAGTATTTTATAGTTACTGATGTGTGTGCAGGTATAACATGCTGATAAACCATTCCATGAATATCAAAGAATGAGATGACCATAGCTTTCTCAGCAGAGGCAACCACTTTTGCTTTTGGGGGCGTTGGTAATGACGAATATCTCCACACTGAACTTTGCTGTTTGCTCTCAGGATCAAAATGATGTAGCCAAGCTTCATCAGCAGTGATTACGTTTGAAAGGAACTCCGGATCTTCCTCTAACATCAACTTTAACTGCATGTTACCTCCATTACAATGGTAGGCGATACTGAACATGTCTGAATTTGCCTGGTTCTCACAGGCGGAAACCAGGAGTACTAACACTGAAACTACTACGGCGTGTTTGTTTCACATTAAACTTACAGAATATAATAAGGTTGAATTTTAGTGCGCAAAATTATGACCGTAAAAAATTATGATCATTTTTTTATTGAACAGCCCTCGTATGTCAGCACTGTTAACACAAACTCGTGATATTTTTGTTCACCTCAATAGCAGTCAACTATAACAATTAGTAGTTAATCTGGAAACAAATGTGCAAAAATTATTACATACATTAATAAAGTCACTAAAGTTGAAGACGAGGCAGACAAAAATGTCACTAAAATTGGTATCAAAATGTTTATATCCAAAATATTGCACACAAGTAAGACCAGGAACAATAACGTAAGTCATTGTTGCTAGTTATTATAACTTTGACAAACCATTATAATATTTGATTTTAAACGTAACATAAAAATCCGTACATAATTTCCTTACCGCAATAAAACCGTGTAAAATGAAAACTAGAGCTAATTTTGAATTGTCTTTGGAATATTCGCTATCAGCGTATTAGAACTGACAGGAATTGGCTATTTTCATTGCAATTATATTTTCGTTGTTGCACAGTAAATTTTGTATTACAGAGTATCTATAACAATTGTATAAATATTATGGGTTTGTTTTAGAATAAAACCAACAATCACTAACTGGAAAATCGAAATGATTTTTAAACTATTATTAAAATACAAAAATAAAGCTTAATATTGTAATACACCTGCACAGTGCTATATTTCTATTTATCGCTAAGAGTAGGGTTGTCATCAATCCATCACTCAATTTCCATCAGACCAAATCCGCTTGATTGCTCTTCTCCTTCGACTTTGTGATATCCCCTTTCCTATTACTCACACTTCATAAATTAGTAGCACATAATCATAAGTTTACAAATCAAGTGAAAAGTGACTTTTAAATTCTTGTAGATGTTATCATTTCGTCATACGGCTTCGTTTACAATTTTAATAAAAACTATATTAAGTTGTTGAGTGGCTTATTTTTGTATCAGGAAGCGCTCGTTGTTGATAGCTATGTTCTCATTTTCGGCGATCTTTTATTGATTTAGAAACATCACTGCCCGCCTCGGTAGGGTGGTGGTAGAGTGTCTGCCTCACGTTCAAGGGTTCCCAAGTTCCAATGTCGGTTATGGTGAGTTACCTGGATAAGGCTTTTCCGGAGTTTCCCTTATCCTGGAAGACGAATGTCGAGTATCTCTAGGCTCCATGGACCCCGGGCTCATTTGAGCATCATTTCACCAATTTCATTCATCGTCCCATGTGACTTAACGTTGGAGGACGTAAATTACAACAAAAAAGAAAGTAAAAAAAGAAACATAGTACCTAAGTTCTACATAGACAGAGTAGTAAAAGAAAAATTTTCCTGTATCCTTCTTTTCTTAAAATATTGGGGTTAAATGTGTGTACGAATCATTGCTGAAAAGGTAAAGTATATGCATAAATATGTACACATTAGTTAAATATACACTATCCCTTTAAATATCCATTTATGTTGCTGTATAAAACTTCTGAAATAAACTCCTTACAGTGTGGAATACATTTATTACTTACACGCATATGTTCAACGATCAAAGTATAAAACATGCAAATATGCAAAAAAAAAAAAAAAAAAAATGTCAGCTCTACTAATAAGATACACAAATTCGCTCAACACTTCGACCGGTTGCGGCCAGTACACCTGAAGTTGAGACCTCTGTCATTAGGTATAGCAGCCTATTCCGAAGTTTTATAGGATAGAAAAATGAAAGTACATTCACTTACTTAGTTTGAAACCAGGGATGTAATGAAACTCCGCTGTCTGGTGTAGATAAACAGTCGAATTCATTTAAATACAATTTACTCTAAATGGACGTAGGGTACTGAAAGCAGACACCCAAAATCTGTATCCTACTTTCGTTTAGAAACACATACTGATTAATACGCAGAACCATGTTCCATGAACTATGGTTCCATGGAACCCAAATGTTCCACTCAAATGTCGATGACAAGTTTTAATTTGGAGTTAACATTTCTTCTATTTACTAAACTTGCAGCGGTTTATTTTTTGGATGAATGTAGTGATTGATTTCTCACCTTTGGTGAAGTCTTGCAGAATTATTGTTCACCACGATTGCTCTCGAGCGATGATCTCTGTACCCAGAGTCATAGTCTCGTAACGGAGAAATAATGTAATCTTTTGGGATAATGAAATAATTACTCTTCATTCGATTTATTTCTTTTGCAAACTGATGTTTTAATTATAACAAAATATTTTGAAATTATGATGGACAGTTTACAAAATAATTATTCTTTTAGTCGATACAATTCGGTTTTCAATTAAAAATTATTGAATCAACTTTCTCCTGTACTTTACAAATAATCGTAAAGTTATCCGTTCTTAAAGAATGCCTAATGCATT
The DNA here is from genome assembly GCA_030765055.1 of Mantis religiosa. NCBI lineage: Eukaryota > Metazoa > Arthropoda > Insecta > Mantodea > Mantidae > Mantis > Mantis religiosa. The sequence goes on along the minus strand of CM060949.1, from coordinate 122,361,924 downwards.
AGCTATTTAATATACTCGCGGACACACGCAGACCATGAATGCTAAATCCATTAAAAAAATCTGCAAGATTTCGGACAGACACTTACACATGTCAATATTCAGCGATGGTTACATGCAGAAGAATTTTATATTACACTGCCGCTCATTTGTTTAGCATAGCGAGAATGTAGTCTCTGTTAGTCGTTTGTTTAAAAGAAAGTTAATGCAAGCAATAGTATTTTATAAAAGCTCCTTATGTATCCTGTCAGGTAACTTTGTTTACTCTATGGATGTCTTGAAGTTGCATCCAAACCATCACACGGAAACACACGCTAGCAGATGCCACAAGAACAATACAAAATATCCGCTATAAGCTTAAACGTAAACTTAAACTAATGCAACTAAATGTCACCTGGGTGAAGTATTAAATTAATTAAAGGATTCAAGATAACTAGTAATACGAAATAAAACTTGGTTATAAGAAAGGAAATACATTTATTTTCTTTTGATGACAAAATAATTTTATACAGAAATACCTCATACCAACACACAAGAGTGCATTTCATTGAAAATGAAAAGAAGCTAAAAATAATGTCCAGTGCTTTTAATCATGCTCTGAATTTTAGGCGAATCTGGGATTAAGATTGCTAATTTTACTGTACTAACCAGTAAAATTGACTTCTTCAAATTTATTCAATATTATAAATTAAAAATCAATGCTCCATGCCGTAAATTTGTAGCAAAATAATTTCTTAAAATTTAAGACATTTAAAACTATAGAATATGCTCCAAAATTATATAAATTTGGACATTTTTAAATTTAAAATGTTTATTTTGTTTCACGAACATGGTTCAGTACAATCAACTGTTAAATTTGATGTACAAATTCAAAGTTCAGTGTCACTGATATTGTCATGTGGCCGAGGAACTAACTACCTGCCATTGAAGTAGAATGGTGCCTACAGTGGACTACCTTCGTTAATGGCCTGTTTTCTCCTCTCAAATATAGGCCCTACAAATTAATGGCAATTGTGTGCCGGTTTTCGGCTTTAGCGTCTTCGTTTGATGGCGCTCGAATGTTCCCTTTTCAGAACCTTCCACCTTGTATTCGGATCCTGAAGGTAAAGGAATCATCTACTGTGCCCCGGACGTTTCGAGTTGGTTGAGTTGAGTGACTTTAATCGTCGATGTCAGTCCAAATGAGACAGTTGAAAGAATGGCACTTTCTGACGACAGTTAGTTGACGTTGCCAGTTCAGTTCAGTCAGTTCAGGGGATAACACCGAGCGCAGTTCAGTTGTGCGTTGTGACTCAGCAGTTCAATAAGTGATTCGATTCGATGGATCAGTGGTGTTTTGTTGCCCTTGTGTTTGACAGACAAATCGAGTAAATTTAGCAGTAACTGAGGTTCTCGTTGTTTCACCACTTAAAAACTTCATTTTTTCTGAAAATCTGAGTGGTTAGACCGCTTGACTCTCACAAAGGTGGCCCTGGTTCGATCCCAGGTGACCGAAAAGTGAGACTTCTGGTGGACAGCACGGCACTGGGGCGGATTTTCTCCAGAACCTCCGGTTTTCCCTGCCATTCATTCCACCGGTGCTCCAACTTAAGCTTATGTGTCATCAGTGCCGAGTGTACTAAACGCGGGCGTTAAAAACTACATATTTCATTAAATGTTTTTTTTTCTGAAAATCAGTCGTTCATTAAATAAAGTATAAAGACGGCAATTTCAAATGCTTGATAGCTAGAAAAAATTATTTAAATGCTTTCTTCCACCTTCAGAAGCGAATAATCTGAAAGCTGCGGAAAAGGTCTATATCACAAGTTTCATTTAAAAATTTGAAACATTTAAGAAGGAAGAGAGTAAAATGATTAAAAATTTTAAATCTTTAATACTTATCAAGCCGAAATCTCACTTTCTTCTCGGGCAACAAGCCAGGTGAAAATATGATTAGATATCAACGTTTCGGGAGTGTGCATCTCTCTCATCATCAGGATATTTATAAAATGTTATAACAAAAAAAAAAGGAAATACTGGATATAACAACTATAAACAAAGACAAAACACTATCAAAATTCGCGTTACTGAACAAAGGACTGTTTTCAGTAAATTAAATGCCAGGTTAGGAGATGACGTGAGTATAGAAAATTGTGTCAAAGAAACGTAGCTACTTAACTTGATTATCAAGCTGTATTGATCTTTGCTTCTTAATTCGATGGATTTCCACTTTTAAGGCGGGTTTCCAAGAGGAGCTGAACTGAAATCCAGCATCACGATTAAGCGTGCTCCTTTCAGAGGAAATCGCCAAAGCCTCCTTAATCCTCCGCTCCCAGTAACTGTTGCATTTTGCCAAGATGGTCGTCTCCCGAAAGTTGGCTCTATGGTCATCAAAACAATGCTCAACCAGCCCAGACTTCTCAGGTTACATTACACAAATGCTCCGTTCATGTTCGATTATTCTAGTAGCGATGGTCCTTCCGGTTTGTCCTATATACGGTGACTCACATTCACAGGGAATGCGGTACACTCCCGGAACTTGGAAGTTCAGTTTGTCTTTCACTGGTCTCAACAGATGTTTAATCTTCGGATTAAAGCTTCAGGTCCTATTTTTAAGCCGAAATCTATTTAAGCACTGGGTTAGGACATTTTATTGGACAGAATTGGCACTAGATTCTACAATATTTGAACATTTTTTCTAAGAAAATTAAAAAAGACATATTTTTAAAAGATATGAAGAATATGTTGTAACGAACACTCTTGAAGATTTTGAAGTAATAGAATAATCAAAATGATAGTCAAATTCTTTATTACTGTTATATATGAACAGGATTAAATGGCAGCATCTGAGTTAATTGTTTAAAACCCCCATTGAAAACTGAAACCAATATAACCTTGAATTTGAAGGGTAACTCGATGTCAATCCGCTTCCTGAACCAGCTAGACAAGGTCAGCAGAACTAAGGGTCAAGATTGTATCCATATACGGATAGTGCAGTGTGTGTGAAGTCTACGATTAAATGTTACATAATACAAAGAAGCACAAACAAGGAATCCCAGACATCTAATTGCATAATTACCGGTGCTTTGGCGCAGCTTTATTTGAAATGAGCATTGTCCTCGCCGTACATATACAAACAAAATAATTTAACTACAAATATTAACACTTACCTATATATTAATAAAAACGGAAAATATGTGCTGGCGGAGATATTCCACCCATTTTTATCCTTTTTCACAATTGAACAACAGTGTTCTTCACGGAAGAGACAGCTTATACAACAATTTCTAATTTCGATTTCTAAATGTCTAGACCAAAATTAAAAATAAAATAACTCTGCATTAGATAGTTAAATCTCGAGAAAAAATCAAACATTATGACCTTACTGATAGGTGAAAGTTATAAAGCACTGGCAATGTGGCATGAATAGATTAACTTCTTCAACATATGACGAAAGGGGCCTAATAAGGTTGGTTTTGGTGGTATTTTACAACCTTTTAGTGAGGCTATTAAATTATTGTGACTTTGTGGGTTCGTGGAATAAAAAGTCCAATTACACCACTCAACAATGTCCTTTATTTCTACCGACTTACAGTTTAACACTTGCCAATTACACAAAATTACGTAATGCACACAATTACGATTCACCAGTTCGTCCGTTATCGTTCCGATGCACGTACACGGCGCTACTTCACTAGCACGTCAAACACTAACTAACTCACTGTCTCTCTGAAACCCTTTTTATAAGAATGTCAGTGTTTTTCTAGAAGTCTCTAATCACCGAACGTTCCAGACCACCGGAGAAGGGGAGAGAAACATCGAAGGACCGGCGACACTACCGCAAATCACCCCTCAGTTAGTGACAGAGACTAATGGGAGGCGTGGCTCAACTCCCTCTGGTTTTCCTCACAGCTGTGCCGTCATACCTTCCGCTAATTGGGTGACACTGCTCCCTCCTCAAAGCTGGTCGTCCCGAACAGCACCATCGTAGCGGGCTAGTCGATCCAGGTGTACCACCAACATCTTTCCTCGGGGAACCTTCTGGATGCGGTAGACCACGTCGTTAATCCTCTTCACCACCCGGTACGGTCCTTGCCATTGCTGCTGAAGCTTCGGGCAGCGTCCCTTGGTCCGGGTAGGACGGTACAACCAGACCAGGTCACCTTGCTGGAACCCTTGGCTGTTGGCTTGCCTATCATATCTGGTCTTCATGCGGTCGCTCGCCTTCTGGATGTTCTGGCGAGCCATCTCGTGCATGTCGTGGAGGCGGTCCACCAGGTTCTCCACATACTCGGTCACCGGCTGCTTCACCTCCGGAGGGCTTCCGAAAGCCAGGTCACAAGGGAGGCGTAACTCTCGACCGAACATTAAGCTGGCTGGCGTCATCCCAGTTGTGTCGTGTGTAGACGAGCGATAGGCCAGCAAGAACAGTGGCACCTTGACGTCCCAGTCTCGCTGATGGCTGGCCACGACTTTCCTCAGGTGTTCCTCTAAGGTCTTGATGTACCTTTCGACCATGCCATCCGATTGGGGATGTAGAGGCGTAGTGCGAGTCTTGTTCACCCCAAGCCTTTGTAGTGCCTCCTTCATTAGGTTGGACTCAAAGTTGGTACCCTGGTCACTGTGTAGCTCTAACGGCACCCCAAATCGACAGAATACTTGCTCCACGAGGCAGTCTGTGACTGTCTTTGCCTCTTGGTTTGGGATGGCATACACCTCCGGCCACTTGGTGAAGTAGTCCACGACCACCATTAGGTACTTGTTGCCTCGGTCGGAAACTGGGAACGGTCCAGCAATAACAACGGCGATCCGTTCGAATGGCGCTCCGACGTTGTACTGCTGCATGCGACCCCGGCTCCTAGTCTGAGGGCCACGACACGCCGCGCACACGTGACACTGACGGCACCATCTCTCAGCATCTGCTCGGAGTCTCAGCCAGTAGTAGCGCTGCCGTAGTTTGTCAATCGTTCGGTTCGCTCCCAGGTGTCCTCCCGAAGTACCGGCGTGCACTTCCTCCAGGACTTCCGGGACCTTACTCCGGGGAAGTACCAACTGCTCTCTCTGCGTCTTCCCATCGGGTGATTCCCATACCCGGAACAGCACGCCCTCTTTGGACTTCAACGAGTCCCATTGGGCCCAGTACGACTTGTATGTGGCGCTCCTCGGTGCGATGTCCTCCCAGGTTGGTCTCATCCCTGCCTCCACCTCCCTCAAGAGTGGCCCCAAGTCTGCGTCCGCCAGCTGCTCCCTCCTCAGGCCTGCGCTATCCCAGCCTTCAGCAGGCACTGCCACAACTACTCGGACTACTGCGGCACGCTCCTTCTCTTCCACTCTTGTGCACTGGCCGCACTCTTCTGGACAGGGTCTTCGGGACATGGCGTCTGCGTTACCGTGGCTCTTCCCTCTACGATGTTCCGAGGTGAAGTCGTACTCCTGCAGCCTCTGGACCCAACGTGCTGTCTGGCCTTCCAGGTTCTTAAAGCTCAATAGCCAGGTTAGGGCGGAATGGTCAGTCCTCAGGTGGAATGGCTGACCGTACAGGTACTTGTGGAAGTGCTCCAATGTCTTTACTACCGCCAGTAACTCCCGTCGGGTGACGCAGTAGTTCTTCTCTGCCTTGGATAGCGTCTTGCTGTAATAGGCTATCACCCGCTCATGGCCTTCCTGGATCTGCGATAGGACACCTCCAATGCAATGGTCGCTGGCGTCGGTGTCCACAATGAAGGCGCCACCCGGTTGTGGGAAACCCAAAATTGGAGCACTGCACAGGGTCTCCTTTAGGTGCTGGAAAGCGTTTTCTGCGTCCTCCGTCCACACATAAGGCCGGTGTTCCTCTGTCAGGCGGGTGAGGGGTTTTGCGATGTTGGAGAACCCCTTTATGAAGCGCCTGTAATAACTGCACAGCCCCAGGAAACTGCGCAATTCTTTCTTGTCCTTTGGGCGAGGCCAATCTCTCACAGCCTTTGTCTTCTCCGGGTCTGTGGCCACTCCGGTTGCTGAGACTATGTGGCCCAAGTAGTTAACTTCCTTGCGGAAGAGCTGGCACTTCTTCGTGTTCAGCTTCAAGTTGGTCGCCTGCAGTCTCTGTAGCACCTTACTCAGATTCTCGAGGTGATCTTCAAAAGTCTTCCCGACGATGATGATGTCGTCCAGGTATAGCAGGCAGGCATCGTAAGTCAGCCCTCTCATCACTGACTCCATGAGGCGTTGGAAGGTAGCTGGTGCGTTGCAGAGGCCAAAGGGCATAACCGTGAACTGCCAAAGACCTTGGCCCGTCGAGAATGCGGTCTTCTCCTTGTCTCTCGGGTCTAGAGCTACCTGCCAGTAGCCCGACTTAAGGTCCAGGGTCGAGAACCACTGTGCACCAGCTAGCGTGTCCAGGGTGTCGTCAATCCGGGGTAAGGGAAAGCAGTCCTTCCGGGTAACAGCGTTCAGCTTTCTGTAGTCTACGCAGAAGCGCAGCTCGCCGTTCTTCTTCGTCACCAAGACTACAGGGGAACACCAAGGGCTGTCGGACTCTTCAATCACTCCCCTGGATCTCATGTCCTCCAGCATGTCTCGTACCGCCCCTTGCTTCGCCAGCGGAACACGTCTATGTGGTTGCCGAATAGGCCGGGCGTCCCCGGTGTCGATGCGGTGAAGCACTTTGTCCGTGCGGCCGTAGTCACTATCACCTTGGCTGAAGACGCGCTGGTACCGCCTTAGCAGTTGTCGAACCTTCTCCAGCTGTTCTGTGGTCAGGTGGTCGGCCGCTCTCTCTACCAAGCCTTCTAGCCGGGGCCCCAGGTGTTGCTTCGGCGCCGGCTCCTGTGTCTCGTCGATAGCTGTTACGCTCACCACGGGCTCGCACATTCCCAACTCCGTCCCGGCCTGGACGTCGTGATCGGCGTCCGTAGGATTTAGCAGTCTCACGGGCACCTCCTCTCGGCACGGCAGCAATGCCCTGGCTACACACAGTCCGTTTACAGGCGTCTTCTGGTCCAGCATCATGTTCCTGGTTCTCTGGCCCTCCAGTCGCGCCGTCACCACCACCTCGCTCCTCGCGGGAACAACCACGTCTTCGTCCAAGACGACCCTGCACATTCCAAGGCGCTCTTCGGGTTGACGGAGTATAACCTCTTCTCCGTTAAGCCGCAGGACCTTCTTGCCGACGTCGACCGTCGCCTCATGGCTCCTGAGGGCATCCAGTCCCAGGATCACCTCCTCAGCCACCTTCGCGACGAACACCCACAGACGCACGGCACTCCGTCCCAAGTTCAGCTCCAGCAGGGCCTCCTTCTCCACAGGCAAGGTGTCGCCCGATGCCGTGACAAGCTGGTATGGCCGGCTTGGCTTTCTTGTCGGCAAATCCTTCGCCACGTCAGGTCTGATGATGGTCACGGCCGCCCCGGTGTCGACCAGCACGCGGCACGGCTTTCCTCTTATCCAACCGTCCGCGATGAGGCTGTCATCCATACGCCGGCTGACGGCGCGCAGTGTCACTCGAGGGGATGGTGGTGATGGCGCCGACGTGCCCCTCTCCACGACGGCCCTTACTCGTTTTCCGGCTGCTCTTCCTGGTGTGGGCAGTCTCTCTGCAGGTGTCCGGGCTGTCCACACCCCCAACACAGGCCACTAGGTGTTCGCCGGCGTCCCTCAGCTGGTCTTCTGTCTCCGGCATAGCGGACGCTCCTCGTTCTCGACGTCGGGAGGGATGTTATTTTGGCCGCCTCCATCCTTAATGCCGCTGTCAGCGCCTCGTGGATGGTTTTATATTCGCCGAGCATTAGGCGCTGACGAATCTCCGTGTCCCGTACCCCGTCGACAAAATTGTAGGCGGCTTCCCGGGATACGAACTCCAGTGGCAGGTCAACCAAGGCCTTGCTAGCCAGCTGCTCGATGGCTATGGCGAACTCCTGCAGTGTCTCCCCCGGCTGCTGCGACCTTGCCTTTAGCTGGCTTCGGTATGCTGCGGCTAAGCGGTGGTTCCCGAAGCGATTCTCCAGGGCCTCCCAGATGTCCTTGGGCGCCGCCATCGTCTGCACCGCGTTTAGCACTTCCGCGGCCCGTCCCTGGAGGCTGGCTATTAACTGTGTAGCCTCCTCCTCCGGTGACCACCTGTTGTGCCTGGCCACTGTGTCGAACTGGCGGCGGAAGACTTCAAACGTTGACGCGCCGTCATACTTGGGAGGTTTGACGCGCGCAGATGTTGTGTCGCGTCCCGGCGCGTCGGGCTTCAAATCCTTCAACCTCCTGCCGACGACGTCCTCCACCATTGCGTTCAGGGACTTGACGCTGCTGTCAGCCTTCCCTTCCAGGTTGTTAATGCGGTTCGCAAGGTCTTCGACGTCTTCCACCACGGCGTTCAGGGTCTTGGCGTTATTGTCGGCCTTTTCCTCTAAATCATTAAGGCGGTCGTCTACTTGGCCCATCCGCTTGCCCAGCTTCGTGACGTCATCCCTCACGCCGGACAACTGTTCGTCAAATTTGGCGGCGAGGACCTCGTTCGCCTCCTTCATTTCCGTGGCCAGACTGTCGTTCGCTGCCCTCATTTCTGTGGTCAATTCGGTCTTTATTTCTTCCGTCTTCGCTGTTATTTCGGCCTTCATTTCCATCATCTTCTCCAAAAATTTTTCCAATGCCGCGTCCATGGTTGTAATGTTCGGTGATGTTATCTTCCCGCTTCCTGACACCAGTGTGACTTTGTGGGTTCGTGGAATAAAAAGTCCAATTACACCACTCAACAATGTCCTTTATTTCTACCGACTTACAGTTTAACACTTGCCAATTACACAAAATTACGTAATGCACACAATTACGATTCACCAGTTCGTCCGTTATCGTTCCGATGCACGTACACGGCGCTACTTCACTAGCACGTCAAACACTAACTAACTCACTGTCTCTCTGAAACCCTTTTTATAAGAATGTCAGTGTTTTTCTAGAAGTCTCTAATCACCGAACGTTCCAGACCACCGGAGAAGGGGAGAGAAACATCGAAGGACCGGCGACACTACCGCAAATCACCCCTCAGTTAGTGACAGAGACTAATGGGAGGCGTGGCTCAACTCCCTCTGGTTTTCCTCACAGCTGTGCCGTCATACCTTCCGCTAATTGGGTGACACTGCTCCCTCCTCAAAGCTGGTCGTCCCGAACAGCACCATCGTAGCGGGCTAGTCGATCCAGGTGTACCACCAACATCTTTCCTCGGGGAACCTTCTGGATGCGGTAGACCACGTCGTTAATCCTCTTCACCACCCGGTACGGTCCTTGCCATTGCTGCTGAAGCTTCGGGCAGCGTCCCTTGGTCCGGGTAGGACGGTACAACCAGACCAGGTCACCTTGCTGGAACCCTTGGCTGTTGGCTTGCCTATCATATCTGGTCTTCATGCGGTCGCTCGCCTTCTGGATGTTCTGGCGAGCCATCTCGTGCATGTCGTGGAGGCGGTCCACCAGGTTCTCCACATACTCGGTCACCGGCTGCTTCACCTCCGGAGGGCTTCCGAAAGCCAGGTCACAAGGGAGGCGTAACTCTCGACCGAACATTAAGCTGGCTGGCGTCATCCCAGTTGTGTCGTGTGTAGACGAGCGATAGGCCAGCAAGAACAGTGGCACCTTGACGTCCCAGTCTCGCTGATGGCTGGCCACGACTTTCCTCAGGTGTTCCTCTAAGGTCTTGATGTACCTTTCGACCATGCCATCCGATTGGGGATGTAGAGGCGTAGTGCGAGTCTTGTTCACCCCAAGCCTTTGTAGTGCCTCCTTCATTAGGTTGGACTCAAAGTTGGTACCCTGGTCACTGTGTAGCTCTAACGGCACCCCAAATCGACAGAATACTTGCTCCACGAGGCAGTCTGTGACTGTCTTTGCCTCTTGGTTTGGGATGGCATACACCTCCGGCCACTTGGTGAAGTAGTCCACGACCACCATTAGGTACTTGTTGCCTCGGTCGGAAACTGGGAACGGTCCAGCAATATCAACGGCGATCCGTTCGAATGGCGCTCCGACGTTGTACTGCTGCATGCGACCCCGGCTCCTAGTCTGAGGGCCACGACACGCCGCGCACACGTGACACTGACGGCACCATCTCTCAGCATCTGCTCGGAGTCTCAGCCAGTAGTAGCGCTGCCGTAGTTTGTCAATCGTTCGGTTCGCTCCCAGGTGTCCTCCCGAAGTACCGGCGTGCACTTCCTCCAGGACTTCCGGGACCTTACTCCGGGGAAGTACCAACTGCTCTCTCTGCGTCTTCCCATCGGGTGATTCCCATACCCGGAACAGCACGCCCTCTTTGGACTTCAACGAGTCCCATTGGGCCCAGTACGACTTGTATGTGGCGCTCCTCGGTGCGATGTCCTCCCAGGTTGGTCTCATCCCTGCCTCCACTTCCCTCAAGAGTGGCCCAAGTCTGCGTCCGCCAGCTGCTCCCTCCTCAGGCCTGCGCTATCCCAGCCTTCAGCAGGCACTGCCACAACTACTCGGACTACTGCGGCACGCTCCTTCTCTTCCACTCTTGTGCACTGGCCGCACTCTTCTGGACAGGGTCTTCGGGACATGGCGTCTGCGTTACCGTGGCTCTTCCCTCTACGATGTTCCGAGGTGAAGTCGTACTCCTGCAGCCTCTGGACCCAACGTGCTGTCTGGCCTTCCAGGTTCTTAAAGCTCAATAGCCAGGTTAGGGCGGAATGGTCAGTCCTCAGGTGGAATGGCTGACCGTACAGGTACTTGTGGAAGTGCTCCAATGTCTTTACTACCGCCAGTAACTCCCGTCGGGTGACGCAGTAGTTCTTCTCTGCCTTGGATAGCGTCTTGCTGTAATAGGCTATCACCCGCTCATGGCCTTCCTGGATCTGCGATAGGACACCTCCAATGCAATGGTCGCTGGCGTCGGTGTCCACAATGAAGGCGCCACCCGGTTGTGGGAAACCCAAAATTGGAGCACTGCACAGGGTCTCCTTTAGGTGCTGGAAAGCGTTTTCTGCGTCCTCCGTCCACACATAAGGCCGGTGTTCCTCTGTCAGGCGGGTGAGGGGTTTTGCGATGTTGGAGAACCCCTTTATGAAGCGCCTGTAATAACTGCACAGCCCCAGGAAACTGCGCAATTCTTTCTTGTCCTTTGGGCGAGGCCAATCTCTCACAGCCTTTGTCTTCTCCGGGTCTGTGGCCACTCCGGTTGCTGAGACTATGTGGCCCAAGTAGTTAACTTCCTTGCGGAAGAGCTGGCACTTCTTCGTGTTCAGCTTCAAGTTGGTCGCCTGCAGTCTCTGTAGCACCTTACTCAGATTCTCGAGGTGATCTTCAAAAGTCTTCCCGACGATGATGATGTCGTCCAGGTATAGCAGGCAGGCATCGTAAGTCAGCCCTCTCATCACTGACTCCATGAGGCGTTGGAAGGTAGCTGGTGCGTTGCAGAGGCCAAAGGGCATAACCGTGAACTGCCAAAGACCTTGGCCCGTCGAGAATGCGGTCTTCTCCTTGTCTCTCGGGTCTAGAGCTACCTGCCAGTAGCCCGACTTAAGGTCCAGGGTCGAGAACCACTGTGCACCAGCTAGCGTGTCCAGGGTGTCGTCAATCCGGGGTAAGGGAAAGCAGTCCTTCCGGGTAACAGCGTTCAGCTTTCTGTAGTCTACGCAGAAGCGCAGCTCGCCGTTCTTCTTCGTCACCAAGACTACAGGGGAACACCAAGGGCTGTCGGACTCTTCAATCACTCCCCTGGATCTCATGTCCTCCAGCATGTCTCGTACCGCCCCTTGCTTCGCCAGCGGAACACGTCTATGTGGTTGCCGAATAGGCCGGGCGTCCCCGGTGTCGATGCGGTGAAGCACTTTGTCCGTGCGGCCGTAGTCACTATCACCTTGGCTGAAGACGCGCTGGTACCGCCTTAGCAGTTGTCGAACCTTCTCCAGCTGTTCTGTGGTCAGGTGGTCGGCCGCTCTCTCTACCAAGCCTTCTAGCCGGGGCCCCAGGTGTTGCTTCGGCGCCGGCTCCTGTGTCTCGTCGATAGCTGTTACGCTCACCACGGGCTCGCACATTCCCAACTCCGTCCCGGCCTGGACGTCGTGATCGGCGTCCGTAGGATTTAGCAGTCTCACGGGCACCTCCTCTCGGCACGGCAGCAATGCCCTGGCTACACACAGTCCGTTTACAGGCGTCTTCTGGTCCAGCATCATGTTCCTGGTTCTCTGGCCCTCCAGTCGCGCCGTCACCACCACCTCGCTCCTCGCGGGAACAACCACGTCTTCGTCCAAGACGACCCTGCACATTCCAAGGCGCTCTTCGGGTTGACGGAGTATAACCTCTTCTCCGTTAAGCCGCAGGACCTTCTTGCCGACGTCGACCGTCGCCTCATGGCTCCTGAGGGCATCCAGTCCCAGGATCACCTCCTCAGCCACCTTCGCGACGAACACCCACAGACGCACGGCACTCCGTCCCAAGTTCAGCTCCAGCAGGGCCTCCTTCTCCACAGGCAAGGTGTCGCCCGATGCCGTGACAAGCTGGTATGGCCGGCTTGGCTTTCTTGTCGGCAAATCCTTCGCCACGTCAGGTCTGATGATGGTCACGGCCGCCCCGGTGTCGACCAGCACGCGGCACGGCTTTCCTCTTATCCAACCGTCCGCGATGAGGCTGTCATCCATACGCCGGCTGACGGCGCGCAGTGTCACTCGAGGGGATGGTGGTGATGGCGCCGACGTGCCCCTCTCCACGACGGCCCTTACTCGTTTTCCGGCTGCTCTTCCTGGTGTGGGCAGTCTCTCTGCAGGTGTCCGGGCTGTCCACACCCCCAACACAGGCCACTAGGTGTTCGCCGGCGTCCCTCAGCTGGTCTTCTGTCTCCGGCATAGCGGACGCTCCTCGTTCTCGACGTCGGGAGGGATGTTATTTTGGCCGCCTCCATCCTTAATGCCGCTGTCAGCGCCTCGTGGATGGTTTTATATTCGCCGAGCATTAGGCGCTGACGAATCTCCGTGTCCCGTACCCCGTCGACAAAATTGTAGGCGGCTTCCCGGGATACGAACTCCAGTGGCAGGTCAACCAAGGCCTTGCTAGCCAGCTGCTCGATGGCTATGGCGAACTCCTGCAGTGTCTCCCCCGGCTGCTGCGACCTTGCCTTTAGCTGGCTTCGGTATGCTGCGGCTAAGCGGTGGTTCCCGAAGCGATTCTCCAGGGCCTCCCAGATGTCCTTGGGCGCCGCCATCGTCTGCACCGCGTTTAGCACTTCCGCGGCCCGTCCCTGGAGGCTGGCTATTAACTGTGTAGCCTCCTCCTCCGGTGACCACCTGTTGTGCCTGGCCACTGTGTCGAACTGGCGGCGGAAGACTTCAAACGTTGACGCGCCGTCATACTTGGGAGGTTTGACGCGCGCAGATGTTGTGTCGCGTCCCGGCGCGTCGGGCTTCAAATCCTTCAACCTCCTGCCGACGACGTCCTCCACCATTGCGTTCAGGGACTTGACGCTGCTGTCAGCCTTCCCTTCCAGGTTGTTAATGCGGTTCGCAAGGTCTTCGACGTCTTCCACCACGGCGTTCAGGGTCTTGGCGTTATTGTCGGCCTTTTCCTCTAAATCATTAAGGCGGTCGTCTACTTGGCCCATCCGCTTGCCCAGCTTCGTGACGTCATCCCTCACGCCGGACAACTGTTCGTCAAATTTGGCGGCGAGGACCTCGTTCGCCTCCTTCATTTCCGTGGCCAGACTGTCGTTCGCTGCCCTCATTTCTGTGGTCAATTCGGTCTTTATTTCTTCCGTCTTCGCTGTTATTTCGGCCTTCATTTCCATCATCTTCTCCAAAAATTTTTCCAATGCCGCGTCCATGGTTGTAATGTTCGGTGATGTTATCTTCCCGCTTCCTGACACCAGTGTGACTTTGTGGGTTCGTGGAATAAAAAGTCCAATTACACCACTCAACAATGTCCTTTATTTCTACCGACTTACAGTTTAACACTTGCCAATTACACAAAATTACGTAATGCACACAATTACGATTCACCAGTTCGTCCGTTATCGTTCCGATGCACGTACACGGCGCTACTTCACTAGCACGTCAAACACTAACTAACTCACTGTCTCTCTGAAACCCTTTTTATAAGAATGTCAGTGTTTTTCTAGAAGTCTCTAATCACCGAACGTTCCAGACCACCGGAGAAGGGGAGAGAAACATCGAAGGACCGGCGACACTACCGCAAATCACCCCTCAGTTAGTGACAGAGACTAATGGGAGGCGTGGCTCAACTCCCTCTGGTTTTCCTCACAGCTGTGCCGTCATACCTTCCGCTAATTGGGTGACATTATTTTGTAAAGAACATATAAATCCTTTAGTTTCTAATTATTTTTATATTATGTATGTCCTGTATTTTTCTTTATTTTTATATCTTTTCCATCAATTCAAAATGTCCAGTCTAATATTATTCCATGTAACTTGACATTTTGAGATATAAATACGTGAAAATATTGCTTCTTATCCTGTATTTGTAAACTTCCTAAAACGGGTAAGGGCAATTAGACTAAACTGAATTAGAGAACCTAGCATTAGAATTTTTTTGATTCTCTTTGTATAGTAGATAGTGGACAAGAGGATTATATAAGTGATACAATATGAGTTAATGTACTCCTATGTGTAGCCGTGTGGAATTTTAAAAACATTTTACAGGCTGTATTCATATTAGAAAGGTTTTAACATAATGCACACAAACTAAATATTCAAACTATCGTATTAGTTTGATACAACTTTTTATACTGGCCATTATGATCAGCTTTGTTTTGAAATTCAAACGCTGGCAATTAGGCCGTGTATGTACACATCTTTAATAAATTGACTTGGCTCAAATTTTCATTACATGGTTTATATGATTAAATTATCATGGCACTCAGAATTCAAATTGTCATACTTATATACGTTCATATCAATTTATTTTGGAGTTAACCTAGCCGCTATATTGACATCTCGTGCGTTTTCTTTTGTCTAAACCGTTATTATTTTGTCTTTATAATCTACCTATATAAAGATTAACTGGGAAGTTAATGTAAAGTATGAATTTAGAAGAACATGAAATGGAGGTGACGAGTGAAATTACGCAAGTAGCAGAAAGAGTAACACTATAACTGCGATCCCAAAGATCTAGAAGGCAATATCAATTAGAATTTATCACTTCGTTGCCTCACAAAACGTCTGAATTATTAATACATGATGATACCTCTCTATACATAAGAGTTGATCACGTTTTTAATGTCATTTCTCTTGTTACAAGAAGCTTGCTCTACATGTGTATTGAACTCGTTCTTAGCGTGACACACTCAGTCCATTGTAGAGTGGTTCATAGGTTCCCTTGCGATGGAAAAGCTCAGCCTGCTGTGTAGGCTCGAAAGCGCTGACAGAATTGAGTTGTTCCCAATTACAAGCCTCTGCCCCATTTGTCCGCTCTCGACTGACACGCAGGTCTGGATTCAACCTTAACGTAAAAGAGGGAAATATAATGGGAGGAAATCAGAGAGAGGAGGGGCAGGACCAGAAAGGCGCCTAATCCGTTTGAACTGAAAGCGTTATGTACTCCACCAAGGTTTGGGGCCTATCCTTACCAGATCTACTCATCTTTCTGGTCCTTGCTTTCATCCCTTCCTACTATATAGAAGTAAAATGTGTCGTATATAGTACTTCGCTCCTGCTGTGATGATTGCTACCGTTCGTCCGTACCTTTATCTTTTTCCTCGACCATTTTACAGAACCGACAAATTAAATATATAGTTTTTAAAGGTAATTCTGCTTTACCGTATGAGTTAATCAGATATAGACCTATATTGCAGTATTTTAGGTAATACAATATTTATTTTCTGTTAGTTTACTTAAGTAACACAGAGGAAGAATACTGCATTTAGTTGTTCACAATACACATAAGTTTGGCGAATACTAATACAATGAAGGGGCAGGGGACAGATGAGATTGGAATTAAACATTCTAATACAGAGAAAGAGAAATGTTACAAAATATAACATTCCAAATGATAGCAGATTTGGCCTAATGCATTACTCAAACCCAATTTTACATATAATGGTTCATGGGCTGTCTCATACTTAAAGATGGAGAGAATCTAATAGACGCTGTATAGTGAGATGACTGTATCAAACAAATTTCAGGCGCATGTTAAAATCAAATCAAATAATTTTATTGAAATGGGTTGGAAAAACTGCATATTTTCAAATATGTCACGTAGATAGGGTAGAAAAATGAACTTTAGTGTTGTAAAACTCAAACATTATATTACAAATATTTATTAAAGGCAAATTAATTAACATATTTGACCTTAAAAATAAATGTTTGCCACTTGACAGGGAAATTTTTGCAACTCTTCTTCTCCGATAAGTACACAAAATTTAAGGATTATGGTAATAAATGATAATAAATGTTTTTAAGAAAACGAAAATAAAATGTATTAACTTTTTTGTACTAAAGAAAAAATTTAAGATCATGGTGGTTTTCTATTTCGTTCATTTTAATTTCAGCATATAAATGTTTTAGATGATTATGAGGAAGAAACGTCGCTCGTAGCTGTTTGGCGAGCTTTTACCTTTATTTCCTGAACAAATAATTTTGAATAGCATATCCCATAACTCATAAACAGACCAATGATCTCAACCTCATAGATGGGGTATGACATAGAGGTGAACAGAATGGTCGGCTCGTGTATTTCCT
Organism: Mantis religiosa; assembly: GCA_030765055.1. NCBI lineage: Eukaryota > Metazoa > Arthropoda > Insecta > Mantodea > Mantidae > Mantis > Mantis religiosa. The sequence goes on along the minus strand of CM060949.1, from coordinate 122,345,290 downwards.
CTTTTCCTGATCCACTTGGCTGATATTTTTAAGAAGTCACAAACCTAATTAAGGAAACTAACATCGAAAATTCCTACTCTCCTATTGATACTAATTGTATATTTTAGTAGTAGTTATTTTATCATCATCTCTACATATATGTTGTATGCTTCAATGATTTTCCCATTATTTTTTTCAGAGTAGGTAATTCCAAGAAAATCTTTGTCTGGGTATTTTTAAAGGCGAATGATTTTACCAGTAGGTAAAAGATGTATTTGATTTAATTCATCTTTAGTATTATTATCATTCAGACATCAAATTATTAAAATTCGACAAAGAACTTCAGGGTCGTATGCAATTTCTAGATAAATGGCGCTGAAACGGAAAATATCAATGCAAGTGGAAATTTAAACGGATCTTATTTACGTTGATGTTAATTCCACATGTCAACTGCAATATACCAACTTTCAGCTCTTTTAAGACATAAAAAAGTGAAACGACCTTCGGCGTATGCAATTAGATGGTGCTGACCTTATAATGGTAACCTCAGAAGGAAGTCTTAACCACATGTCGCAGACAAATCTACCTCGGGAACAATGAACGAGTATAAAATGCCTCAAATAGGTTCCTTGGGTTGGTCCTGTATCAAGGAAGGAAAAGAGTATAAGGACAGGAGTGTACTCTATAGCTACTACAGCAAAGAGTAGCATCAGAGATAGTTATTATTACAAAATGATTAATGTATATTACAAACTTCGTAGTGCAGTGCATTCTAGAAGTGCTATAACATCCGCAGTTGTTTATGCAAATAATATCGTCCATACAACAGTTAGATTAGCAGCAGAAAGAAAATGCAGAGGAAAGGAAAATTTGCTGTTATGCTATTTTCTGTAGTATGATAAGTAATGTGTCAAGTCAAAATTCGACATCGATATGTGATTGAAATATTTTGAGTTCCACTGAATACCAAAGATCAGTTTTAGGATAAGGTGTCTGTCTATTTATAACAGTAAAATTAAAAGCAGAAGCTGGTTGAATATCGAGACTGGGATTTAAATCCGATATCTTCCAGGGATACGACATGGAGATTTTCAGCAAAGTACCCGCCCTCCCAAAAAAGAAAGATCTGTCTTTTGCATTGAAGCAAATTTTGTTAATTTTTATTTTCTTAGAATTGGACATAACGATTTTCACTAAAACACCATGTGTTTAAATGTATCTTTTCAATTTCTGATAATAACCTATGTTGTGCTTCAAATTGCAAATGAATCATTTATAATTTTTAAATCTTACGAGATAAGCAAAAACTTAGTATGCAAAATGTGTGCAGTTGTTAAAACTCATACTTTATAGAATAGGTGATGCACAGTCTGCGACGTTTCAAAGTCATTCGAAAGATGGAGACTACTGATCACCATACCCTGAGAGCACAGCTCTCGGCAATATGTGGATATCTTCGACGCCTGCTAAACCATACAGGATGTAACAAAAAGGTGTGTCAAAAATTTATTTGAGAAGACATTTCCTGCAGATAGAGACTAAAAGCTGTTGTGAACACAGGCCCAGAAATTGGGTATTTCCTTTTTAGAGCACTCTTTCTACATCTGTAGCCCATACAACAACTCTCAAAGATATAATGGTGAGAAAACAGAAAATCACATGTTCAAAATAGACTCCTTTGCTCCATTACATCTGTCGACCCGCCGTCGCATGGCCTCCCTAATGCGCTGAGTTAGGTCTCGAGAATTTCATATTGTATGACAGCCTTTCCAGTACAGCACTATGAGTCTCTACATTTGGAACTCGAGTTGCTTAAACAAGAGTTTTAAAATGTCCCCACAAACAAAAATCTAGTGGTTTTAAGTTAGGTGATCGTGGAGAACACGGAATTGCTCCATTTCTTCCTATCCATCAAGCAGGGAACCTGATATTCGGAGATCAACAGACACAAAGCCTGAAATGAGGAGGAGATCCATCGTGCATGAACTGAGTTCCAGTGTCTGACAAGAGGACTGTAGAACAATGACAACGGTGAAATGCATCACCACCAATTTAACCAGATGTAAAAGCGAATGTTTACTACTGTACTATTAAACCACTGTTCTGTTGTGGGTTTATAACCACAGGACAGTTACTATTACACGTCTCACCCTGTAAGCAGAGTTGTAGAAAACGAACTCTACAATGGAAATAAACAATTTCCAGGCCTATGCCCATATAACATTTTTATCCTCTCTATGCAACTAATGTCTTCCCAAAGTTTTGACTTCCTTTTGTTACACCATGTATATTCACTCATTACATGAGATAATTCAATGGACAACCTATCGCCTTTACAGCTTTTTATATAGTATTGGGTCTGAAAATCAATGTTGATATCAGGTATAGGCTAGTGAGAAACAGTGTATGCTTACATTATCATTAGTATTATTATAATTATTATTTATATCGTATTAAACGAAGGCCAAATCTCAAAATGTTATTGATCACAGCTAAAAGGGAGCACCGCTCCTGTTCAAATCTGAAATTCCCTTCCAATTTCATGGGTTGCTCGCTCAGAAATCCTAACCATTCTATTTCAGTTTCTGACAATAAATATTTCTTATAAGTAAAATGTTATCTTTCATTTACTTGAGAGTGCTAAAGCATGCACGTAAACGCAGAAAAAGAAAACTCTTAACTAACAAATCCTATGGTTTACTGCCTTTATAAATCTCAAGTATCATGCATCTATTTCAAGGTATAATGCAAGCTAACTTGCCGTAATGGCTACATATCTCTCTTCCAGTTTTATATATTTTTGGTAATGTATCATCTAACGTTATGTCAATGGTCAGGCAGTGAGTCAACGAGAAGGTGATTTTAAAATCAAACTCCTGATTCTCCACGTTGCCTGGTGTCCATCAGGCCGATCCCTACCCAGACAGAAAAAAATAAATAAAATAAGATAAAAAAGTAAATTTCAAACTAAATGTCGGGCAGACCGAAGTTAAGAAAGTGAAATTCATAAAATTCTTAGCAGTTTATAACCTAATGGACACATACAGAAGTAAAAGTGCTCGAAAACAAGAGGGTATATTCAAAATAATGGTCAAAATAGTAGCTGAAGGAAAATATGGTAAAACCATGTCTGTAAAATGGAATATGGTAGGATTCCCAGCACTAAATTATATACTTGACAACTACGAAACCGGAGAAAACTTGTTAGAATATGCACGAATTTGTCTTAATTTGTAGTTGGAACAAAGTTAAAGCCTTATGGTGTGATCATGATAATGATTTTATTTTACCATTATTTAACCTTTTGATAACTCAATGTATATTAAAATCTAATTTCATAGTTTAATTTCGTTTTATGAGCTTTAGAATATATATGAAATTTCATATTAACGGACTTCGTCTGTTATTTTCCATGATTCTGAATTATATATAACAATAGACACAGCTATACCTAGGCAAAATTTCACTTTTGTTTATGCTAATTTTAGCTTCTTCCCTAAGCTTCTCTTCTTTATCGACAAATGGTTTGGGATTATTATTAGATTTCTTCTCTGAGAAATACAACGTTCTATATATTGGAGATAATTTTCCTAAATGTTTTTGCACTTATTAATTTTCTAGATCTTCTATTATAGATAGAATGAAACCTGACTAAATCTCACAGCAAATAAGTGGGAATCCTGAATATTTTGGGAAGAAAAGTTGGGGTAATATATTTCGTGTAAATTTTTTGGAATAATATTGATATTTCTTATCGTGGATGAGGAACCCGTCTGTAGTGTTTCAAATTGAAATTGTCGTTATGAAAAGAATTAGTTACAGAATCTGCTGAGCTTCCAATGCAATTGCAAATGTATGTTTTATTTCGAACATTGCAGTAAAGTGTGATGGCGTCGTAGTTAAGTGGTTAGACCTCTCATCAACAGTCGTTCTCAGGGGAGCGTATGTGAGATTTGTGATGGTCAAAGCGATGTCTGAGGGGGGTTTCTCCCGTTTCTCCCGCTAGGCATTGCTACATCATCTTCTCTTTCGTTACCTTCACCCTCATTTCATATCTTCTTTACTGTCACTGGTAATATCGCCGTTCCTGGGCCATAAATCTGAACCTACCTCTGCATCTCGACAGGCATCTGATCCCAGGCACTGACCTGTAACCCCTGGGCAGGAGGTACAGGTCCTTCAAACGACGACAATAAGCAATCAGTGGAGCCTCGATTGCATATTACTCCATAATCGTTAATCATTATCTCTATTTACATCTGCGTTATATGTTGCAAAAGCTGAGTTTAGATATAAGCTAGCACCATAAGACCTGAATTCTATTTCCAGATGGTGTGGGTATGTTATACATTAACATAGGGCTGACAATTCACAATCAAAGTGAGCCTTAAAACAGAAGAAAAGCGTATGTTACTTTACTTCACATGCCAGCACGGCAACCTATTAACTAATCAAGTACATAGCGAAAATGTATTCCTGTTAATAGGTTATTTTGAAACATCTAGCTATGTATTACTAAGATTTGGTTTCTAATAACAATGGTTTCACCATAATGTATTTCTGTCGCCTAGCGATATACCTACAAAATTGATAAAAACTGATGCAAGTAAGTACTTTTACGGAAGAAGAGTGTGTTACCTCCTACCATGTAGCTGATGATTATGATGATTTACATATGAGAGCTCTCAACTGCTTGGTCATCAGCGTCCTTTTAAGAACTATATCGTGGCAATAGCCAGAGATAGACTTATCTAAAAATTTAAAAAATCAAAACAAAAGGGCAATAAAGTAAATAAGCAGAATTAGGGTAAAACCAATGAAACGCTATAAATAGCTTTCCTACTGATAATTACTGATCGGAAACTGCGATCGGCGAAGATGAGAGTCACCGATCTGAGTCCCCTCCAGATGATTCCTTAGAAGAAGTTCTCGGAGGAGATCGTCGTGGACATTTACGCTGGTTTTTCTTAGTACTAGCCTTCTTATTCTCCCCGAGGAAGACGGTTCTTTCATACCATACGGGCGATGCATTATATTCTACTGGTTCACATGTCCTTGAAGTAAATGCTTTTTTGCGGTGACTTGGCTGGAACATTCTTCATAGGACTGGACTTGGTAGGCGTGCTCACTCTTGTTTGTGATGATGTCTGTGCTTTGGCTATGATCTTGGTGTAATTGTTCTTTCGAACATTACTGCCCTGTTTATGTCGCTAGTTTGTATTGCGATTTCACGTCTACGTACAGGCTTTGCTGCAACTGTACAGTGACGGTCCTAGGGACAGAAGGCTATCTAATATGGAACAGCTTCGGGACTTCCAAGTAGAACACCTTCTCTCTTGCCCAGATCTGTTGGATCGCCTTTTGCTCCATAAAAACTGGGGCATTCTCTGGAGTTGGATGAATGATTTACCACTGCAGTTAACACATGTTGCAGGTGAAGAACATGCATCATCATGCTTTACTTCCCCACAGTCAACGAAAGTAGCAACTCCATTACAAGAGTCACTCGTGTGGCCAAAGCGCTGGCATATTTATAAAACCTCAGTGGATTGGGAACATACTTCCTTAATTCTTTGCGGGAGATCTACACAATCAAAGGTAAGACATAGAGCATGAGTGGGCACCAGTTCACCTCGTTCTTTGGGGTGGACTCGATATACATTGGTCGCACCTTGTTCCACCAAGATTTTCTGAATCTCCTCCTTGGACATTGTTTCCAATGAGCTGGTGTTTATAACACCATGCCAGGAGTTCAGAGTCCTATGCAATTCAACGCTCACTGGATAGCTCGCAAGCATATTGGCTATCAAAATGTTTGCAGCCTGCGTCAGTGAAACTGTTTCGACCAGGAGTCTGCCATTGCGAGATCGAATACATGATTTTACAGGAACAACAACATTATCTAGACCCTTCTGAATAATAAACGGATTCACGGTACTAAATTTTCGGCCTTCCTCATTTCTAGTAACAACCAAATAGCGAGGACCACAAGACTCAGCTACTTCCTTTCCACTTTTCTTAACATATTTGTTTATTTTATCCGTTCCTATAGCCATTATGTCCTGTACCATTGCAAATGTCTCCCATGGCGTGCTCAAATCCTAGGCGCCACCCAGGCTTAGGCGAGAGTCCTGGCCTGGACCTTGCTCACCTCAGGGTTTCACCTTCCAATGTATGGACAGAGGGACTCAATCGCCTTCAGGAGTGTAACAGCTCATGCAATGGCTCCTTCTCGGGAATGACTTTATCAGCGGATACGAACACAGTCCTACATCATAACCAGGGGCTGGGAGTTACGCGTTACCCAGTCACCCCTTGCGCTTCTCCGCTAGGTAACCATCAGACTTGTGTTCACGGAGGTTAGTGTCGAACACGGATGTGGACCAAAGTTTTGGGCGTTTGGCAATAGCTCTCTCATCACTCAGAGGCACCCAATCGAGAGATTTTGCTTGGAACCACGGGATCGCCGATACCATACCTAACACAATAGATCCATGGGGGGAGGAACCATGCAGCACTGCCCTATGGACAAGTCACCTTTAGTAAAGTCTGTTTAGTTAACTCATGTGCACGTCGGCCGCTGTCATTGACAAACCCTTATAATTGTATTACAACACCGACCCTCTTTCTCCCAGTCCGTTCTGCAAGGTTGCCACCTTTCTAGAAACGTCATGGGTATCGTACAAGGTTTCGTCTAAGTCTTATGTCCATTACTGCAAAACTTCCTTGTTTTGACATACATCGCCAAGCTACAATTCCACTGGATTCCATAATAACCCTTAACTTATTCCAAGTGCGGTATTTGAAACCTAGCTCCTTTAGAAGTTCGCGCAAATTGCAGTGCCCATAAGGAAAACCACAAATTTCTGTCAAAGTGCAACCAATTCGTCTAAGGTGGGCGCTCTCCCTTTTGCATAGAATCTATAAATTTCTCGACGAATTAAATCGCATGTGAAATTATCTACTTTAGAAAAACGTTTCATTTTCTTCTCACACTTGATCGGCGTCTTTGGTATTCCTTTCGTCACAATATTTCTTACAGTATTTCTGTAAATACCCAGAGTTTATCATCAGGTTCAATGCACGACCCCTTACCAAGATTATTTGTCAGCACATATTTATATGTGTTCAAAACAAGCGCTTGAATTTTCTTACAAACAGTTCCCGTTATAACTTTGTTTTTTGAGGCTTTTCCAGTAACATAACTCGGCCCAGTTATTCACACTATTGTCATCACTTTGATTATTTTCACTTGACTGAAAGTTATCTACTACTTCATTCGCATTTACCACTGGATTTCCCTCCCACGGTCTCCACATCGTGACACACAACGAATTTCGGCACGTAATGAAACAGATAAACTGGAAGTTGGAACTTTGGCAACTGAAACTCCACGTGGAGTAGACATGCGACTGTCACTTCAAGAAAATCAGGATTGCTATTGGTCCTCAACGACAGTGTTCCATTCCTGAAGTGTGGAGATAGATTTATGACGGTCACTAGTGGGCGGAAGGGTGAATTCCCTTTGAGGGACAAAATGCACACGCGTTCACTAGAAAGACTTTAAGTGTTTATGTAATTGCTTGTTACACCCTGTTTGGGTCTATTAAGTAAGATTATTTTCGGTTATGTCCCACCATTTGTCTATAACGTTCAACACTTCTATTATAATGGTTAATCGGGCTTCTACTACACTGTACTGTAACATGTGTTCTATAAGTCTATACCCAAATGGAGATCATATCAAAGAGAAAGGGTTGTTACTGTAAATATCTGACAAATAAAAGTTTGAAGAAGAGTGGATACTATTAACTGCAATACAACGCCATTGAAGCTCACAACTCCAGGAGTTCCAAGAAAAATATGTGTACAGCGTTATGTAACATTTGCGTATAACGCTAAGAGGTCTAATTTAGTGTTTATGCATGCATTGTTGCAGAGGTATCAAGGTTACAAGTTCAGGGCTAGAAGTGGTCCGCGCACAGAACGATGCTATTCAGACATAACCTGTTTAAGATGGCTGCGCCCACAGATAAAACCTTGCTTACATTACATACACATTCCTAATGAAATTTTTCCTTTAGAATTGTCTTAAACTAGAAGAAGGATACATAGTACACACATTATTTGAGAACTGTGTTTTTGGTCCGTCAACTATAAATAGATTTGACTCACCTTGTAGTCATTACTAAACCTGGCCGCCTTTAGGTTAGTGCCGCACGATAAATTTGTGTATATCTTTAAAACATGTTTACTTAATCTTCCAAATACCTATGATTGTAGAGAAAGTAGCGTATTTCACCCTGAAATTAGATATATAGATTTAAGGAGGCCTATTGTATCCAAATGTGTGTTATCCAAGTGTGTAAAGGATGTGATAGAAACGAAATCTCGGTGAATACTAAAACTGTTATTGGCTCAGCAATTTCCAAGAATTCGATACGTAGAGTTCTAAAACAATATTAGCAATCCAGTACTATACTCCAGTGAAACATTTTTATTGAGCTACATTTCAGGAAAGTTAACTTTTTTGCTATATATTTAAGCTGTTTGTATGAAAAAATATATCTTTCCAATCTTCATTCTGAATAAATTTTGCACATTTCTGTATACATTTTAAATCCTAGGAATCGATACTTAAAAATTTATTACTCAAAACATATAAGTTTCGTTAAAACACTCAATAAGTATAAAGCAAACACTTTTATATCTCATTGGTTCATTTTAAATTACGTTGTTTTCGAAGTGCTTTACGCCATTTGATTGTTTCTTGTGGTACTGTATTTCCTTGTATGCAATGAGAGCACTTCTCCTAACGTTTATTTGGATTAACAAACAGTAAACAGAAAAACATGACTTTGATTAGTTTTGGGAAGTATGAAAGCCTTTTAATGTTCGTCAAAAATTTTACTGTAAAAGTGTGAGAAACAGCATATAAGTATTTCTGAATGCACTTGCACGATATGAGTACAAAATAGGACACTCGAAGGCGACAGAAATGTAAAGGAGAGGTGCACATTTTTCAGAGCTTATGAAACAAATGTATAATTTGACTCAGAATAGAACGATGCAGTTAAAGACATAAGGGAGGAGAGAAAGAGAAAAACAGAGATTCTCGTATTTTAACGGAACGCTTTTTGATTCCTGATTGGTGGAGGAAAATTCATTGGTGTTTATGAGATGGTTCCCGGCGGGAGCCAACCAGCCACCTAACAGAGTTTTATTATACGTGGGCTGTTCAATAAAGAATGATCACGATTTTTTTGATAACCTACCTTTACTCATCCTCATAATTTTGATGGTCCTCAAAATAGTCTCCCGTGAATGCGATGCATTTGACCCAGCGTTTCTGCCAGTCTTCAAATACATGTTGGAAACCATTTTTGAGAGATCCTTCAAAAGCGCCTCCGCAGCCTTCACCACTGCTTCTGATGATGGATAATGCCTCCCACGAAGGCGTTTCTTCAAGTTAGGGAATAGAAAATATTCACATGGGGCTAAATCCGGACTATAAGGAGGGTGAGGGATGCACTTCACGTTGATTTTTGCAAGATATTCGGCAACAACATTGGCAATATGCGGCCGCTCATTATCGTGGTGCAGCATCCAGCCTGCTTCACGGAAACGTAAACTTTTGCGCCTGATATGGACTTGCAATGCTTTCAGGACATCCATGTAGTATTGTCCAGTTACTGATGTGTGTGTGTACGTACAACATGCTGATAAACTATTCCATGAATATCAAAGAATGAGATGACCATATCTTTCCCAGCAGAAGTAACCACTTTTGCTCTTTGGGGGTTTGGTTATGAAGGAGATTTCTACACTGAGCTTTGCTGTTTGCTCTCAGGATCAAAATTATGTAGCCAAGTTTCTTCAGCAGTGATTACGTTTGAAAGAAACTCCGGATGTTCCTCTAACATCAACTTTAAGTCTATGCAGACCTGCGTGCAAATGTCGTTTTGTACGGGAATCAGCAGTCTTGGAGCTCATCGCGCACAAACACGTCTCATGTGTAATGTTTCTGTCACAAACGTGTGGGTGACACTCAGTGAAATGTTCAGTATTTCAGAAAGTGATCTTAAGGTAATTCGTCAATCTTCTCTCACAATGGCAGCAGCAGTGTTGATGTTTTCTTCCGTAAGACGAGTAAGTGGAGAACCGGGTCCACCTTCCTCTGAAATTGATTGTCTCCCCGCTTTAAACATTTTAAACCACCTTCGAGCTGTGCTGTAGGGAAGAACAGACTCTCCATAGGCCTCCTGTAACATGTATATGCCTCAACTGAAGATTTGTTGTGTCGAAGGCAGAGTTTCAAAGCAGCATATTGCTCCTCGCAAGTTACCTCCATTGCAGCGGTAGGCGATACTGAACATGTCTGAACTTGCCTGGTTGTCACTGGCGGGAACCAGGAGTACCAACAATGAACCTACTACGGCGTGTTTGTTTCACATTAATCTAACAGAATATAATAAGATTGGAATTTAGTGTGAAAAATTATGACCGTAAAAAAAGTTATGATCATTCTTTATTGAACAGCCCTCATAGTATCCCTGTCTCTCTCATTTTTCCTCTCGTATGTTTAAAGAGGGCAGTTTTAGTTTGAGATAGATTGTAGACAACGAAGGATGAAATAGTGGAACTGATTTTGGTAGACAATTTGCGCAATCATGATTCTTATGAGCGTAATTAAGTAGAACTAAGTAAATCTGCATAAGAAAAATCGTCAGAAACCAAAACTACGTTATCTAAATTACAGACCATGGTGGCCACATTTCTAGGAAGTGCTTTTATGATGACTATCATTCTAAGGGGAAGGATTTATGACACTCTGATGTACCTTATTCCTGTGAAGGACAGCGGCATGTTAGAAACACACAAGGTCATCACAAAGAAATATTCCAGATAGTCATTAATGTGTAGAAAGCAATTCTTTTGTCAGGTAATGGGTAGTAACAATATGGCAGCTGGTTATTGCCTTATGAGTCAGATCATCCTTGGGTTTGGTATTGGAACTGCACATAGATTTTACTGGCACACCAGTCACGTACGCTTGATGTCTGTAGTGGTAGTGTTTAAGGCAGGGGACTGGATACCAAATTAAATCGAAGAGAAATGGAACTCTCACACTAAAACGTAGTTTGCAGATAGATGAACAAGTAGACAAATGGACTCCTTCAATTGTTCATGTACGAGAGACAGATTGGAAGATCTCCAAGGAGGCTTGGATATCACGCCCTGTATACCAGCAATAACATTTCTTCAGCTTATTTAAAACATATGAGCTGCAAGTTGATCAAGGAAGGTCTAAATTAGAGTAATAATGTCCTATATTTAATTGATATAATCCTGATTTTACTTTCCCTCATAAAAACATGACTTGATAATAAAGAAAATGTTATAAAAACTTTAAATGCATATATTGGTAGCGAAAAATTGAGTTTCCAAAATGCAGTGAAGCGTAATTTTATCATCAGGCATCGGATCCCATACACATTTACAGGGATATGAATTTTACGAGTCTCGCGGTATATAACTGCTGACGTCAGTCCCGGGGACAACAGGTAGTGATAGTCCGGTTCGCAACACGTAGCTTTAGTTTCATTACAACTACTGCTCACCACCCACGTAGATCTCTCTTCCAGGGAGTTGACACATTGAGTTATTAGCACTACTTTCATAACAATTATTGGACAATCTCCATTTAATAAATACAAAGTTTTGGGTATTATCAACAGTCATTAAACAGCTTGAAGAATGTAACTTCGAGCTGTCTAAAAGCAGTCAAGAAGGTGTCTGCACAAATTAACAATGTACAGAATGTACCATCTACCAAACGAGCAAAGTAAACAAACAAACAAATAAATAATAAATCAGAAAATGTGCTGCGCTAAGGAGCAGAATAAAATTGACTTATTTAATTCGGTGCACTTTTGTTTTCAATTTCGTTTACGTATAGCTGAAAAAAAAATGGTGGTTGAAAAATATCAGAAGAGAAGCCGTGGGACAAGTTTCTCATCAATGGAGAAAGAATTTTTAGTTGAATTAGTAAATAAATATCGGTAAGAATATTGTGGAAAATAAGAAGATGGGCGTGGTAAGTGAGAAAAAGAAAGTGTGACATGGGAAAAGATTGTAAATGAGTTTAATTCGAATTCAAATGTCACAACCAGAAGTATGAAGGAATTTCCTTAACATTATGTAAATTTTAAACGATGTGCGAAAAAGGAAACAACTGATGCGAGATTTGAACGGTTCAAGACTGGAGGTGGACAGTGTATTATCCACAGAATTCAGTGAATTATAAAATCACAAAGTTATTAATATTTGAAGCAAAGTCGAGTGAGTGAGTGAGTGAGTGAGTGAGTGAGTGAGTGAGTGAGTGAGTGAGTGAGTGAGTGAGTGAGTGAGTGAGTGAGTGAGTGAGTGAGTGAGTGAGTGAGTGAGTGAGTGAGTGAGTGAGTGAGTGAGTGAGTGAGTGAGTGAGTGAGTGAGTGAGTGAGTGAGTGAGTGAGTGAGTGAGTGAGTGAGTGAGTGAGTGAGTGTTTGGTGTTTTAGGGCCCGTCAACAACAAGGTCATTTGGGCCCGAAGTCAACACTAAAACCTAAAAGATACACAAATTAAGCTAAAACGTAAAATACAATAAAAACACTCGACTATTAAAAGTGCATAAAAAACCCCGTCCCAAGTCTAATAATTTAAAATCTCTAAAATTAACAAATATAAAATGCAAGTCAGACTTGTTTATTAAAACCAATTTTGGCAACAAACCGCAGTGCCTTACCCACGGCCACTGGGTCGTCCCCTAAAATACCCAACAAGTTAGTCCCCAAGCCTATTGACTGGCGAATGCGGGCGTACTGCGGGCAATCCAGCAATACATGCCGCACAGTGAGGCGTACTGCACATGGAGTACACACAGGGGCCGGTTCCCCTCTTAACAAATGGCCATGAGTCGTTCGTGTGTGCCCAATTCTCAGCCGGGTGAGTATCACCTCGGTTCGCCGGTTATCCCTGCAGGAAGTTAGCCAGGGTTGTACGCTCTCCTTTATTGCCCGGAGTTGTGTGCCTTCCAAAGCAAAGTCGAGATCGATATATTCCTATTCGATGCATGTTCTAGCCTCCCTTCATAATAACTTGTTTCGACAATCAATACCTATGCAAAAAAAGTAGTTTTGATAGCTCCTGAAAATCATTTCTCCTCATAGGCCCTACTCTATTACGAATATCATTTATACGGTCAGCAAATTCCCATCAAAAGCTACGTTCACGCCCGCCATATTGTACTCCTACAATTATTAACGACTTAACAGAAATATGGCTCACTAGTTTATCAAGAGATTTAACACGAATGTTAAGCTAACACTTGTTGATGAAATACAATTTTTGTTATAACTAATGCTAAATAGACTAACAGCCGTGTTAAAGTCTTAACATCTGCTGGTGAAATTGGGCATTGCTGCATCTGTAGAGCTTGCATCTGTGGTGATGTCTAAAGGATGTATATAAGCTATTATGTTTTCATTTTTGAAATCCATAAAACCGACTACGGGTATTTGCTTTCTCTTCATCACTGCTATCCAAACCCACATTGATTACTATACTTTCTATTTCTTCTTCCATCAAAATATCTCGATGTCGGTATTCTTATTATATGGACATAATATTGATGCACACAATTTTCCATTCTCTTCAGTGTTGTCTTTTTGTTTTTGTTGTTGTTTAACTGGTTAGTCCTTTAAATGCGTTTGAAGTCATAGAACACACATATTTCTTCTATTTTTGGCTTCTAGATATTCCCCATCAGTTCAATGAGGTTTAAAAGCAGTGATAAGGCGGCAATCAATATCCTAGCGTGCCACTGAAATGTGTGGGCTCTTCTTACACTTTTTAAACTAAAAGACGATTTCTTTAATATTCGCCAGAATGTGTTTTGTTCACCACAGAAATTAATTTTCTCCTTTACTGCATAGAATAATTTCCTCAATTTCTTTATGCACTACATAATACTCTAAAAAGGTTCTGTGAACAACGCTCTTACCGAAATCGTCCATTTGAAACTTCTTTTTCCAATTTCGTTGTTTTCGTGCAGTAGTAACATAACAATATAGATTTTTTAAACAATAAACAATGAAAACAATACCTTTTTAATATTCTTTAACTATTTTTATTGTGGTTTTACTTTTCCCACAGCTGTAGCCGTTCTAGTCACTGCCCTGTGAAAAGAAAGAACTACTATCCAGCAACGCAAAGAAGGTCGCTGAAAGGTTGTGCCAAACTTACACAGTGGGACAAGGACAACGAACGTGTGTGGCAGAGAACGCCTACTACACAAGGAGCACATCGTTAAGAAAACATGCGCCCTATTCACTCTGTACACTAAAACCGAGAAGATTCATTCACAAAAGTAGAAGTCGTCAGAATGCTTTTGAATGGTCTGTAACTGTACTGACATGGGGTGTCATAAACCTGTCTAGGGAGAGTGTGGGAACCTTCTGCAATCCCCCTGCGTCTCAAGACTCGGAGACTTTCTCTCCTGTGGAGGACAGTAGGCCGTTTTTCTTTTCCTCCGTGCAGAATTGGAAGACATCCTGAATCAATCTAAATAATCCTTCTCCTTCGGTAGTTTAAAACCATTCGAGGTGACCTGTTTTGAAGGTTTGAAAATTATTATTAGAGACACCTGTTTTGTGATACGACGCTACACTGTACTGCGATATGCATGGGTCACACCACAGCTAACAACTAGATTAACAATTTAATACGCAGCCTATAGCCAGACATCATAATACGCTTAGTTCCTACTACCGCCACACATAAACAAGCTATTTGTCTCGGGTAATAATTAAGCACTTAGAACCTAATATCTAGGAAGCTTTTAGCACTCAGCTGAGATGTGTAGCAGTAAAAATAATTTTACCACAATAAATGATTATCATGCCTTATGAATCACCTGAGCACCTACCAACAATATACTTTTCGCTTACCTGGGGGTATTTCGAGACCTCGGGTACTGCAGTATCTTTTTCTGCGAGTAAATATACATGTTATAAGAAAGACTGGTCTCCATTGCACCATTGTGTAATAGTAATGATAATATCCGACGTCAGTATGAAATTCCTTCGGCTTACTCGACTCCCTAATTGCATTGTGCAAGAGTAAAAACATCATGCATCTCGCTGTTCCCCTCAGTGCATTAATGTAAACATAACGGGAATATAAAAACAATACAGACTTTAACCAAGCTCTGTGCTGCAAGGCAAAACTTTATTGTACGGATTGTCATGTTCCGTTGTTCTCAAATATGTCAACTCTGATTACTGCATGCCCACCACAAGAAGGCAAGCGGGGCCTCAAGAGGGGTTTTAACTGTTTATCTGCTCTGGTAGTAGATCTGTTTACTACGAAATGAGTGTATGAGAGTGCATATGAGTCACCCATGCTGCCAGATCTAATGTTCGTTTCAATAACTGCTGTGATAATACTATGCATGGATGAGTTATGTGACAGCACTGTGTATTTTAGATGAACCTAGCATCCTTATCACATCTGGAAGCGATCATGTGGACAGCAAAAGTGATTACGTTATACGTTCCTCTGCCTTACCTTCTTGTGTTGGGTGGACAGTACCTTGGGAAGTTTATCTAGGTATCCTATTCACAAAATCCGTTATGCCACGGTCAAACAGGACAGATTCACAACAGTCCAAATGGTAATTAATAACCGTGTGATAGATGTACTGCAACCCAGTTTTGACCTTCATCATCTTCTATTTTATCTAAGCTCTACATCCTACCCGACAGATTAAACTGCTCCAATGTCCTCCACTACAAGGCCGTCTTATGCAGATGTTTCTAGTGCTTTTCCGCCCTAATGAACCTGTCACTATTTGGCACCTTCTCAACAGACATCTCACCCTATTGCACCTTTTTAATCCTCTTAACTTGGATCCTGATTTGATACAATCCACTGTTTTCTAACCCCACCTACCTTCTTGACGACTTATTATGAGATAGCGACCTAATCTCCATTTACATGATGAACTGGAATGTTAAAGAAATGACGTAGAAAAATTTAGTGAACCAGCAGCTTAATTTGGCTGTTTAGTACATTTTTACACTTGATAAGAAACTTCTAAATCCAGGAATCCGGTTCTTTAAAAAGTAGGATATTATGCTTATATCATTGGTAAAAGTCCTACTACTTTTTGTTAGTAAAAAGAGGCTAAACTAGTCTTTATCCGTTTAGAAAAAATTCCTAAGTATCGGTTACAGAAAGTTGCCTGCAGTTACTTTCTTAAGTAAGTTTAGCTTTGTGGTGAAAATAATTCGTAACACATTTCTGAACTTGCAAAACTATACACACATAATCCTTTTAATATCTAATATAAATTTGTGGCACCTGCTAATTCCTAAAGAACTTCTACATCTTTTTTATTTTGTTCACCTCTGTCACATTTAGGGAGTGAGTATATGTGGTTTAAGGACCCGTTGGCAGTTTGAGCATTTGGACCCACTGTCATATACAGATTGGACAACCTTTCCGTCAGCATCTTCTAATTGCAAAACTACGGGCGTCGCTCGAGCTACTTATTCAGGAACCGTACACACATGACGATTAAAATACGAGTGTAGTATACTTTGTTTGGGAAGGTGTTGCCAAAGTCAACAATTCAGTTTAATTTGGGTATGGAATTATTGGAATAAAGCTCTTGCTTGAATTTAACTATTCAATATATTTTATTTTCAACAATTTCAGCCTGTCAAAGTTCAAAAACAGCCTTTTCCTGTGCGTGATTTACTTCCTCCAACATTTAGTCATATCGGACGATGAATGAAATCAGTGAAATGATACTCAATGCGTCCGGGGTCCATGGAGCTTAGATTTACTCGACATTCGTCTTTCAGGATAAGGGAAAACCACGGCAAAAACCTTATCCAGGTAACTCACCCTGATATTCGAACTCGGGACCTCTTGAACGTGAGGCAGAAATGCTACCATCTACGCTACCGAGACGGGCAAAAAGAAATAGCCTTCAGTGGATGTTAATTTAAGCCATTCCATTGCTGTGTCTTATCCCTTTATACCTTCAATCTGTCATTACCTAATCATGGTGAACATAACCATTTTTGCTTTTCATTCAGGTGTTTAGCACTGTTACACTGACAAGTATATTCCCATTCCTTTCCTATGTAAGTAATTATTACGTTCGTAGTGCTGAGAATAATTTTAGTGCTAGTTTATTTTCTGATCACTTTTTCCTTTTTGTTGTTCTTTCCAGTTGGAACTCTCTTTATTTAAAATATCTAATAAAATCATTTAATATGAGAAGAAAGTTTAGTTAAGTCCGCAACTCTCCCTTCTTTTTGATTTGGATGTCTATGGATCCCAAAACAATTGATTTTCTCCTCGTTATTCCATTGTCATTTTATCTCAACATTCTGTCTGTCCACAGAGATCGTTATCGGGGTCATTATTTAAAAATACATATATTTTGGCATGCTAAGATATATTTGTGTAAGGGATTCGAACTGGTTTTAATTTCCAATTTCCTTTAGCCCTAGTAGGAGGCCTATTCAATAAAGAATGATCATAATTTTTTACGGTCATAATTTTTCACACTAAAATTCAATTTTACTATATTCTGTTAGCCTAATGTGAAACAAACACGCAGTAGTAGTTTCATTGCTGGTACTCCTATGAGAACCAGACAAGTTCAGACATGTTAGGTATCGCCTACCGCTGCAATAGAGGTAACACGCGAGGAACAATATGCGGCGTTGAAATTCTCCTTTCGTCTCAACAAATCTTCAGTTGAGGCCTATACAATGTAACAGGAGGCCTATGGAGAGTTTGCTCTGCCCTACAGCATAGCTCAAAGGTGATTTAAAATGTTTCAACAGGGGAGACAAACAATTTCAAAGGAAGGTGGGCCCGGTGCTCCAGTTACTGCTCTTACGGAAGAGAACATCAACACTGCTGCTGCCATCGTGAGAGAGGATAGACGAATTACCTTAAGATCACTTTCTGAAATATTGAACATTTCATCGGATGCCACCCACACGTTGGTGACAGAAACGTTACACATGAGACGTGTTTGTGCGCGATGTGTTCCAAGACTGTTGATTCCTGAACAAAAGGACATTCGCATGCAGGTCTGCATGCAGTTAAAGTTAGAGAAAGATCCGGAGTTTCTTTCAAATGTAAAAACTGCTGATGAAACTTGGCTATATCATTTTGATCCTGAGAGCAAACAGCAAAGCCCCGTGTGGAAATTTCCTTCATCACCAACCCCCCAAAAAATCAAAAGTGGTTGCATCTGCTGGGAAAGCTATGGTCATCTCATTCTTTGATATTCATGGAATGGTTTATCAGCATGTTGTACCTGCACACACATCAGTAACTGTACAATACTACAGGGATGTCCTGAAAACATTGCAAGTCCATATTAGGCGCAAAAGATCACATTTCCATGAACCAGGCTGGATGCTGCACCACGATAATGCGCGGCCGCATATTGCCAATGTTGTTGCTGAATATCTTGCAAAAGTCAACGTGAAGTGCATCCCTCACCCTCCCTATTGTCCGCATTTAGCCCAATGTGACATTTTCCTATTCCCTAACTTGAAGAAACACCTTCGTGGGAGGCATTATCCATCATCAGAAGCAGTGGTGAAGGCTGCGGATGTGATTTTGAAGGACCTCTCAAAAATGGTTTCCAGCATGTCTTTGAAGACTGGCAGAGACGCTGGGACAAGTGCATCGCATTCAGGGGAGACTATTTTGAGAAGTACCATCAAAATTATGAGAATGAGTAAAGGTACATTGTCAATAAAATGGTGATCATTCTTTATTGAACAGCCCTCGTAATCTCCTCCTTTTCGTTATTTACTAATAAAGAGTCTTATTTTACAATAAACTGTTCCATAAAATGTAAATAATAAATTTTACTGGTATCTGAAAGTTGTTAACCTTTCCATGGATTCGGTTTAAACCAAACTGAGAACTCGCCCTAGCCCTAAGATGTTTTTAAAATGTGCCTAAAGTTCGATTCTTTTTCTTTTTTTTTTTTTTTTAATTATTTACTTTTTCACATCGTGATTTACAGCCTGGTATAGAGAAATTACTTTGTGATTGACACTTGTGTATTTTGTTATCAGCTGACAGGATCTCGTCAGGTCACTGACCAGTCAGGTAGCAGGAGTGCTTTAAGTTATTAACGTCAGAGGCATAACATCCCTGTCGTTGTAACAGCCACGGGTTTAGTGGAAATTTACAGGCGTTTTCACATGCGTATTGATCTGGCTATTTGCTTGAAAGCACTTCAATTAGCGAAGTATTTGGAAACGTTATGCATAATGATCCTGCAACCATTCAATTAATCTAAGTGTTATATTCAGAACTTTACAGTCTGTTTATTTTAGGAGCTTGTCTTTTCATTACAGAAGGAAAGCGAGTAAATATGGCTACAGCCAACTGATAGCACGAACGTCAATCACAATTTCTCACAATTTCTCATCAATACTAGACTATGATATTTACAAACCTCAGTCCCTATTACGTTTGTAGAACGCGGATACTAATTTAGGTTTAAAAGTAAGCACCATCACATTTCAGTACAGACTATAAATAAATCCTAGTTAAAGGGCAAACAATACACAGAGCTATTTACTTTTATTTACTCTTGCGCTGTCTGGTAAGGGTCCCGTAAAATCCTTGCATGTTAAAATAGCTGTGCTTACGTTTTTTATTCTACTCGCTGTAATTATAGTATTCATATAAAGATGATTCTTCCATTCTCATTACGTTATACACGTTGTCTTTTTGCTAAAAATGCTTAAAATGAATTTTAATACATGCACGATATGGAGAAAAGAAATATATTTATGTGCCGCAAGTTATTTCCTGTTTCTAATGAACCCAGGCGGCGGAATTTGTAGCAGTTTGCGTCTAGTTCGATGGTGCTTCAGAGAAACCTATGCGTGGGTGTACGTTCAAAGAATAGATGACACCGAAATCTGACTTTGAAGCATTTTAACAAATAGTAGTCACTCTAATTAAAAGTTGCTGACCAGTGGAAAGTAATATAAATAATTTTTAGAATTAAAGTATCGGTTTGTTCTATCAGGCGATACCCCGCGATTCTAACCTTGAGGCAAGAATGAAGCCTAATCCAGCTAGTCTTGTTCCACCGGCGATCCGACCAAAAATCTCCAAGGTTTTGCCCAGAAAATGTAACTCAGCTACCAAAATTTTCCTAATAACCTCCTCTTTGGTAATGACTCTAAAATTCACATTACTAGCTTCAAATACTTGTTGCCATTTCGTTTCTACATTTCGGATATTTGCTTCTTTCCATGCTAAAATCTCTCTATAAATTTCTAGGAAATACTCCCACGTATTCCAAGAATTCCAAGCTAGGCGCTCATACGTAATACGAGGACTGTTCAATAAAGAATGATCACAATTTTTTTTTTTTTTTTTTTTGACAACCTACCTTTACTCATCCTCATAATTTTGATGGTCCTTCTCAAAAAAGTCACCTGTGAATGCGATGCACTTGTCCCAGAGATTCTGCCAGTCTTCAAAGACATGTTGGAAACCATTTTTGAGAGATCCTTCAAAATCGTCTCCGCAGCCTTCACCACTGCTCCTGATGATGGATAATGCCTCCAACGAAGGCGTTTCTTCAACTTAGGGAATAGAAAAGTCACATGGGTCAAAATCCGGACTATAGGGAGGGTGAGGGATGCACTTCACGTTGACTTTTGCAAGATATTTAGCAACAACAATGGCAATATGCGGCCGCGCGTTATCGTGTTGCAGCATCCAGCCTGCTTCACGGAAATGTGGTCTTTTGCGCCTGATATGGACTTGTAATGTTTTCAGGACATCCCTGTACTATTGTCCAGTTACTGATGTGTGTGCAGGTACAACATGCTGATAAACCATTCCATGAATATCAATGAATGAGATGACCATAACTTTCCCAGCAGAATCAACCACTTTTGCTTTTGGGGGGGTTTGTGATGAAGGAGATTTCCACAGTGAGCTTTGCTGTTTGCTCTCAGGATGAAAATGATGTAGCCAAGTTTCATTAGCAGTGATTACGTTTCACAGAAACTCCAGGCCTTCCTCTAACATCAACTTTAACTACATGTTACCTCCATTGCAGCGGTAGGCGATACTGAACATGTCTGAACTTGGCTGGTTCTCACAGGCAGAAACCAGGAGTACCAACAATGAAACTTCTACTGCATGTTTGTTTCACATTAATCTAACAGAATATAATAAGTTTGAATTTTAGTGCGAAAAATTATGTCCGTAAAAACATAATGATCATTCTTTGTTGAACAGCCCTCGTATTATATAACTTTGGATAGTGCCTACCACTTCGATGCCTAACCGACCGAACTACTTCTATGGATTTGCCTGATTTCGCTAATTACTGTGCTTAATGTTATCTAACCTCAAGCCAAATTGTACTCATAACTTATTGCCATATCCTATAACCGCTTAACATTTAACACAAATGCGAAAGTATCCATATTTAATTTTATTATAAGTATTCATTTATTCAACTTATCCATAATCTCTGTAACAGGGTGAAAGCCAAATTCAGAACTATATGGAAGAAAATACTTAGCTTTGCTGATATGTTGGCATAAATGTTTTATTGAATTCTAACATAGGAAGACAGATTCTCTTATATCCCATTCTTTCATTATGCAACTCTCCCCTTATATGACGCAGAACAAAGCTTCTCCTAATTCAAAGTTTTTGGAAGAAAAATATATTTTTTTTTTCTTTCGGTACTTCAAATGGATCCTATGGCAGCGATGTAAATAAATGTATTTTACTCATTTAAATATATATATATATATATATATATATATATATATATATATATATGATGCAATTAATTTATGAACAAATGTGTTTAATGATATGGAATTGTATTTTGTCTTTCACACGGGGAATGGTTACTTCTACAGACATGATAATATACTTCAAACATTTTATGTAAGGTAATTATTTTACGTGGTTATGCTCTGGACTATGGAAATATTTATTTTGTGCCCAACTGTGGCTAGATGTTTACGTTTTTATGTAAGGCTAATTAGAGCAGCCCTCTACCATCCCTCTTAGAGCTACTGCACACAAAACAGCCCTTCGTGTGCTCTTAACTTCAAGCGTTTCGGAACCCTGGACCAAGATTTGTCCGTTTTAGGAGCTACACAACTATTTCAGGTTAGCATATACTTGCAAGTTTGCATGGAAAAGTACAACCCAAATAAAGGAAAAGATATGGTCAAAATATAGCCTCTTGCAGTTACGTGAAGAGACATGCAAGAAAAACTCCCGTAACAGACAATTAAGAGGCATCAGCAGTAATAATGTGCTAGCAAAGCAATAAGGATGCAATTTTCTTCTTGCAGTGACGAAGGTAGTTGCAATGCAGGAGAGTAAACTGAGAATATCTATGGGTTTTGTATGATCAACTACTACGCAGAAGTATCCTAAAGAATGGTGACTAGATCCAATATCAGTACTGTAAATTTTGATTTCACTAGTGATATATTGGGGCAGAGGGACTAAAATAATTAACTTGTGGTCGTTGTGCTCGAGCTTTTATAGAGTAAACTTGACTTTACTGTTTCCTTTTCTTGTGTATGTTAGTTTTCTATTATAGTTTTGTTTTTCAGTGTGACATGATAAGAGGACTTTAGCATTAAAACATACCGCTTTAGTAATGAATTGGATAAACCTTCCTTAAGAATACGTCTCCTTTTATCTGAGTAATTTGTCAACAAGTTTTAAATTATGTTTGTAGCACATCCCTTTGAGTCTAAGTAGCTTCAGTTGGTTTTTATTGGAAACTTTCTGTGGGAATATCCATAAAAGAAGGCTCATATGAAGTAGTTTAAAGATGTCCAACAGGAGTGATTGGTATCACTGATTGCCATTTAGGAACGCATAAAAATAAGGCGCGTAGTTTCTTGTAAATAAACAACATTGGCTTGAATTGATTAGCTATGTTTCTCTCTAATATTTGACTTGTTAGGTAGAGCAGTTGGGATACATTTGTAAAGTATACTACAAGGTCACATCATGGCCAACTGAAAGGCACATAATGAGAACAGCGTGTTTTAGAAGTACGTTGTCCTATGTGGTACAACCTGTTCCATGCGTTTCTCGTGATCTCTCACGTGTACAACCTGCATGCGTGACTAAAGGACGTTTATTTCATCAGTCTATTACACAATATGCCCAAATCTCTGACTCACTTCCTATAATCAGGAAGTTCACGAAATACAAATAAAACAAAACATCCAGCATGCCTGCAAAAAGGCACGTACCGATTATTAATGTATTCTACACGAGAATGTAGCGCTGGAAACCTTGTAAAACACTTTGGAAAAACTCATCTTCGGAAATGTTTATGACAAAGACATAATTTCTTATTGCAACTACGGTTAAATTTCCTTTTTTGGCATACAGTCATGTTAATTCCAGTAATTATATGATATTCAGCATATTATATTCGAATATAAATAGGGAAAATCTATTTATGTCCCTAAAATGTTTAAAGTTAGCTTAAAATGAGGCATAGTAGTTTGTTTTGTGAATAGAATAATAAATTAGTGAGTTTTAGATAAAATAAGTCATGAAAATAATACGTTTACTTCAGAAAGAACCCAAGCGCCGTCGCTTATGTTCTTTCTGCGGTAAATTTCACTCGTGACGGTTGGCGGCTTTGATGACATCACTTGCTTTGTGACTCGCTGTGACAATAACTCACAACTGCCCTGTACGTGGCCACTCATGTTCCCCATGTGACAGATTTTGGAGGCATAAAGCGTCTCTTGAGAAAGATGGACAGGATTTATACTCCTGATGAATATGCAGAGCTCATGCTAAAAGCTAGTAAGTCTGGCCAATTTACTGTATATCAGCTTATCAGACAATTTTCTCAGTTTCAAAAGGTGGTGGCCCAAATCATATAAGAAAGTGCAAAAATCGGACTAAACATCAGGTAGGAAAGTACCCAAAGAAATTAAGCAACCATTCAAAGTGTCCAAGTACAAGCAGTTTCTCTACTACAAGGATACTCCAGGAAAAGTGGTAGCAAGTGAATTCATTGGAGGAATAACAACATCTACCTTCACATTGCTAAAAACTGCCAGCCCTCCGGAACTACCAACAGAGAAAGCTTATCTTTCGGTGAAGGTATGTTTACTTTTATTTTACCAAGGTTATTTTAAACGTTTATATTTTAATTTTAGCTAAACATTTTTGTAGGCTATACCTAATTTTAAAATTTATAGGTTTTTCTACAGTGAGATTTTTTGTTTTAGGTCTCAATCAACAACAAAAAAAAAAGATAGACGATATAAAAAGGTTGATGGAATACAAATACACTGTTGGATATGAAGCCTTCTATGACACTATCATCCAATGGCCAACAACTGACAAGGAGTTGTCAGGAGCTGAAAAGTGAATAAGGCCAGATCTTTGTATATAGACATACTGTAGCCTGTAGTCTACTTGTATTTTTCGATTTAGGCCTAATAAAAAACTCTTTTTTATACTTAAGTGTGTCTGTTATTTACCTTTTATACCAAAACAGGTAAAAATAATGGTTTGACTTAATTTCAATAATAATTTTTGAAAAATCACTTTGGATACACTCATTTATTATAGAAACCACCTAAGTGCAATTTTTTCAAAAAAATGATGACTCAAAAACTTAAAGGAAGAAAAAATAAAATAAAAATAGATTATTTCAATAGCATGTTTTTGATTTGGTAAAAAAAAATATCTGAAGGAGACTATACCTATATTTAAGCTACAAAACAGTTTTTTTTTTTTTTTTTTTTTTTTAGTTTTCCGAAAGTTGAAAAATGCGCACTTGGGTGGTTTCTGAAATAAACGATTCAAGTAATATTAAAAACAAATAAAGCTAAAGTTTTAGGAGAATAACAACACCATCGTTTATTTCTCAAGTCAAAGCCTTTGTTATGGCCATATACATTTAGAAACAGTTGTAAGTATTTGAAAATGAAAATTATACCAATGTAATATTACAGCACACATTATATGGTAGTAAGAAAGATGACATAATAGTTAATCGTTAATAAGGAAATAGATATAATTTAGTTGTGAGCTCAAGAGAAACAGAAGAAAAAATATTGAAAACACAAACCAACCTGAATTACTCTTAATAACTAAACTTATTAGTCTGCAAGTGAAATAAATATTGACTTAATGTTGAGTAAGTTGTTCTGAATTACCAATACAAATACCTGGATTTATGCTCCTAAAATTGTGAATACCGGGCAGTGTGCTTGGTCAGTTTGTAAGTTGTAACTTAGTGTGTGTCATCTGGCGCGATAAAATAAGTCCCTTGTTCGACATTAAATGAGCATAATTATGTCTTTGTCACAAGCTTTAATCGCTGTTGCTATACCAGGTGAGTCAGCTGTCCCTTATTCTCGAGTTTTATGCAATCCTTATTTTATACACCAACATGAAAACATCGACTCCATTACTAGGTTATACCCGCGTACTTAACATGGACGTTTAACACTCGATGAAAATTAGTACTAATGTAGATGTTATTAGGCGCCTGTAGTATATTCGTAATAAGATAGGTGACGTTTACACGTCTGTAAATGTTCACTGGAACCAGCTACTAATATATGTTAAACGGGACATTTGCCTCACAGATTACTACATAACTCAGTTAGAACGAGCGCAAAACTGCTATGTCATCTTTCTATTGTGAAGCTGGTTCAAATCCCCTGCATAGGTATACTAATTAATTCTTTTTACTACGCAATACTCACAATTTACAAGTATTACTGAAAACTTTTATTATTATTATTTTTAATTGTTTTATTTACATTTTATGGTATTGTTTGATGTTTCTTTATTGATAACTACAAGTAGGTAGTTGTTTAAACACACCTAAAGTTAGATATAAGTGAAATAAGGATAATTTATACACATTTGAACACAGAAAACAAGGAAATTAGAGTATTAGAGTTTAACGTGCAAGTGTTACATAATTTTGTAGACATACAGTTATTGTGCTATTAAAAACGTCGTTTGAAATCGGTATGTTTTCTGACGATGGAATGACACTTTATCTGTTCCTGAAACATGACTCTAACGAGGCAAGTGCTCGAACTGATGACCTACTTGGGTAATGCACGGCCTCAGGAACTTTATAATTAAATTACTGTGAATTCGGTTTCCAAGTTTTGATGAACATAAAAATGATTACAATGCTGAGACTCGAACCTATGTCATTGAGGGTTAGGGCACAGCAGAGATTTCAACCCCATTGAGCTATTTCGAGACTTCCCTGAAAGCAGGTTCTGGGTTCAGTAGTACGACTTGTACGCCTGGCGCTACATCTTTACTACCTCGCGAGAACTCGTGCTTGATTTAGCATTTTAAAACACTTTTAATCATTTGCTGGGTCTTTTAATATTATTAAATAAATGGCAAAGGCTCTTATGCATGTTAATTGAGTGGTTTAAGCAAAAATGTAAATAAACCGTCGTTTAATAAAATGTCCGTTTTGACTGTACTCGTCCATGTTGACTAAGGTGTATCTCTAATTTTTTTCTAATTTTTGGCAGCCAACCCCTACTCCGCCATTTTCTTTTTAGCTGACGTTGTTAGTTTACTCATATGATAGGTCAATTTTTTCCGAGGCGTTTATTGAATTACTTTGTCACAGTAAAATGTTTGTCAAATCGCCTGGTAACCGGAATTCGCTCTCAGTAAAGCAGTCGTATGTTTTTGAGGTGTACTTTAATGAGCAATTCGTTTTGTCCCTTAAACCACTATTCCTCTAAATTTTGCTCATTCGTCTTTCTAAGAACATCAAACAATACAGTTTAGTAAGCGCAAAGCTGGACTAAGGCTCACGTGTCGTTTGATGGGTGGCCTACCTTGCAAACGAATAAGGTGCGGCTGACTCACCTGGTGTTGTTCCGAAATGTGATTTTTTCTAAAATGCTTTACAAGGTTTCTAGCGTTACAGTCTCGTAGAATACATTAGAAATCGGAACGTGCCTTTTTGCAGGCATTCTAGGTATTTAGCTTTACTTTATTTCGTGAACTTTCTGAGTATAGGAAGAGAGGCACAGATTTGCGTAAACATCTTTGTTTGTAAAGTTTTGTGCATGGAGGCCCACTGTATTACTTTAAAAAGATAAAACATTATGACAACCTCATTGGTAAGTAATTATTCTGAGTTATAAGTAATCTTTCCTCATCCCTTTAATAAACTTACAAATCCGGTTCAACTGTATATACCTTTTACATGCTTTAAGCTTTTGGAGTCAAGTTAGGCATACAACATAATTTTCCAATAAAGATGAGTGCAGGCTACTCGCAGTAAATCCATAATATGCGATTTTATTAGTTGAAACTCTTACTGTCACATTGTTGAGACACGCTTAACTTAAATATCATATGTTTTATATGTGTGTATGTATTTATTTTCAAATCATTTGTACAAAAAGTTTTTACAATTTTATTTACTTACATTTTGCATGGTTGCTATTTTACCCCTTAATCCGCCATGCATATAAACGCCATGGTTATTTATGATTGGTTGCCCTTAACTTAAATCATATTCCTTTTTCTTTATATTTCTGTACCATAATTCCCCTGCTCTTCCCACAAATTCCCCTAGCATTTTATATCCTCTTTCTTTTGTAGCTTCATTATCCTAATTTTTAGAACTTCTATATTAATTAATATTCTCCCATTCTTTTGGTAAAAACTGCTTTCTCCACAGATTTGCTTCTTCGCGTTCTACTATATACTGTAAATGGTTGTCTGCTTCTCCACATAAAGGACGTTTATCCAAGTTCACTCCCATCCTATCTCTTCTTAACCTATATACACTTAATCTAGTCCAAGCCCAGCATTCCCTTCCTAGCCGATTGCATACATCCACATATTTCTCTCTACCCCAATTCATCTTTAGTTGACTATAAAATACTAAACTTTTCTTACCACTAAGACTATGAAATAATTCTTGTTTCTCTATATCTTCGACTCTATTCCTTACTTCAACGCAGAAACCTTTAACTCCTTCCTCTCTTCCCATATGTTATCCATTTCAATTTCCTGTAATACTCTTCTTATACCCTGAACACAATTCGTCCCAGCACAAGATTTCTCCTGCATCGCTAAACATTTTGTAAAAATATTTTACTTATCTAGTGATTTCATTCTATACTAGTATTTCATCAACCTTTGTACTTCATTCCCTTACAACCCACTCTTCCCATCTCTAGCATTGCAGCAGCGTTTCTATATATCGGACTTGGATTTCGAGTTTTGCTGTCCTTAAACATGTATACACGCATGCGCCTTATGGACCTTTCTTTTCTAAAAATGCTTTCTATATCCATTCTGTATACATTCGGTGAAATTTTAATATCAATTTTATATCTGCCTGGTATAATTATTAGCTAGAGAAGAACTATTTTCAGAATGACATCATCATTTGGATAGGCAACAAAAGAGCGCTGATTCCAAAGGATTTGAAATTTTTCCGATTGAGGCAATTACTTGCACAATGGAAAGAGGTGTAATTGCATTCATTTAATAAATTCATTACGTCATTATTTCTAGTCCAGAATAGATATCTAAAGAGTTAATTATATACTACTTTGACCTTCATATTCTGTTCGTAGTTGCATAACCGTTTTGCAATAATGATAAGATGAATCAACTATATCGAAATGAAAGCAGCATTTGACATCCTTGTATTGTAACATAAAGCTTGAACAAAGAAATTAAATATCCAGTTTTATCTGTTACACTCACTCCAAGATTTGTACGAAATATTGGTAGCAACCTGAAATGTTTTTCGTGTAAGCAAATCACACCTACTCTTAGAACTAATTAAACTATATCATTCAAAACAGATTATTCAGCATTTCTACATTCATCCTTAAGTAATGAAGTACAAAATACACGCATAATATGGATTTAATTACAACCATAACAAGAAGATTTTCGATGAATCATCACATCCCAAACCAAGGAAATATTTTTGTTATTTTTTAATTTCTTAAAACTCTTCGATCAATTTTGATTAAGGTTTATATTTAGCTATCGGGACGAATAGCTGTGAATAGTTTGTGAAGTCTCCCATCATTTGACCTGATTTTGTATAGTTTTGTGTAACTATGAAATCAAAACATATGGACGAAAATCTACTATACGAAAAACTAGAAAATATTAAAATGCACCATTTGTGTCTGACAAATTTTACTTCATCTGTCTGTAAATATAGTGATGATATTTCAATCCTAATTAACCTGCAGATTAACATTTCTAAGGAAATACAGATTTCACTGTCCCTGAATTAAGAAAGAAGCATTTTTAAAATGTCTGTGTAGACAGCAGAGCTCAAAAATGAAAACTGAGTTTGATTTGAAATTGATATTCAAGCTCAGTTTTTTCGGGTACGACACGAGAAATTTATAAAAAAGCTCCTTCCATTTCAAGCTACATTGAAAATCTTCCTTGTCGTTTATTGTTTAAAATACGATATATTTAATATATTTGTATAAGTAAAATGTATCTCACGAAATTTATGCGTTTTATCTTGATGACAATTCACTGTGAATGTATTTTATATGTGTAAGCAGTAAAATACATAGGAAAAAATGCATAGAACAAAGATAAAGATCTCATTAAAGGTTACAATATAACCAATAAATTAATTGTGTTACTAACCATTTTCAGTAGCCATTGGTTATTCGCTCGAATTTTAAACTGTGTTATATTTTTCAAATAGCATGACGATGTTCGGATTTTCTCTTTATCGTTATATAAAGATGATGATATTACAAAGCCACCTCATAAGGACACGCTTTTAAAAAATCTGACTTACGCATCCCTCAAACCTACCACAAAATATATGAAATTTTCTTCACAATAATTTTTCGGTCAACTACAGTGATGTTCCAACATTAATATGCGATTATTCAGCGGATAAGAACGAGCTACAAAACCTCTTTATACATTAAGAAAGATTTAGCCATGTGGGTATTTAAAACCTGTCTGAACCATAGAAATTAACTCTCTCTTCTCTCTGCTACCCAAAATATATAACATATTTCAGTTAAAACCCTTTATTAGTTACAGTCGCCATTGGAACTTCCGAGAGAACACTTGGTCAGACGACTGTCACTGAAGATGTCTACCGCAGGAGTAGGCGAAACATCTGGGAAGCAGAAAGATTCCAGCAAATCACAGCTACCAGACCGTGGATTTTTTTAAGTATCTCAAATAACATTATAATTGTTTCGTTCCACCACGTGTCACGTCCTGATATTGTTCGAACTAAATGCAAAGTTCTTGTATAAAATCTATACGCTAATAAGCAAGAAAGAAAATCTGATGTATGGCACACACCTGACTTTTTCTATTCTTATAGACACCGCTCTGTTCAAACGCCGTACAATATAGCAGTCCAGTCTTACCCACTGCAGGTTTAATTAACTGGGTTCAATACTGGAAGGTTATCTGTGCCTCTGTCCCTATAACCAGTATTACACCGTTTTCGGGATATAGCATAATCAGAAGTATTCCAAAATGACACTAGTTTTTTTTCTGAAATTTGATTTAGAACTGCCATTTATAAAAAATAATTAAGCAATGTATGAACGTTATAGTAAACCTTTAGCATGCCTGCATTTTAAATATTTGTTTTAAGCGGCTATAACGGAAGAAATATTACCATTAATACACATTTTCACACGTGACGTGCCCTCAAAAGTCCCATTTTCTGTTACTTTTGGCCCTTATCCGTAAATTGAAATATAACCTACATTTTATTTTGGACTGTAAATAGACAAACTTATGGAGGGAACTATGAGTATAAGATGGTTGGATCTACCGTGGCAAATAATTAAAATGAGATTTAGGAAGGGTAACAATACGGAATAGATTAGGAGGTTGGGTGTATTATTTGTAAATACTAAATAAAAATACAAAAGAGCCATTTTAAAATTACAAAATTGTATATTTGTAGGGATGCCTTTCAGGAAAATTAGTTTATTTAATTAGAAGAGAGTATTAAAAATAGAAATATTGTAAACCTTGTGTATAATGTATTAAATAACCACGGTGTTTATTTATATTTGCACCAGTTGCAACTTAAGTCTATTTAGATTGTATATTAGAAAGGAACAATACCTATATGTATTTTTAGTGGTGATGAGATGTTAAGAATTAAGAATGCTATCGTTGTGCTATGGGAGCTATCGTTGCTGCTATTCTCAGCATTCGAGAGAACCTAGTAGTAATTTTAAGTTTATTGACCCACTAATCCTTTGTTATATTAGGGTACAAACTATTTTTAGGCAGTCGGAAAGATATATCCCCTTGAAAGTGTAAAGAATATTTAAACAGAATTAATCAAGGCCATCTAGACTTTTTCTGCAGTTACCATTATACAAACGTTGAAAGAAAGCAGTTTGCATACTGAAACCACTGGGCGTAACAAGTGTTAGTAATCATATAGTAGAAGATGTTTAGCAGTGCTGTAGGCTATAATCATCTATTCATAATGGACAATTATTTGTTTTTTACTTCACATGGAATTTATGACTTAAACGCCGGAGAGAATGTCATTTTGGTATTAATAAGTTTGCTACTCTGCACAAAAGTTTGACTTTTTATGCAAAATTACAAGGATGCAGCGTGCTTTATGCTTTTTAGGGTGTGTTCAAAAAGTACATACAAATATATGACATATATCATTGTAAAATAAATAACAGGGAAAGAACAATAATTTAAGCTTAAAGGAGTAAAATGTTTCTTTTTTCTGTAATTATTATGTATCCGAATCTGTAAAAAAAACTATAGGATATATCATTTAGAATACTTAAGTTCCAGTCACTTTTGGTTAAAGTGGAAGTAACAAAAATAATCTTAAAATTTTATTTTCCATTAATACAGAAAAAGGTAAAAAAATAAACTTAGTTTCATAGATTAAAACAAACGACAGTCAAATCATAGAAAAAAAAAAAAAGGAAATGTGTACTTCGTTAAGTCTGCATTATCATTTTTAATAGCAATTAATTTTACAGTTCTGTTGTGCGTAACTTTTGAACAGAACTTTTAAATATATATTCAAAATATAGTTATGTATTTACATATAAATGTCTTCCACTTAAAGTAAGAAAATTGTAGTCCAGTCCTTCCCGGTTGAACCGAAAAATCCCTTCTCTACGGCGTCCTCCAAAAGTTAAGGACGCTTTCCGCACGGCCGCTGCGTCCTCCAGCCGTATACTAGGAGGAATGCAGGATGGGGTTGGCAAAAATCAGCATTCCAACTCCCACGGCTACTGACCTTTTAGGGAAACCACCTTTCTATCGGAATAGCTATTGATTTTGCATCACGTACCTGAGTGTACTCTGACCAGATCCCACACCGTGACAGGAGTCGAACTCGGATCTTCCCCTCCGGAGGCAGGGGGCGCTATGGAGACGGTCTAGTTAAACGAAATTTAGCAAAAATCCTTTAATATTACTTTTAAGCTCTGTGTGCCCGACTGTATCCAGATGCCAAATTTAAAATTTTTCAAAAGTCATTTGGATGATTCGGAACTTTTAACTAACTTTGTATAATACAGAACCCGAGCAAAGTTACGTTTCCTTCTGGCTGATAGATGTCTCTAGCAACAGGATGTGTAACTGACCCTGCATTCTTTAGCTGAGGATAAATGAATGAGCAGCCTCTCGTATCCTGTCAGTTCCATGTTGATCCGGTAGATGGTGTGACAAGCATATGTACCTTAATCTAGCCTTAGGGTATTTGAAATCGAGACAGTGAATATACTTTTAGCGAAAACTTCATTAAACATAAGAGTCGAATATTTTTGTAAAAACTTCTTAACAATAACAGTTCCTATCTGGAACATCCTTAATGTTGTTACCAAACCATCTTCATAAAATAGTAAATAATCCAATTAACGTATATAAGAAAGGAGTATCATTACTGGTGAACTTTTTATGATTTAAAGAATGTGAAATACTTCACTAATCATCAGATAGGATGCATTGCTTTGCCATTACATATGATGCGATATTAAATAGACCAGGCATTTTTATTGAAGGAGAAACGAAATCAAAATGATACATTTTGGTAGTGAGTATTTAAACCAACTTTGTAAGGCAAAAAAAAATCAATAAGTACATATATTTACCGACGGATGAAAAATTATAGACAAGAATTCCATTGGTTTCGGTACACCACGTGTTCCTGAATTAGGATCAGGATTAAATTACATGATTTGAAACAAGTAAAATTCTCATAGATTCCCACTCATTCAGGAATGACTTAAGTAGATGATAAATAATGCAGCTAAACGTTCAGCTATAGATGACATAGAGCTAGACTGAAAAATTCAATGCCATGGTCGGGATTTGAACCATGTATCTTTCTCTTTCCGTGCGGTTGCTCTAAACCACTGAGCTACTATGGCCAACATGCCGACATAATATTAAATTTTCCATCTGACTCCTATGTTTTCCAGTAGACCACTAGGGGTTCTCTACAATGAGACACGCACCTTTTGTGGCGACTTACTATGCCGTCCCAGACTTCATAGTTAAACCACTATGTTATTCAAGTAAATTTATTGAGATAATCATTTCTTCCACACTAGGCTAAGGCCCCTAGTGGTTTACCGGGAAACATGTCAGTTGGAGAGTTTAATGTGATTACGGCATGTTAGCCATAGTAGCTCAGTGGTTCAGAGCAATCGGACGGAGGACGGGAGATACGTGGTTCAGATCCTAGCTAACGCACTGAATTTTTCACTCTGGCTCTACTCATCCAAACCTTAGCTAGTGTTAAATAAATTATTGTTTCCATCAATTTACCTAAAAACAATTACCCATGTTTCAAGAATTTGAGATTATAAGGAAATAAATTTTATTTTTGCAATCAATAGACCTCTCAGTGGACGTTACATCATGGAAAGTTTCTCTAAATAGAACATTGTAAAAGAGGAACATTTAATGTGGCTTAGCGGAGAAAACAGAAAATCATATATTCTGATAACGTCAAATATTTTGGAATAAGTTTTACTTGAAGATTTCGTCACACTTAAAATTTATGGCCTCTACCAGATTGAATAACTCTTTTATGTACTGGAACCTCGGTATTTAATGCATATTACTAAATTTATGAATAATATAAATATATAAATTTGAATACTGTATATGTAACCAAGGTTATTAGTCCTGTTAGGTTTAATGCATCATAATGAATTAATATCACATTGCTTGCTGAACTGATATGTAGAATGAGGCAGAGCTCGAGTCAATCAATATATATTTTTAAAAATAAAAACTACATGTACTGCTGGTTAACGTATAGTTAATCGAAAGGAATAATATATACTTTTACTCCAAGAAGGATTTTAATAAAATATACGTTTTCGATATTTGCATCTAGATTTGCTTTTACCACGACAGTTAAATAACACTCCCTATGCGTTATTTTATTATAAAATTTCCGTGTAATCTAAGTATATGAATTTAAATATTCTAGCTATTAAGAAAATGTAAGGCTGAATGGCAAGCTTTATTAAACACTAACAAAAACTATTTGCAAAGAAATTGTATTACTATATCGAATTTTATGCTATGAAAACCAATGAATAACTACATACTCGCTTATAAACGTAACTTTTAACTTCAGTTAAAATTGTAGTTAATTGATGGAAATTAATCAATTTCTTCACACTAGCCTATATAGACTAAGGTTATTGATAGATACTCAACATGAAAAATTCAATGCCACAGCTAGCGTGAAGAAATGATTAATTTCGATCAAATAAGTAAAATAATAAGAGTTAAATGATGAAACCTGAGACAAGTACTTACAATACTAAGTCGCCACAAACAGTGTATCTCGAATGCGAGAGTCCCTAGTGGTCTACCGGGAAAATATACGAGTCAAATGAAGAATTTAATGCCATCACGGCAAGTTGGCCATGGTAGCTCAATGGGTAACAGCGACTGGACGGAAACCTGCAGATCCGTGGTTCATATCCCGACCATGGCATAGAATTTTTCACGTCGACTGAATCAAAAGCCTTAGCCTATACACGGCAAGTGTGAAGAAATGCTTAATTTCGATCAGTTAACTAAAACATGTTTTATTTATGATTTTCTGAAAATGCGTCTCAATTTTAATCAACACCTCATAACCATTAAAGTATTTGCAAGACTTATTAGATAAACGCGTTGAATTTTCTTCACCTGGAATGCATTATGCATAATTTAAATATGTGGAAAACATATTTGAAATTAGGAAAATTCAATTGAAATTTCAAATTTGAATTTCTTATTTGAAATTAGAAAACGTTGAATATAGTACAGAAGTGCTACATAAAAGCATATAGCATAAAATACTGTGACCAATAGCAGGAAATTAGACTTAAATTCCATTCACGTATATTTGGTACCCTCATTAATAGTTTCGCCCTTGATTTTGAAAAATTCCCATCGATTCAAACAGTTATGCATTAAAACAGCCTCTACATAACATCACAAAGGGACGTCAACCAAGACATCATATAGAACAGACCGAAAATAGGTTTTATCAACTATGGAAAGTAAAACAAAATTATTGGTATTGCGGCATTAAACTGTGGAGATAGATTTCTGCATACTAAATGTTCATTGTACACATTAACAAATCATACTAACTATAAAATAACGTTTTATAATATACACAGTAACATTTAAAAAGGAGTACAAAAGATTAGAGTCTGAAAGAATGGCTGAATATATTATTTAACCCCTAAATGGTAACGAAGATTGCCGCACTACTTAAGTTTAACAAAAAGAACCAGGTGGCGCAGTAATGTCAATAGTTACGCACCTCATTACAGAGGGCACTGCCAATACTACTAAAACTTTTCGTTTTGTGCACATGACGGCGCTAAGGTAAAATATGTTATTTATTTCATTTATGCCTAAATATTTGCAGTTTATTAGATAATAAACATTATATTTTGGATTATGTAATATTAATTTTGGATGTAGTTTACTTAATATGATCAAAATTTAAACACAAAGGTAAATATATTTTTTGTTTCACTAATCGTTTTTGAACAGCTGGATGTATTATATACGACTACGGATATAAATAAGACATCAGCGCGGGAAATCATTATGTTTGCACAGAGGCAATATCGCAACCAATGAAGTTATACTGAGGTGCGATTATTGCTAATTGAAAACTTATACCAATCGCTCGCCAGAACGACGTGAAATATCGTCGTTTGAGGCAATTTTTGGAGGTCCTTTCGAGGACAATAATCTTTCTCATATTACTAGTTGTTAGTTGTCTTGTCAATAAGGTGTACCGGTGACACAAACAGTGATAGGTAGAATGTAACATTTACAGGTGTCGAATATTATATTCCAATAATTGTATGACTTTTTCACTCGAATGCAAGTGCTCCGAATACTACTCACTGCTAAAGAAGAATTCCTTTGTACGAGAATGCAAAATCACACACGGCTCTCTGCTTACCCGCCTCTATGGACTGTTTCATATTCAAGGGCACGCGAGTTTGAATCTCGGCCAGTGTGAGTTATCTAGATAAGACTTTATTTCTACGCTTTCTCTTATCCTGAGAGATGAATGTCAGATAACTCTAACCGTATTTAGGCATCATTTCAACTCACTTCTAATCGATAACCTTTGCATTCGAATTGAAAGTACAGAGATATCAATA
The DNA here is from genome assembly GCA_030765055.1 of Mantis religiosa. Lineage (NCBI taxonomy): Eukaryota > Metazoa > Arthropoda > Insecta > Mantodea > Mantidae > Mantis > Mantis religiosa. The sequence goes on along the minus strand of CM060949.1, from coordinate 122,308,501 downwards.
TATTATCACCATAACGTTCTTGAATGATTAAAGCATTGAGATGATGCATAGAAAATATTACAAAGGTTATTATCAAAATACGAATGCACTCAAGAGTCCATACTTAGCTTTTTATGGTGATATTTTAGTTATGCACTTTCAATCGCTGAAATAATTCTGTCTACACTCCACACAACTTTCTAACGTCTATTTAGAAAGAATAATTATAATATCGATGGGAAAATTTATAGAATGCAAAGATATTTAAGTGAAGTTTAATATCACATTAAATTGAATAAAAATGTGGTGCATGAAAGTTTTAGAATTACAGCATAGTAACTTGATTTCTATTTGTCGATAAAATTACACCAAATGTTAACTTTAAAATATGAGAGAATACAGAAAATATAGAATAATAACATGCCTTTTCATCATGAAATAAAACACTTTTCAACGTCATTGAAATAAAACCGCTGTTTTTACAGCTAACCATGACAGCAGGAAGGCACACCTCGGTAGCGTAAGCGGTAGCGTGTCTGCCTCACGTTTAAGACCCGGTTGCATAAAAGATAATCTAAGTTCAAGCATATGAAAATGATATTCAGTCAAGCTACACTTAGAATTTTGGTTGTATAAACATTGATCTAAGTTCACCTAACTAGTGAATTTTCTCCAGTTAACTTGAACTTAGATCAGCAGAACTGTAGAATTTACACAATAGTTTCTGAGAAGAAATAAGTAGTGCAGCTTTAAATAAATTGTAAATAAAGCAATTTTATGGTTACTTGTATAAATAATAAGCCTATTTATTTCACAAATTTATGTTAAATATGCATTCTTTGTCTTCATAACCTATACATTTTTATTATTTTCAGAATTCAGATTACTCTAATATCTCTGAAGATTTTAATTTTACATTTGAAAGGTCTCCTCATGTTTTCCAACATAGAGGAAATCCCATCATAGAACTTAATGACAGAAAATTCAAAATGAGATTTCGACTATCAAAGCATGCAGTTGAAGAACTGGAGCATAGGCTACATACACAGTTAAGAACACAAACCCTGAGGAAATACACACTTAATCCAAAATTTATTATCCTTCTCACATTACTGTTCTATGCAACTAAAGTCTTCCAAATGGTGATTGGGGATATATTCAATATAAATAAAGGGACTGCGTTTAGAACAATACACAAAGTTACAAAGGAGATTGCAGCTTTAAGATCTCATTTCATCAGGATACCTATGGAAAAGCGTGAAATAAGAAGGTTTATGCGAGATTTAAAATTAGCGGAACGCATCTTATCTTTTGCTTGAACATCCATTTTGTAGATACAAATGTAATAATTTGTAACTTAAAACTTCACTTATCTCCCATTTTTTGTTTATAATTTCCAACTCACAGTATTGTAAACAGCCGAAAATGAAAAATATGTACATTGGGTATATAATGGAGATAAAGTAAGCGAAATGATTAACTTTTGATAAATACTGTTTCAATATGGAGTACATTCTTATACTGTTTATTTAAAATAATATTATTTATAGGACAAATAGCCATAAAGCGAAAGATTTATTTAGTTTTTGTTGTGTCTAGATTGGCTACTCTGTGCAGTTGAATTAAACAGAGTCGAATAGTTCCGATAATTCTCGAATCCTTTCGATACAACACGAAAGTTGCAACATGTTTGGCGATGTTGCCGAACTTGTTTTGGGATCTCAGATCAGTACTGGACGGCGTTCATCTAAATCTAAGATCAGCATTTTACAACTCACGCGGGTTCGTAAACTTAGTTCAATTTTGATCTTCGATTATAAATGAACTGCAGTTAACGATTTTTATGCAACCGGGCCTAAGAGTTCCCGAATTCAAATCTCGGTCAGGGTGAATTACCTAGATAAGGTATCTTCCGGGAGTTTCCGCTCATCCTGAAATATGAATGTGAGGTAACTCTAAGCTCTATGGACCCTGGGCTCATTGGAGCATCGTTTTACCCATTTTATTCATCGTACATGATTAACGTCGGAGGAAGTATAACGGAAAAGCAGGAAAACGTTTTATAAGGCTGTAGCAATGCCCTAATGCATATAATGTGATAAAGGAAAGGTATCAAATGACTTCAGCAAAAACAATTAGTAATTATTGACGTCTTGGTTGTGCATGTTAATAATTGTATTCATCAAATAATATATAAGATAATAATCTTTTTTTTTTTTCATTGTTGTAATCATATAAACAGTTTATACACTCCATGTTATACGATATTCTGTACTAAATATCAATGCTACGCCAGCATTATATATGAATTTATTTTCGAATTCATAACACTGTTGTTCATTTGTTTTTCTTAACTCATAGTACAGTATGCATTAAATGATTTAGTAATTAAAATATTATGATCATGTATATGAAACAGTGGCGTATGCTGGAATTATGACTCGGGCTATCACTGGACCTACCAGATCCGGTCAATAAGGGATTGTTGATTAAATGTTAACTTCACAAACAGTGCATTTAAATCGTTTTTTCTAGAAACAAACTGTTAAAACAGCCGAGATGCCTTTGAAAAAGGTAGCTGTCTTTAAATGCTGAGACAGTGCCGCATCATAATTAGCCAGGAATTGTAGCAATTCTATATAATTGCCTTTATATAATGGCCCCTCAATTTCATCGTGGCCTCTAAACGAACATTCCTGTCTTGCAAGAAGAACCACTGCATCCGTCCAGCTTTTCAATACATTTTTATTTTCCTTAACCTTTTCATTGTGCAAACTGTCAGCAAGTTTCTTTTAGTAATTCAGTGCATGATCTACCCGTTGAGTGCCCAAAGTTTTTAATGCTGTGAAAGATTTTATATGTGTTATTGATCTTTTATGTTTATCCAAAGCCGTGATTAAATAAGCTAAATTTGCGAAACCTGTAGTATTCCAGGGTGTTTTCTTAGTTGCAAACAACAAGCATGGCCAGCAATAAAGTTTATTTAGTTCGAATGAGCCAGACAGCCACTCATATTTATCATAATTACTTATATTAAAATACCTTTTATAAGGGTTCTTATTTTTTTCCTTCGGTTCACACTGCAAGTGCGGAAGAGCTGGAGTAGGCGTTCCCTGTTTTATTATCACTAACTTATCCTCGTATTTAAACTGCGAGAATGGTCTTTGCACAAATTGTTTAATTACACATTCTTCACCCATTTCGAAGAATTAGCGCTAGCAACTTCTTGGTACACTGTACACTATGAAACAAGGGTGGCTTATGAGGTAGTGCCGCTGTGCCATGGCCCCATCTGTATGAAAACGAAAGAAAGAGAAGTGTATAGGAATATCGGCGAAAAAGATTGTTTCTAAGTATCTGGTCCCTGGTGTGAATAGGCGCGTTAAACGCAAGCTGATTGTTTTCCTTGGCTTGGTGCCGATTCCATACGGCACCATCTACGCTCATAAGCGCCTGTGTTAAGGGCTAGGATGTCTACTTATACATGGCTTCTTGTGGGAGAAGGTGGTGCCGAGATTTCTCTGGCGCATAACTTACGCTTTATTCGCTAGAGTGCAGTAAAGCACGGGACTTAAGATACCTGTCTCTCTGTCGAGAAGTCGTACACGACGCTTCGATTCACCTTCTCCATGAATTGTATTATCAAACTTTTACTGTGTTCGTTACAACTGTGCGTAACCAGAGTCCGATGTAATAACTATCTATTTCCGTTTCCCTGTACGTTTAGTTTGGTACAGTACATTATAAAATAGGATGGTGTATTGATAAGATTATCTAAATTGTTCGAAATTGGTACACATATTTATATTTTAACAACCCTTATTTATTTATTTAATTTATTTATTTATTATTTATTCATTCATTTATTATTTATTTATTCATTCATACATTTTTATATATTTACTTGTTTATTTATTTATTTAATTTATGTATTTATATATTTATAGCACCGCCAATACAATGCCCCATCGGCCGCCCCTGCTATGAAATAAACCATACTAATACGGCTGTTGAGGACCGTAACAATCACACAATAATTGAAAACACGCTCGTTCTTGTCTTTAACTCCACGTGCTATGCGAAATTCCAAAGCCAATCGTGTCCGTACAGTAAATTTCAGATAAACTCGTATGAGTCTAGCGATGTAAGGTTCTGAAGTCTTGTCGTATTGAATCCTGCATTCCTCCCCCGTGTCCCTCACAGCCCTTTATTATAGAGAAGGTTGCAATAGTAGCTACCGAAGCTCTGCTTTCCCCTCTGTTCAGTGAACGAGAGATATTCCACCCTACTCGCTAATTCTTTATGGGGGAAACTGGCTGGTATTGCAATTATTATTAATATTGCCTATTAATTCCTAGTTTACTTTAGATATTGGCTTTGGTGATAGCTTTGATAGCCCATAATATACGCCACTGATATGAAATAATTGGTTTGAGAGCAGTGGGGTGGAAAGTAGTAGATGACGTCGAAGAATTTATGACTTTTATCTGTATAACATACACTCGTGTATAATGAATGCACTGATCACCTCATATGATTCTTATTTGTCATTCATTTACTACATCTCTTTCAATACAAGTATAGCACATGCACAAACGAGAAGCATTCGAATATAGATTGAGCATTCCAGAATACCTATGAACCGAATAAAACAGTTTGCATTTGGGTACTCCCGTCACTACTTATTAATGTTTGTATAATACATGAAGTGTGATAGTACAGTGAATTTTCTTTCAGCTGATAACTTTATTTAGCACATCGTATAAAATAACACTTTACCATCCGTAGAGAAAATCTCATCTTCAAATTCAGATTCAGTCTTTCTTAAATAACAGGATCTCTATGAATTTATTTTAGGTGTGACTAAATGAAACTACCAAAATTGAACTTAACACCAAACTATCTGAAAATCGGTGAATAACTAGTATAGATCCTTACGGAGGGGATTCCGCACTGCGGCCAGTGTTAACTGAGTAGTTGCATTTTAAACCTATTTAACATATATCGAAAAAGATATACAGGGTGTTTCAAGACGACACAGAAGGAACATATAGAAGTAGTTGCTCAGCTTCTATGTGACACATATAGACAGTTATTACCGTCAATACAGCCGCATAAAAATGTTCCAGAATTAGTGTGGATTACGCAGTGACCGAAACAACGACCCGTGCCTCACGCTGTCGGAGTTCGCAGGTATATATCATACGCCGTGCCGCGTGCTGTAGCTGTTTTTAAACATACCGGCATACTCCACAGTACCTTGCTACTATTAAGAATTTCTTTGCTTATTGCTTAATTATTGCTTACGAGTGTTGAACGTGTTCCAAAATTCCGTTATAGCAATCCATGATGGCAAATAAGCTGATGGACATAGGCAACTTAAACCTTTTAAAGGGAAGATAATGTTATTGAAATTGAGGATGGAAGCATTAAATGCTGAAAAGAACAGAAAATAATATTAAAGAACTGTGGATAAAGTTAACTAAAGCTGAATGCCTTATGCATTGAGACAAGCATTTTATTTCACTATATTTAACAATACTAAATAAAGCGTTTGTAACTGAAAATGAAGGTGTTGAGTTTACAGTAATTGGTTGAAAGCACTGTACAATTAAGATCATAGCAAAATGAGCAACCTTGTCGACATTTTCACACGTAACTTCCCTTTGACCCATTACCTGAAAGCGAGGTTAGGGTCACTGATAAAGAGCAATGCTTTTGTTTCCGTGGCTGGTGCGTCCCAATAACAACTTTTGAGGTTCGCACACCAGTGGTTCCTGCGCTGCCTAATCACAAAATCATATAACATTAAATGCTGCATAAAATTATACCTAATAGAATTTCAAAGCTTCGACACCGAATTAATTTCGGACTAGTTAAGTTATAAACTACGCTACGGCTATAGACGTTCAGTGTCGTTTTGAAACAACCTGTATGCAGATACCGTATGGCACTGAAGTACGAGGGCTGTTCAGTAAAGAATGATCAAGTACCTTTACTCATCCTCATAATTTTGATGTCTCCCCTGAATGCGATGCAATTGTTCCAGCTTTTCTGCCAGTCTTACAAGACATGCTGGAATTAACTTTTTGAGAGATCCTTCAAAATCGCCTCCGCAGCCTTCACAACTGCTTCTGATGATGGATCATGTCTCCCACGAAGGCGTTTCATCAAGTTAGGGAATAGAAAAATGTCACGTGGAGCTAAATCCGGACTATAGAGAGGGTGAGGGATGCACTACACGTTGATTTTTGCAAGATATTCAGCAACAACATTGGCAATATGCGGCCGCATATTATCGTAGTGCAGCATCCAGCCTGTTTCACGGAAATGTGATCTTTTGTGCCTGATATGGACTTGCAATGTTTTCAGGACATTCCTGTAGTATTGTCCAGTTACTGATGTGTGTGCAGGTACAACATGCTAATAAACCATTCCATGAATATCAAAGAATGACATGACCACAACTTTCCCAGCAGAAGCAACCCCTTTTGCCTTTCAAGGGTTGGTGATGAAGAAGATTTCCACATTGAGCTTTGCTGTTTGCTCTCCAGATCAAAATGATGTAGCCAAGTTTCATCAGCAGTGATTACGTTTGAAATAAACTTCGGATCTTCCTCTAACATCAACTTTAACTGCATGCAGACCTGTATGCAAATGTCCTTCTGTTTGGGAATCAACAGTCTTGGAACCCATCACGCACAAACACGTCGCATGTGTTAAGTTTATGTCAACAACGTGTGGGTGGCACCCAGTGAAATGTTCAGTATTTCAGAAAGTGGTCTTAAGGTAATTCGTCGATCCTCTCTCACAATGTCAGCAGCAGTGTTGCTGTTTGCTTTCTAAGAGCAGTAACTGGAGCACCGGGTCCACATTCCATTGAAATTGGTTGTCTCCCCTCTTTAAACATTTTAAACCACCTTTGAGCTGTGCTGTAGGGAAGAACAGACTCTCCATTGGCCCCCTATAACATTGTTTATGCCTTAACTGGAGATTTGTTGAGACGAAAGCGGAATTTAAAAGCAGTATATTGTTCCTCGCATGTTACCTCCACTGCAGCGGTAGGTGATACTGAACATGTCTGAAGTTGCCTGGTTCTCACAGGCGGGAACCTAGAGTACCAACAATAAAGTACTACGACGTGTTTTTTTCACATTCAGCTAACAGAATATAATAAAATTGAATTTTAGTGGGAAAAATTATGACCCTGAAAAAAGTATGATCATTCTTTATTGAACAGACCTCGTATTATTGTGAGAAACCTATTGGCCTTACTTGATCATCGCTCATATATATCTTCCTTTACACATTTATTTTTCCAATTTTTAATTTCTCCTAAAGCTCATTTAGTGTTAGTTTAGTTTTTTTTTTTTTCATATGGCTACGCTCATAAGGTGCGGAGTAAGGGAAGAGTTGAAACGTTTAGTTTGGAGAGGAGAACTCCTGTTAAGTTGAACCATACACACTTTATTACACAAGTCTACTATGACCATTGAGTAACAACTATATAATGACACAACTACAATGCTCTCTGGTGGCAACATAAAGAAATCCAATGCTTCCAGTTCTATCATAGATGGAGCAACAGCGTCCATTACGGTTCCTCGACATCCTGTCCGCCCTGGTCTATATCTAGGAAGATGAATCATGACCACTGTAAATATTCTTGGATGTTTCTTATAGTCTGCGCCGATGAGAACTTCGAGCTGAATATTTAGTCCATCCCATGGGTCTGCTAACTTGATTTTCTTAAAGCCAGGTCGGTTACATCTCGCAACAGCGTGAAGTTGTTTGGACCCTCGAAGGTTGCTATCGAGATACGAGCATTCGTTAAAAATCCCATCACATCAAAAAGACGTTCCTCCTCGAAACAGAAGTCTTAGAAGGGGATACGAATGCAGTCATCTCCAGGGTTTTGCTGCCAGTAACGTTCAGCTCCAGTAAGTCTGTCAAAGAGTGATGAATGAAGCTAGACTGGCTGCCAGCATTCAGGATGTAGCGGATTAACTTCTGTGTTACTGTTGGTACCTTGATCCAGACGCAGATGGTTTGCAGGTATGTGGAGTCCTAAGTGAAGACTTAAGTCTTACCAACAGAAATAGGTACGGTGTCTTCTTTATTGCAGACCGATGCGTGATGCTGTCCTTTGCAGCGGCTGCAAGATGCCTTTTCTTTTTTAAAACACTGGTTTTGCCTTGCGTCCTCAGCTTTTCTATTCTAGCCTTAGAGTCTCGTAATTGTTGGCAGTCTTGTCTGCAATTACCATTTCTTTCACAATACACGCAAAACGATTCTATTTATCGCCTGCCCCCTTTTTGCAGAGCTCTTCGTTTTAGTGTTGACATGGAAAGAGGCTACCGTGGGTATGTGAGGGGTAGCTAGCGGAGTGTTACCACGTACATTTTGTGTGGTAGTAGCTCCTTGGACTTCATCGTTCAGGAGCCCCATCAACATAGTGAGATTTCCTTCCTGCATATTCTGTCATTTGGCATGAATGAGCCAAAGGCGGTAGATGTCCTCTGGAAAGATGCAAAGTAACTTGAGCGCAAGTATTCTTCCATATACGTCTACGTCTTTTCCCAATGCTCGCAATGCTTGTATGTGTCGATGATACTCAATATGTGTATAGTTTAGTGCTTCTGGACTCTCCGAAACTACAATCTAGATGTGATTGGATGATTATATTCTTACCTCCGTACTATGATTTTAGGATCTGCTTCCACTACAAATAAGTGTCTCGCGCAATAGTTGTCCCGTCTACTAAACGCTTAGGTTCTCCCTCCAGATATGCAGGAGAAATACGTGTTTGTTTATTACGCAGACTGATGAATTCTTATCCACGGAGGTCTCAAATTGCCCCTAAAATCTAGGCCAAGCCCCTGTATCTCCTGAGAAAGATTGCAAGTTTACTGTGGGTAACTTGACTTCCGATGCACTGAATGGGGTCGCTGAAGTCCTATTGCATTAGTGACATCACTAATATTTCCTGTAGCCTGATTTTGTCCAATAAGAGTGTTGACTTTTCTCATAGCTCGTTTAGTATTCTCTATGTATTCATCATACTTTAATACATCATTGTTATATTCCGATCGTCAAGGAGATCTTAAATGGAGTCATCTAATGTATACAATTTGTATAATGTCTCCTGAAACCGTTTACTTAAATGTACTATTTCGTCGGCAAGAGTGGAGGGTAAATTCGGCTTATGAAACGCGTAGCGTTGGAGCGCTGAATGGTTCGTTTGCACTTTAATTTGGAAAGATGTTCCCGTTTTCTGCCATGTTGTAGTACTGGACTATATAGTAATGTTCGCTCAGTTATTTCTTATATGTACCATAACTAGCAATGGTGTATGTGTGTGTGTGTTTTCCGTAAACGTTTGCGTGTGTACTTTCATATTTAGCCAATAACCCGGTCCATTAGCATTTCAGGACTTCATCCCCTCACATTTTATTGGGCAGGATTTCGAGGAATCGTAATGGAAGCTGTTGCCCATCTATGATAGAACGAAAAAAACTGGATTTCTTTATGCTGCCACTAGAGAGCATAGTATTTTTTTTATTATAATGTGCCGTTTGTTTTCCCTCCGGCACTTTTTTCCCTCGCCTTAGGTGTTCGAGGCGCTGCTGTTTCGGGGGATCGCTTTGTCTTCCCGCCGTTGCTCTTTGGGAGCGCTGCGGATCCCTAAGCTTCTTGTGTGCACTGCTTCGAATCGGGAAGGGAGTTGGCGCTTGTTACTCGAAGGGTTTAAGTCTGGAGGTAAGTGCTCCAAGTTTTGGGTTTTGCTAAAATTCTTTGTGTTTAGATGATCGAATTTGGTGAGCCGTGATAGTTTTATGGACTCTTCCCTTCAGTTTCGGGACCAGAAGCTTTATAACTTTTTTTTCCTTCTTATGTTTCTGGGTCTAAAAACAAAGGGATGGCTGCTAGCTGCTTAGAATTTCTACATCGTTAAATGGGGGACAGAAATTTACTGTCGGCTTACCCTGATGTCACTTATGTATTCAATGGTTTTGGGATGTTGTTCATGTAACTGTTCTACTCAGTTATTTGTTTGGGTAAATGCTTTCTGTGTAGTTACTGGCTAGCATCATCGGCAATTTAAATGTTTTCTGGGACCCTGGTTAGCCTCATACTTCATTATTGTTCTTTCAGTAGTAAATGTTCTTTATAGAGTAATTTTATAAAGATTGTGATGCTCATTGTTTCTTTGTACTATTTAAAGGGAGCACATGTTGTTATAATGAATAAGTTATGTTTGTTATAATCAAGGATTGTAATAATGAATTAAAGCATTTAAAGTTGTTTATTGTGGGCAGCATTGAGTCAGTTCTTTGTATGTCGTGTACCCTAACCTGGAGCTCTGAGCTTTAGGGTTTGTAGGGCCTAAATTCCTCACCTACATAAGTTTAGCGTGTGTAGGAAGTGTTAAGGTGTGTAACTTGCGGCCAGGGCGGGCCGTCACAATAATGGTTATTCCTCCCTATTCCACACTTTGGTCATTTTATAGTACTGCAATGTATGGTAATGTTCGCTATGTTATTTTTTGTATGTACCACCTATCTGTATCCTCCCAGGGGCCTACTTCGGTAGGTACGGGTTTGGCGCACCCGGGGTCCCGAGCCAACAGTCTCCCTCGTGTGGGTTCCTCATCGTGGCTGAGGGAGACGGTCAACAGGCCCACCCACGTGTAGGCCGTGCGTGGAGACGATTAGATTATTTTCTAGTTTAGATTTTAGGATATAGTGAACGAAATTTTTAGTAGGGTTTGATTGATTTTGTTTATGCACGTATATTTTAATAGGTTTTGTTACACTTGTATAGTTTTTAGAAAGTTTTATATCTGGCTCTTGCCATGACTAGTTTTTTAAAGGGCGCTGATGACCGCCGTAGTTGAGCGCCCTTATATATATATATATATATATATATATATATATATATATATATATATATATATATATATATATATATCATCATCCTATCTGTATAACTAGCAATGGCGTGGTGGTGCGTTGGCTTGTATGTATTAACGCAAACGCATTATATTTAGAGATTTAAGTCACTCCAAATATGTGTTGTCGTGTTGGAATCTTCTTCAGTCAATTTGTGTAGTGTTCCCTCCGTAATATCGTGGTTTTGGCACCAACATGTGAATTAAGAGAGCAGTTGAAGCGTTTAGTTTGAAGAAGAGAACTCCTGTTAACTTGAATCACACACAGTTTATTGCAAATTCTACTATGGCCATAGAATAACAACTATATAATGCCACAACTACAATGTTCTCTGGTGGCAGCATGAAGAAATCCAGTGCTTCCCGTTTTATCATAGATGGGGTGACAGCGTCCATTACGGTTCCTCCTCATAAGAAGTAGAATGGATTGTTCGGAGGGGATTCCCGCCTCTGTATCTATGCCCCAAGTGGGGCATCTCCGGGAGGAAGGATGAGGTGAGAGGAGACAGAGGGTGCCCGACCCTAAGGAGTCACTACAGTACAGAGGACGAGGTCCCTACACTTTACTAGACAGAAAGTGCCGGCCAGGTCAGTCGTTATCCCACTTATTGTGGTCCCCAACAGTCAGAGGTCGGTTAGGAAAACTCCAGGCAGGCTTGCACAACCGACATCCCGCCAGCCGCGTTCATGAATCGGCCCACTAGGCCGGCTCGGAGACGGAGTTCGTCCTGCTGGAGGAGAAAGTGTTCATTCAAGGCATATCATCCTTCCATGCACCACCGAGACTCCTGCCGACACTTCTATCCTGAAAGATACCACGAGATGAGAGATGATTTGAAATTATAATGGAGATGAAATGGAAGGACAGGAAATTCGAGGGATGTAATTAACCTACCTAGCATTCGCCTAGGGACTCGGGAAACCCCCAAAAAAGAACATGGGTCAGGTAGGTCGGTCATGGGAATCGAACTCGGGCCTCTCGAATGCGGGCCACAGATGAAACCGCCTGAGCCATCCCGCTCGATATGCTCATAGGAAATTACGCAGACATAGAGCAGTAAATGAATGAAATATAGGTTATTAGGATTTCGTAGTCCAAAAGGGCTCCATGAAACTGGAAGAAAATCAGCTTTAGTCTTCACAAATAGTTCAACGCGCTTACACTCTTCACCTTGTAGACGAGCAAGTTCAGTTGCTTTGCTTGTTGACATGCAACTGGAAGTGACTATGCTTAAAGTGGACTGGAATCTGAACCTCTATAGTCAACACCATATGATCACTTACATGTGAAACAGTTAATGAGTTCAGTTCTTTACACAGATTGTCAATAGCTTTCAGGAGTACACCATTTTGTCTTATCTTATTTTGTTATTGTTAAATAGGATCATTCCTAACGCTAAAAAGTTAGAATTGATACATATTCATTTGTAAATACAAAATTATGTGTAAAAGTTTATCTCAGCACTTTTTCTACTCTACTGTAGAATTTGTACTCTATTTTTGACTTTGTCTATTGCTGTAATAAGCTTAATGACAATAAATCAAATCATTATTATTATTATTATTATTATTATTATTATTATTATTATTATTATTATTATTATTATTATTATTATTATTATTATTATTATTATTATTATTATTATTATTATTATTATTATTATTATTATTATTATTATTATTATTATTATTATTATTATTATTATTATTATTATTATTATTATTATTATTATTATTATTATTATTATTATTATTATTATTATTATTATTATTATTATTATTATTATTATTATTATTATTATTATTATTATTATTATTATTATTGTTATTATTATTATTGTTATTATTATTATTGTTATTATTATTATTGTTATTATTATTATTGTTATTATTATTATTGTTATTATTATTATTATTATTATTATTATTATTATTATTATTATTATTATTATTATTATTATTATTATTATTATTATTATTATTATTATTATTATTATTATTATTATTATTATTATTATTATTATTATTATTATTATTATTATTATTATTATTATTATTATTATTATTATTATTATTATTATTATTATTATTATTATTATTATTATTATTATTATTATTATTATTATTATTATTATTATTATTATTATTATTATTATTATTATTATTATTATTATTATTATTATTATTATTATTATTATTATTATTATTATTATTATTATTATTATTATTATTATTATTATTATTATTATTATTATTATTATTATTATTATTATTATTATTATTATTATTATTATTATTATTATTATTATTATTATTATTATTATTATTATTATTATTATTATTATTATTATTATTATTATTATTATTATTATTATTATTATTATTATTATTATTATTATTATTATTATTATTATTATTATTATTATTATTATTATTATCATTATTATCATTATTATCATTATTATCATTATTATCATTATTATCATTATTATCATTATTATCATTATTATCATTATTATCATTATTATCATTATTATCATTATTATCATCATTATTATCATTATTATCATCATTATTATCATTATTATTATCATTATTATCATTATTATCATCATTATTATTATTATTATCATCATTATTTTTATTATTATCATTATTATTATTATTATTATTATTATTATTATTATTATTATTATTATTATTATTATTATTATTATTATTATTATTATTATTATTATTATTATTATTATTATTATTATTATTATTATTATTATTATTATTATTATTATTATTATTATTATTATTATTATTATTATTATTATTATTATTATTATTATTATTATTATTATTATTATTATTATTATTATTATTATTATTATTATTATTATTATTATTATTATTATTATTATTGTGATTATTATTATTATTATTATGATTATTATTATTATTATTATTATTATTATTATTATTATTATTATTATTATTATTATTATTATCGTTATCGTTATCGTTATCGTTATCGTTATCGTTATCGTTATCGTTATCGTTATCGTTATCGTTATCGTTATTATTATTATTATTATTATTATTATTATTATTATTATTATTATTATTATTATTATTATTATTATTATTATTATTATTATTATTATTATTATTATTATTATTATTATTATTATTATTATTATTATTATTATTATTATTATTATTATTATTATTATTATTATTATTATTATTATTATTATTATTATTATTATTATTATTATTATTATTATTATTATTATTATTATTATTATTATTATTATTATTATTATTATTATTATTATTATTATTATTATTATTATTATTATTATTATTATTATTATTATTATTATTATTATTATTATTATTATTATTATTATTATTATTATTATTATTATTATTATTATTATTATTATTATTATTATTATTATTATTATTATTATTATTATTATTATTACTTGTTATGAATTCACAGGAACTCCAGGAATGCCGTCCGCATAAAAGCTTGGTTTTTGTTATTCACATTGTTAATCTTAACCATTTACCTAGTAAGGATTTCTGATTTGGGTGATACGGACTTTTTGCAAAATGTAATATATTTAAAGGATACTACGGTAAAGTAAATTTAATTGAGTGAAAATGTAAGTATATAACCAACGCCTAACATAAATTGCATTCTTCAACCAATGCTGCCCTTTTCTTTCATATATTTTATTGTCTCCCAATATAAGTCATTATCATTCAGTGGTGGTGTAAGAAATTAGTCATTATTGCTTATATTTTATCAATTATTTTTATAATAATTTTAATTACCTTAAAACAATGCATACAATTTAATGGAAATGAAGACTTGTGTAGTTACTTTAGCAAGTATAGGTAGTTAATATATTTTATGTTAATATAATATATTTGTAAGTGTAAGTGTTAAGGCATGACTGTTTTTGTGAAATTGAGGAGTATGCTTTTCTTAGGGAAATGTCTGTCTTGGTTAATATTTTCTTTAGGTTGAATAGAGAAAGGACCGGTAAGAGAAAGAAAAGAAAAAAAAAACTCTTTTGATAGCAAACACAATTTTTATTGTTATGCTGCTCTCGTGGTTCTGTACACCTTGGACATTTTATGGTTTGAAACTAGACTTCATTTTTCAGGAATATTCAATTTTCATTGTTGCTGTCTTTGATAAAAACTCAATATTCACTTCCTGTTCACAATGCAATACATTATTTACTCATAAAGTAATTGTAGTGGCTTTGATAGCGTTCTGACAACTCGGTTTATAGCATGAAAATGATGAGGTTTGAATACATTTCTTCAAAGTTTAAGTGGGAAGGCAACGTTATAACTAACTAAATGTGTGACGCCTTTGAGGATACTCCAAGCCACCTCAGCGAAAGCTTGAATAACAGCATCTGAGAATTCCTTGTATACATCCTGCCAGTTCTCGTTTAAAAACACGTTCATTTGTTTTCCTGAAACAACATAGATAATGTGAAAAAAACTTATAATTTATTATTGAGCCCAATAAATTCTGAAAAATTATATACTTTCAGAACAAACCATAAACTGAACAAACAAACTGAACAGTGGGGATAACACATTTCAAAACACTAAATGTTGCCTAGGCATACTAATTGTTATGCAATGGAAATAAAGAATTTGTTGTTAACACTTAAAAACTGGCTCACAAATTCAAATTCTTTCATCATACTTTAAACTTGTAAACATTATACCATAAAAGTGAAATCAATCAGGTTTCTATTATTCCCTATTTAAGATTTCCATTTTAAATACATTCTAAATATAACTGGTTGGATAGTGTACGTAAAAGGTTCTAAATGTTAATTCATGAAATATTTATTTACATTGAATGTTAAAATATGACCAAACAAATGAGACAATCTATAACTAACAAGGTTTGAATCATTTATATTTGAACAGCCGTCACACCAAGCTTCATTTTAAGGAAACGGTAACAATGGAAACGAATGAAAATCCAGAAACTTGAAAAATTGAATTTCGTGGTCCAAAATACGTATGTTCAAACATAGTTTCAGAGTGCGATATAAACTGTTCAATTTTATATTGCTTCTCCGTATTCGTGAACTTGAGTCCTTCATTTCGCTTGATTAGCGCCAGTCGTCCGCTTGCTAGTAGCTGATTGCATCTGAAGAAAAGAGGAAGGAATAAAATCAGGGCTAGGGAAGAACCCTCTCGGACTTATCTTCTTGTTGGTTACATAAAGTAGTGTTTATTTAAAATGCGTTTCTTGCTGCGGTGCCAATAGGGTTATCCAAATGTTACTTAAACAACAGCCAGATTTTGTAGTGATATAATGTGATAATTTTTAAAAACTTACGTTAGCTTTCTGGACTACAGAAGCTGAGGACAATAGAGTTACGGAAGCTTATGCTATAAAATTAAAAACCTCTCATGAGTTTTGATATAATGGATGCCTGGCTTTGTGTACGGTTATTTAATAAAATGGTTTTGACATTATTTTACATTTGAACCTCTTATTTCCACCATTATTTTCAGAAGATTCGAATGATGGAGTTAAATCTAGTTCAAGTTTTCCTAATGTTGAACTTCCCTCTATGCGGTGATGTATTGAATGCATTTCTCACTTGTAATTTATTTCTTTTTTTAAAACAAAAATGTGAAATATGTTCATTGTTTATGGAAAACACTATTAGGTTTCTATAGATCCTTTATGAGACCAGAAAATTTTACAACTAAAATTAAAAGCCTTTATTAAGTAAACATGTTTGTCTACGCTCCTGACTGTTCCTGCGGTAGAAATTTTCTCGGAATCGTCCTTCGAAAGATACAATTTTTAACATTTTTTTTTTTTTTCTAAATAACGTTACATGTGTGTTATAACAGCTACTATTAATTTAATAATCAGCGTGACTG
This sequence comes from Mantis religiosa, assembly GCA_030765055.1. Classification (NCBI taxonomy): domain Eukaryota; kingdom Metazoa; phylum Arthropoda; class Insecta; order Mantodea; family Mantidae; genus Mantis; species Mantis religiosa. Next base: position 122,291,637 of record CM060949.1, on the reverse strand, counting down.
CCGCCTAAGGCAAACAGAATATTCGTGGTCTGAACAACTTATTTCCAGTTACCGGGGAGTCGGAAAGGGGAAGGGAATGTCATGAACAAGGCCGTGACGTTGACCTCTTACTTGAGGTGATTTTGTTTCAGAGGTGAAGGGAGGTAGGAGGTCTTCGTCTGGCTGAGTCTTGTCATTAGTATCTTGCTGGTATTGCAGCATCTCGTTGAATTTTCTGGCAATTTTGTGGAATCTGTGGTTGTTGGACGTATTTTTTGTTTTTTAATACAGTGGGAAAGAAGAAAAGTTTAGAAACTAAAGAATACAATGACGGGATTTCGAGGATGAGTGAGTAGGAGAGTTTCATTGATGCACCTCAGTTATTAACATTATGCACATTCCTCTGCGTTTAAACATTTAATGGAAAACTTAAACTTTATTCTTCCCCAGGTACTTTCTGCTTAGTGCGTATTTCATAATTATTGCTCTCAATTTTCACATTAGGAACAATGAGTAACGTAGAAACAAAATTTTGCCTTTCATTGCTTGTCGTATTATTCGGTTACCAATTAACCTCTGATATTTATTAATTCTAGTTATTATTATCATCATCTCATTATCATCATAGTCATCATTATTGATGTCTGTTAGTATTCCGTTGATTATTTAGACGTTCTATGTGAAATAAATAAGATATAAATACGCTTTCCAACTTACCAAGAGCCTCATCACCATTAAAAAGGTTTGTCAGTGCAAAATGAACTTTTTCAGGTGTCAGTTGTGCTTTGTAGTCCTTTAGATCCACGAACTCCTCTCCTTCTTTTTGCTTCAGATCATAGTCAATATCGAAGGTTACTTTAGGATTGTCTGAAAGTAGAGAGAAAAGTATTAAAGCATATAGTTACACCAATGAAGCCAAAATTTACGAAAGGAATGTCAAATTAGTAACAATTGTTATAAGTAGACAAGATACAGGTTATTAACTGCCAGGATTTCCCTCCATTACTTGTGCGAATACAAATTTGTGTTTATTATTACTGCTTGTGACTAAATAATTTTGTAAATGCTTGAAATGAACACAAAGGCAGCCTCAGTGTTAATTGTTTTCGTAATCTGCTTCTATCGTCGTTACATAGAACGACAAATAGGAAGAGGACACATTTATTTACACTATAATAGAATCTTGTAATCATAAACAAACCTAAACTTTACAAATTGTTGGATATAAAGTAGTGCAGACTTTCAAACTGAATTTGGAACAAGTTATATTATCACAGAGTTCAACTGTTAAATTAATCAATGCCGGTTTTGACAACCTCTGCGTTTGGGATACAACATAGTACATTAGTTCATAAATGATGCACAAATTTGCATAGTAATCAACTGTTCTATTCATAAATAAATAACAACACTATAATTAATTATTAGGAACGTAAAACTAAAATTATAACATTAAGGAACAAAAAGTCTTCCTATAAGCAAATTCAGAGCGATCAGAGTGTCGGCTTCACCTGTAACTGCCCATTTTGGTTAAATGTAATCCATGTTTCCACTCCAGTAAAATAGTTTAATATAATTAATTATGTCGGAATAGACAGACCACATAGGGATAATTTTGTAGAACGTTCAAAATCTATCCTATTTTAATCCATCTTTTCTTCCATTCAAACCATTCTTGTTTACTTAATAATTCTAGCACTTAGCAAACCGGTATCTCGAAATTCAGAACAACTCTGTATGAATTAGAACCAAGTGATATGGCTAAGGCGGTTTCATCTGTGGCTCACATTCGCGAGGTCCGGGTTCGATTCCCGTGGCCAACCTAACTGACCAATTGGTTTTTACGGGGGTTTTGCCCGGTCGCCAGGCGAATTCTGGATAGGTTAATTACATCCCCGGAATTCCTGTCCCTCCATTTCATCTCCATTATCATTTCACATCATCTCTCATCTGGTGGTGTCTTTCAGGGTAACAGTGTCGAGTGGTTCCCGGCGCTACATGGCAGGCAGATACGCTCTGAGTGAAACTTTCTCCTCCGGTGTCCAAATTCGTTGAGGTGGGGCTGTTTCCGGACTACAGTAGGGTGGGATACCGGTTGTACTGTCCTTTCCAATTCGTAAAGTTTAGAGATCCTGCCCTGTGCGCTGTCATGGCTCCTTGGGAAAGCCGCTCTCTATCTCCTCTCGCCTCATCCTTCCTTGCGGGGGTGCCCCACCTCGAGGCATAGGTACAATAGATCAAGTTCGGAACTCCGTGCCAAATTCCCTCCGTAACGTAGTCCAGACCAGTTCAGTACGAATTACAGCTTCAACACAGGAAGATTTTTGCGAAATTGCCTGCACTCGTCATATTTGGTTTCACGTAAGTTTTGTGAATGCAAATACAAGGGACGTCCATAAAGTAAATTCTGTTTCAATTTATCTCCGCTGCAGCGCTGCGATCGCAGTTCCGTAGGCGCTCTGTATCAAGGAGAAGAAACGTGCACCATTGTGAGATCGTTTTGAGCCACGTACGCTTTGTTGTACTTGTTTACAATGTCGGTGTTGATTGAAAATCCCACCGCTTGTGAAATCAAATCTGTGATTCGTTTTCTGAATGCTAGGAAAGTGAAACCAATTGAAATTTATCGGTAAATTTGCGCTGTCAAAAGGTGCTGTGTTTCTTCACGACAACGCACGACCACACACCGCAAATGCTACGAAAAACACCCTACAGGGATTTGGCTGGGACGTGTTTGACCACCTCATGTACATCCCTGACCCTGCTCCTAGCGACTTTAATCTGTTTTTGCATCTCAAATCTTTCCTTGGCGGTTAATACTTCAACAATGACGAAGAGCTGAAAGAAAATGTTTCCAACTGGTTGAAGACACAGCGGCAAACTTCTATGAAGGAGGTATACGAAAACTTGTGCCTCGCTATGACAAATGGCTGCAAAATTTCGGCAGCTATGTGGAAAAGTAATTCAAGAGTTGTAGAATTTTGTGCAATAAATAATTTTTCTGTATCTGTACACAATTTAATTTTTACCAAACAGAACTTATTTTCTGGATGTACCTCGTACTTTGTTTCACAATGGACTCTTCTACGAATAGTTAAATTGCATTAGACTTTTTCGACGAAAAAAGTATGGCTTCCTTCGGAAGGGAAGTAAAGCCGGTCGTTCCATGTTGCAGATTTACGGTACTAAAAGGATCGCAAGGCTTATAAAGAGACTCTGATCAAAATTAAGCGCTCTTTTACGTCCAATACAGAATGATACGCTGAGAATCACTGCAGTTATAGACCACCCATAAGCTTCAGTTCTTCGTTATGTTATAATAGGTCGAAACCAGATAGCCCCTCTCTATCTGTCCTTTCTACCAGAAAAACCTTCATTCTTTTGATAGGCTTGGTTTATGTAAACTATTCTACTGGCACCACGTTTAAACCCAAGGTTTATACTACATATGCTACGTTTTCTTTCTTTGTTTCTTTCTTAATATAGTGTATACTGTTCTCTAAACATACTGATGATCCTACTTTAAATATTAAAAAGGAATTTAATTGGCAACATTAGTGAGTTGGTCCATTACTCCTGGCTTTTTCCCCCTTAAGTGAATGTTTTGCGTCCAAAATAAAATGTGTTGTCAATGCATTTTATGTATTCCAAAGAGAATTATGTACTCTTCAAACTAAAGTGTTCAGTTTTTTATGCTTATATACGGTACGTTCTTTTCAGATCAATAAAGAGAGTGCCAAGTCGACAACAAAGAGCATCCTCGAACCCTTCTGCTTTTTGCACTTAACCTAACCGAAGTACCAAAGCTGCAGCGAGAGTTGGTTGAACCATGGCACAAGTTCCAAGCAACGAATAAACCCTTCTCCATTAGTCCTACAATGCTGGTTTGAAACTGATGAACAGGAGTTATGAGAACAAGGAATTCATAGCAGAAGGACATCTACAAAATTGACGGTCAGAATGGGAAACTCTGACGTTAGCACCGAATCATCTCGCTCGGTGAAAGAATGAGAATAACATATTAGTGACGTAACAATAAAATCAGATGTGGATTTTTACCTTATTAAGGCGGTTATTGAAAAAAAACATTAAAAAACTGGGTAAAATTGACTGACGCCTAAATATATAAGGGAATAGGAAGAATAGATCATACGATCATAAAAAATGAGAACGTAAATATCTATAGGGAGACTTAGAAGGAAGTGAACTGTTATTATACACTAACTGTGTGTAGGACAAGCTTCTCGAAGGGTAAATTCAATGCCATACTTACTACAGACCTTCAGTCTGAATTTACCCTTCGAGAACCTTGTCCTACACGCGGTAGTGTGGAAGAACAATTAATTTCCATCAATTAATCTAACAGTGGTCTAAAGCATTAACTCTGGGACTTCAGTACAAGTCGCCATATATCTTAATGTATATGAGAGCTCCTTGTGGTTTACCGGGAAAGTACGAATTAGTTGGAGAATTCATTGTCATGCTAGCAGGTTGCCATGGTAGCTCAATGGTTAAGAGCAACCGGACGGAGACTGGCAGATCTGTAGATCAAATCCCGGCTATGGCACTGACTTTCTCATTCTGGTTCTACCCTTCGAGAACTCAACAAGCTCTGTTGCTTCTCTTCCCTTTGCCTTGCTGAACAGTCTATAACTGCAATTTCTAGCCTCTGAACCAGGAACTACTTAAACTGCTATCCTAACTCAGCAACCTTTGCACTTTCAGTTAATAATATGATATTTCTGACAAATAGAACCAGTTCTTACAGAGAGTGATGTTAAGGTCTCCGTTTCCACTAATTGGCAGTATCAGCACCTTTCCTTTCACATCGTAGTTTCCGAGAAGGGTTGCTACATCAACGGCGAACTCAAAGTGGGCATGCTTATTCTCGAAATCAAATCTGCAATTCAGAAAATATCAGAATATTTAGAATATTACATTAGTGCCCCACAGACAGTAAGGCCGAAAACGCTAATGGTAATTCCCACAGGATATTTGCTTAGCTACCTAATGTCTTAAAGGAGGAATTCAAACAAAACTCACTAAATACTTTATCAAAAAATCTAATGAGTTATATATATATGACCTTTTGTAGTTATTTCAGTTTATTTTTACATGTCCTCTACAAAATATTCTTCTAGATTTACATTACTCTGGATAAGATTTTATCGAAAATACATGTATTGGGTAATTATTGTTAAACTCCCCGAAAAGGCTTTCTTAGTAAAAGGCTGCGCCTGTTTGCGTCTATGTTTGTTCCCAAGAACTCAAGATTAATATTTAACATAAGAAAATACTTACACATATGGTAATTTAATCAAGATTTTTGAGGACATGAAACATTTGAAAAATCTTCCATATAAAGTATAGTTTGAGTTGCAGGAATTTTCTTGAAAATCTTTCTGTCTCACTTTAGAAGATGTTAAACCTAAGCCCAAGTTTGGTTGGTATTTATCGGTTACTTTGTTTTGGGGCTATGCAACATAGAGACAACAAGATATTCAGAGCATTTTCTAAAAATACTTCCCTGTATTGTGGAACACTCAAAAGCTACATTTCCGTGAAATTCTTACACGACGTTTGGAATAGAGTACAATACTTTCAGTTTTTACTGAAAGTACTTAATTGAGAATACAATATGCAATTTTGAAAGAATATCGTTTAGAAATAAATGTATCCTTTCTAGAGATATAAAGGAAAAAAGGAAACAGAATCACTTTCTATAAATTCTTATTGGTTTTCATAATAGCAAGTATAACAAGATAACGTCTATTTATCCTTTTTGTACCTTATTAGATATATTGTAACATAGTCAATAAAAGTTATACTTACTCAGTTTTCTGTATATCAACTTTGTCTATTCCATAAATCTTGACGTCCTTTATAGTTAAAGCCAATCCTGTCTGTTTTGGCCCCTGTTCAATTTTAATCTCTTTGATCTCCATGGGGTTGATTGGTGGTACTTTGTATTTTCGGTCACCTCCTGAAAATAACAATGATATTCATTTGTACTATAAACATGAAATATTCATACTCTTGTTTTGAAACAGGATAGAAGACGTATACATTTCTATACCTCAAGAAGCGATCTATAAATTTCACTAAAATAAATATTAAATTATCTTTTCCCTTTGAGCCCCTGGTTTGCCTTAAGCAATTTGGTTCATCTACAATATTTACCATGACATTGCTCTATGATCCTCTCAATTAAGTGTATGGACTATTCTAAACGCAGTGGAAAAGAAGGATCGTCTGGTATAAGTTGTTCATAAAACTCAGGGGCGGTTTCTCAATGGGGTAGCATGTTTGCGCTACAACCATAATGCTGGCTCTCCCTTAATGCAAGGGCACGTTCCATTTGGAGTTCAGTTCGACCTTGTCTATTGCAGTGGCCCTCAGCGCGCTGTATTTTTTGCAGGTGCCAAGTAGTTGACTCTCAGTTGCAAACCACTGGTATACAATGGGGAGGATTAGGGCAGGATGAACCTAGGGAGTGCCGAGGCAAGTAGGGGGGAAGGGCGGGGCTTATGGCTGCATAAGGTTGGTTAAAATGAAATGTGTAATGTTTAACGCCCGCTTTTACTACATACGGCACCGCAGGCGGTGACACTCATGATACATGAGATGAAGCTGGAGCACCGGTGGAATGAGATGGCGGGAGAAACCGGAGGTCCCGGAGAAAACCCGCCCCAACGCCGTGCTGTCCACCACAAATCTCACTTTGCGGTCGCCTGGGATCGAACCCGGGCCGCCTTGGTGAGAGCCAAGCGGTCTAACCACTGAGCCACGGCGTGGCCTAAGGTTGGTTAACCTAGCAACCAGAGTATAGTGAATGCCAAGGCTTCTCCTTCTGTTCTCAGCGCCACCTATTATTATCATATTAAATGTCCGCATCGGTCAAATATTACCACAGATTACTATTACCTACAGAGCATAGCCACATGTTTTGTGCCGTGTTTTGTTAGCTGTGTCGTGCTTTGAGTAGTGAATAAGAGTGTGTCATTTAAAAACAAGTATATTGTGTTATATAAGGAGAAACAGTGAATTCCATAAAGGGTCTATTAGCACATCCTTTTTAAAAATGAGTTTAGAAGAAAAAACCGAAAATAAGCGACTTGGAAGTCCCACGCCAAATATAAAAATCACATAGGTAGTCAAAACAAAAGAAAATATTTGAAAAGGAACTTTAACAACAATGTATATGAGAAATATAATTTGATGTGTGGTTGTAATATTAAAAATAGCCTGTTTTGCTTTCCTTGCGTTCTCTTTGGCGTTGAAGATCCGTGGACAAAACATGGCGTGAATGCCTTGCAGCACCCTCATGATCGCGCTAAAAACACGTAACTTAAAAACTGCACATGAAAAACAAAGTTTTGCTATGCTTGACAATGTAAATATAACAAAGCAGATGGACAGTGCATATCGGAGAACAATTGAAGAACACAGCCAGAAAGTGGCTCAAAATAGGTATGTTTTAAACATTATTGTTAACTGCATTAGATTTTGTGGAGCCTTTGAGTTAGCTCTACGAGGACACGATGATTAGGCTACGTCAAACAATCCTGGTATTATTCGAGGACTGATAAACTTCAGTGCAGAGCTAGAATGTGTTCTGAAAAACCTATCTGGAGAATGCTACAGTGTTTAAGGGAACCTCCAAGACAATTCAGAACGAAATCTTGCAATGTACATTTGAAGTCCGCCATGAAGAGATATCAAGTCCATTTTTAGCTGCATAAATAGAAGAGTGTTATGCTCTAGAGTGTTTCTGAAATACGCATGTTGTGTTATACGCTGTGAACTACCGTTAACTTGTGTATACAGCAGTCTATAGTGGCAGGCTTAAACAACCGTTTGTTACTTTAAAAAAATTAAATTGCATGGATAAATTTGTGAACCACCGATTTTCAGAGCCACCAGCCCCTCTGATAAAATTACATTTAACTATAGTCCGAGGTGGACTCTACTTCAGCAACGGTACAAAGGTTAGGCTCCTACACCACGATCTTACAAACAGAGATATTTGCTAGTTTAGCCAATACTTGAGAGAATCTAAGAAGAGATAGAGATAGATATTTTATTATACTGTTAGGCATATCTCAAAACTTTCAGTAATCGCTTGGTTAGTCCAACTTGATCTTAGAATGTTACGCGTTCTTCACGACATTGACCTACCGCAATTCAGTTTAGGTTACAAGATATCAGGACATGTGTGGATTCTGGTCAATCAAAGATCTCATATAGCTGCTAAGAAGGTAACTGAGAAGCCCAAATTATACTGGGTCTGTTGTCATTCGGGTTAAGTTGGCTAAGCCCGGAAAATACTGGAAATGATTATTAGGTTTCAAGCATTTCCAAAGTTTCATCTAAAGATTGGATAGATGAAGCTTACGAGGACTATTAAAATTAAGCTCCTATATCTACGTATTCCTTTACAGGACACTTTACCTATTATAGAATGTCTTTCGTGAAAACTGTAAATCCGTAATGTATTTGTGTCTGGAATATAATTGCTTAAAGTTATATTAATTTACGGTTTTTAAGGGTAGAGAAAAGTCATTTTCGAGCTTTATAAAGTACACCCTGGACAAAGTATTCCTCTGTTTATGAACTATTAATGAGTGAACTCCTTTGGAGAAAAAAATTATGTACATATATCTGGCTATGGGAAATATCTAAGGTGAAATTCATTATCCTATCTTGTACACTTTTTGTTTACAAAATTTGTTTAATAAGTAAACAGAAGAAAACGTTTTGTGAAAACTAAGTATATCGCTACTCCAAAATTATAATAGCTATGGATACCACAGCACTAAACTTTTTTATTTGAGTCCCATGTCCGTTATGATATTGACCTAGAATTATACAAGTACCTCTATGGTTTTGCTAGAATAAAATGTTCAACACACAGAAAAATTAAAATATAACATTTATACATTTTTCCCCAAAAAAGGTGTGATTGGCGTAGTTAAATGGTGAGTTGTTTCGTCCTAATTCTAGGACAATATAAGTAATCCTATATCAAAAAGAACCGTACAAAATTTCCAACCTCTATCCCTAATAATTACTAAAAATTGACCACAAATATGAAAAAATTGATTACGAACAAAAACTCTTGAAACATGACATATTACCATTTAAATGGAATGCACCTATATCTTTAGAGCATAATTAAGTAAAGACGCATTGTATATAAAACATTAACTATACATTCTTGTTAATAAAATATCAGGAAATTTAAGTGTAATGAAAAATTAAATTTTTAAACATTTATTCTGAAACATTTTTAATTGCTTTTTGTTTTTTCAGTTAAATGAATTAAATTGGATTTATTTTCACTATTAATTTGCACAATCCTTTATAAAACATTTGTTGTCAATAAGCAGTAGCTTAAGCTATCTATAAACTTTCTGGTCAATCTTAATGTTTTGGCTGAGCTGCAAAGTTATTTTTAAAACATTGTTTGCTCCTCTTATTTGTGACATTCTTCTTTTATTATAACCCTTAGTTTCCTGGCTCATTTTACTTTTGCTTTCATTAAAACCTCTCCATATTTTGAATTCTCTTTTCCTAAATGTTGTGATGATTCAATCGTGTATCACAAATAATTATAAAATGTGTATAACTAATAAACCATGAATAATGAAACCCTGCTCTGTTTTTTGTTCCATTTATTATTTTTCCTTTAACTGCAATGGTCATATTGGCGGCCGTTCTCCTGTGGAACATATCGGATGGTGTTAACTCGTAGTTGTTGGGTTGCAGGTCGTTAGATCACGCACACATTCGCACTCTCATTCATACCTCCAGACTTTGGAAAAGATGGGGAATCTTCTTGGTTGGAGACAAATCCCCAACCCCAGCCGGGAATCGAATCCGGGATCCCGCGCACGGCAGGCAGGTGCTCTCCGACTGAACTACGGAGTTAGCCTGTTCTGTGTTTATTTATATTAATGGATAACAATTGTCTACCTATATATACAATTCAAGTGATATAGAAAATATTGACTAGTATTAATAACATCATGATCTATCGATATCATATTTGTAAGTAATTAGTGGTGGATTTAGTGTCTATTGAAACAAGAATACAACATAACATTTCTATTATTTTGAATTGTGTGTTACTTCGCATTACTTATGGATTCTTTAAAAATGTGAATAAATATCATGATAACACTTTGTACACAAAATATGGTAAAGCTTACTTTTTCATTTACTACAACTGAATTTATGAGAATAAACACAAAAAAGTCCTAACGTTTAGGCCAACACAACTGGTGTAGTCATTATGGTTCTCCAGGAACTTACGTTCCTCCTTAGGAGGAAATATTTCGCTAAGATATTTAAGAGATAATCGCAAAGACTTATTTTTCTTGTACTTTTGTTTTTTACAGACCACGACCTAGATCCTTGCATTTAGTGAATTACTGCAATTGGTGTTGCAGTTTAACCATTTGAATAACAAGAGTTAAAGTAAGCTAAGTTTCGTCAGAATTATATGTGATCTCTTACCTATCAATTAGTGAATTTAAATTTACACTTTAAGCTATGTTACGTATTCTCTCTTTCTCTGCCTAACTACGTCAGAGATCTCAAAGAAAATTCATTATCCGCATTTGAAATATGTATTTATACCTCTTCAGTTATTAATTTTTATACACAACATAGCTGCTATATCACCTTTACATCTTTTAAAACATTACAATATTTCACATTATTAAATAGTGAAAAATATTTCATTTTCGGAACGCTAATAACGTTTCAGCCATTGTAAGTAATGTAAAGGAAGACAGTCAATTAAAATGTATAACTACATTTAAGTGAGAAGTTGTTGTTAAGTGGGAGATATTGGTTAAGATATAATTCAAACAGCAGAATAATACGATACATTGTAGTGTGACTGTGTCACTGAAAGACACCTTCAATATAAAACAAAATACTCTCTTATGATATTTATATCACCTACAACAATGGGAATATGAATAATAATTGATAACGCTTTTGTTAATTAAAACGACTTGCACATTATCTAAATTGGTTTTCGACATAAATTTCTGTAATATTGCTTGCTCGTTTTTTGTTTCATTCCAGATATTGCTTCCAGTCTAGTAATGATTCGCCTGTGATGGGAGCAAGCCTAGCGAACTTTGGATACACCATTGTTACAAATGCAACATTCCTGCACAGCAATTACGAGATTCAAGCTGGGACAGCAGACTTGACTTTGCGTCGAATGGATTTCTACGCTGTCACACTACCCATTATACTACGTGCAGCAAACAATCGACAAATAAAATAGCGTGGGAAGGAAGTAAATGTTGGCATCAATATTTGGACTATTTGTATTTTGAAAGAAACTAAGCATGAATAAAGCTTACCATTTTTCACCAGCACTGGTACAATATCCCTGGCACTTTTTAGTGCACATTCATTGAAGTTAGGTTCAGATCTCGCGCATGGCTTGATGTATGACGCTGAAACAAAAAGTGGTGGAGCAAATTTACATTCAACTCATATTACATACCATTACTATGTTCTGTCTGCTGAAAATAAATTAAAACATGGGAAAAATGACATATTTGATATATACACAGACCTTATAAGAAACACACTATTTCTCAAAATTGGATTTTTGATCTTGCATTAAAAAGTAAGTACAGCTGTAAAGAATTGCTTTTACTGAGAGTTCCGGACTGCAAGTTCACAAGGCTGAAAATACAAATATACCTATATAATTCCTCATTTAATAATTTTCACATGAGAAAGGGACGAAATCTAACAAACATTCAAATTTTGCCTTTAGCAACTCCATTGATCGACCATGGAGATGCCTTTTCTTTTCTCTCCTTCACAGCCATCTTGGAGATCATTGTGGAGCCATCATTTACTAAATTCCATCATACATTAAATTATTTATTAAATTGAGTAGTCTCCACTATTATATATATTCTTTCGCTTTGAGATTTTAATTAACATTGCCAACGCGGGTATGTCAGCTTCACGCAAATACTCCTGTATGAACAGATTTTTTCGGTTGTGTCAAAATATTGTAATTCTTCATCCCAAGCGCTTCCTCTTCAGAATCCAATTAATTTACTATTATTCATCCATTTCTGTGAGGTCTAATGGATGACCTTTGAACCATTTTTCTTGAGTAAATATTACAGAAGTGTATAAAATTAAATTCATCTGCTGTGCATGTCATCTTTTTTTTAAAAAATGTTAAATTATATTATTTCAGTGCGATGAGAAAGTAGAGTTATGCAAATTGATTAAATTGTTTAGCAGTATGTAACTGTAATTTTAATAAAATATATAAGTTTTAGGTTCTGTATTACAATGGCATATAATGTTCCTATATTATTTTTAAAATTCTAACAAAGAAAACACTGGCCGGTCTGATTCACATTTCATCGCTGCAAATAATGTTTGACAAAATTAAAACTTAGGAAAAACGTAAGTATATGAAACTGTAGCTTACACATAAAAATAGACGCTACTAATTCAAGCAAAAACATGAAGTTATAAGCTGTAGAAGTATTTAATGTGTTAAGCATATCTTAGTCATTTCTCCTTTGGGCTACTTGTACCGGTATGAACGATAAGGAAGTCAAAAATAGATATAAGAAACAAGCTGTAAAATAATTTTTGAAAAACATATGAGTATAAATTTTAGCAAAATGGAATAAAAGGAGATAAAAATGCAATGCTGAAGATGATCCACAGCTATGCACGGAATGTTTCATTATCACGAAGCTTATTTTAAATAAGGTGCTAGCAATGTTTATAGGTTGCAGAACTTTTATAGTTGTTAGTTGTTTTTGACTTGGCAAACGGCTAGTTCATCAGCTTGACTAGTTATAAAGCTTATTCAAGGCCACATTTTAAAACAGATGAAATTCCTAATCCTCTCAAAACATAACCAGTTAATAATTACATGCAATAATGGTTAACCATATCTACATTAGCATTATAATGAAACACAATTACTGGAGGTCTAAATTTCAGAACGCAATCAATCGATTTTGATAATCTCTTTGCTCTGTGAAAAGCATACTTAATACGTTTATCTCGATGAACATGAAGTAGGTACAAATATTAGATTCTTAATTCTGAAAATTAATTAAAATGGTTCTACAATTTTGTATTTAGAATTGAGCTCAATATCTGTTATCTTGAAAATTTTCCCCTTTAATATAAATATTTAACTGCAAAATGAATAATTTTTAGTAATTTAATCTAACTCGAATTTTCTTATTACTATTATGTTTTATATTTCCATACCATTTTCTCAAAATCAAGCGAAAGGTAACTACTAAGTTTAAAAATATATGAACACGTGGCAATATAGTTTACCCAATTTCAAATTCATTGTAATAACCAATATGGATGAGTTACGCTTTTAAAATGTTCTCTTTTTTTGTAATTCTAGGTCCTCCAACGTTATGTCATATCGGACGATGAATGAAATGGGTGAAATGATGCTCAAATGAGCCTAGGGTCCATTGAGCTTAGAGTTGCCCGACATTCTTCTTTCAGGATAAGAAAAAATCCCGGAAAAAGCTTTATCTAGGTAACTCAATGTGACCGAGATTCGAGCTGGGGACCTCTTGAACGTAAGGCAGACACGCTACCATCTACGCTATCGAGGCGGGCTAAAATGTGTTCGAACATTAACTGCCTCAATATTATTTTTAAAATATTTTGATGTTAAAATTTACAAAATTAACTCACCTTGAAGTTAAATTCTGATTTTAGGTTGATACTTTTAGCTCATTTTGAATAGGTTTTAAAGAAAGTAAACTCTAAATTTACAAATCTTAGCTTTATTATTCCTTTTTAAATATTACACTAAACATGTTTGAATGTATCCTATTAAAAACGGCGGGGAAAATAACCTTCCTAGTTGTTAACTATAATTCGGATTGCACCATTCTTCGTCTTAAATTCTATACAGGTTTACTGTTTGTAGTTATTCGGTATAGACCGATATATGACGCAACTACAAAAGCACAGTAGGTATATCTGTCAACAGTATAACACTAGGGTCAATGAAGCTTTTCGTGAGAATTATGACCTTCATGTTTAAGACGTTAGCAGTAAATCTCTTCTTTCTTGGTGCGATCCTTAAGTTTTCATGGTTAGCAAAAGTCATCTTCGCTTGCTATGATCCCCGTGCTTTCGTATTCTAATGTCCACATCTTGTAAATAATCCTGTTTGGTATTTTATAAATGCAGGAATTGGAATTAGAGGTCTCATGTGTAATGGAAAAAACATTTTCCAATAATGAGCAATTTCCAAGATGACCATACACACAAATGTTCTCTCTTTATATAGTTACTGTATTTTATATTATACTTATAGTTATTCATATAATTATAATATTATTACTATATTATTGTTATTATTGTACTTATCAGGTGTTACATTGTTAATATGTAAACTAGTATCTCTATTTCGTATCAAACATTGGAGTTAATAAAAGCGAAGAACTCTGGCCAAACGTGTTGGTTCAGGCAGTAATATTTGATTCACATGTGGAAGGTCGGGGCTCGAAATTCCATTTACAATCTGTTTTTCTCCCCCTCAGTTGTCACCTAAACATTGAATTTAACACTCAGTACCAATATCCAACGATCATCTGCATAACAATATATCTTATGACCAGGTAAAACATATCCGTCCTAGAATAAATGGTGAAATGATGCTCCAATGAGTCCGGAGTTCTTAGAGATTAGAGTTACCGGTCACTCGTCTTCTTGGGTTAAGGGAAGACCCAGAAAGATCGAGGTAACTACTTATAACCTAGGTCCAAATTCGGCACCTCTTGAATGTGAGGCAGAATGTGTGCTATTCTCACACTACGGAGATTGTTAGAACAAATGGACACAAAATGTAAGGCAACTAGGCAACTGAGGTCTGCTATTCAACATCATCGTCATATGCATGCTTACATCCCCGCAATTAGGATCCCATAAACCACATTCCGCAAAAGTTGAATACCAATAAAAATGGTAAACAAGAACAACTACGCAGCTAAGGTCATCTATCAATAAGTGTCTAAAGAAAATATTATTGATAGGCGACTATGCGACTAAAGTAATGCGTTTATTCATACACTGATTCATGTATCAGCAATCAGATAGAAACCGCCACATTTTCAACTAAAGTAACATAAAAATGAAAGATAAAAGACAAGTTTTACAGTGTAAATACGGCTATGAGACTTAACATGACGCGCAAAAAATATAAATGTTTGTGGTGATGCTAAGAACTGGACTCATCTGCAAGGACTACGGACATATTTTTGACCAACTTGGTTAAAAAACACAAGATGTTATACTGCCAACTACTACTAATCCGATATTTAACGGAAAGAACTGAATGATACTCACGAAGTGGTAGAGAAGCACTGGCGAATCCAACAATCGCAAGGATCAGCACTGTTACTACCTGCTTCTCCATTGTTGATCCTGTAGCTGGGTTTTCGCCAAGTGACTGAATTCTCCTAGTCTGAAGCCTTATATTTAAAGCTTCACTTGTTGCTATACGTCACAACTTACGCAGAAATTATGATTTGGGTCCTCTAAGGTTGGTAAAGAGAAGGGAGGAGGGGAAACTAGAAGAGAGCGTTAAGTTACTGGCAAAGGATCCCTGTTACCCCAAGAAACTTACCCCCCTCTGCCCCCTCTTTAGTCCTCCACGCTTCAACTTCCATGAGGTCGGTGAAGTCCTTCAAGGTCAAGGTAATAATTATCTGAATCACCTGGGAAAAAAATACGACAAACACACGCAGAAAAAGGGAGGAGCAAAATCTGCGATAGAAAAGTTGATCTCTTCTTCGAGCTACAGGGTGCTCCAATGTTCAATTTCACCAATCTGCGTTGAAAGAAAAACTACTACACCTGCACTAATACACAAAACTACTGTCGTTATATTATGTCAAAAAAGTATAATATCCAACACATTATAATTTTCTATTTTACGGAATATTCCAAATTTATATGTGTGTTTGTGTCTACAACACATGTCTCTTTGCAGAGAATTATTTCTGGTTGTAAGTAAATCCGATATTACCTCAACTGTTTGCTATTAATGTAGGTAAAAATGAAATGTTTAGTGTTTAATGCCTCTTTTACTACATGCAGCACCGCAGGCGGTGACACTGATGATACATGAGATGAAGATGGAGCACCGGTGGAATGAGATGGCGGGGAAACCGGAGATCCCGGAGAAAACCCGCCCCAGCGCCGTGTTTTAATGTAGGTAGTAAACATGTTATGTAATATATAAACTAAGTCAATAATTTTTTCGCATATTGCTCCAAGAAGAAAGGTATTTGCGCCTAAACAGCAAAGTAAAGAAAAAAACTTTCTGTTGCTTCACTGATATAATTTTTTCCACACAACTCTTTTACAAACTAATTTTACTAACGCTTATTTTTATATGTTTTATTAGAATATATAAACACTCATTGTACATTATGTACGTACATACATATATATTTACATTTATCAAGTAAATATCTTAAGCATTTTATAGTATTTTAGAAAAATAACACTATTTCTGAGAAAATAAAAATGCGCTCGTCTTTTAACTCTGAGTAATTGCAAATACTGATATTAAACGTCTGAATAATATTAATCAACAACTACGAATTACATAGTTTGAGCTCGATGTGTGCGCCATGAGTGAACGCAATATGCTCCTGTTAGATTCGCAGTTTACGTGCAATATTTAAAACGCTTTTGAAAGAGCAAACATTTTAATTGCATTAATACATCAGTTATTTTAATTAATTCAAACTATTTCTTGAAGAGCTAAAAGAAAGTCTTTCAAATGTGATATTATATCATTAAAACTTGTATGTTACTTAATAGGTTCCATACTACTTAAAAAGAAAAATACTTTTAATTGTTCTGAAATACTACATGAAATAGAGTCAACATGAAAAATTCAATGCCACGACCGGCATTTGAACCAAGGATCTACTGGTTTCCGTCCAGTCGCTCTAACCCATTGAGCTACCATGTCCGACGTGACGTCCTGACATTAAATTCTCCATTTGACTCATATATTTCCCCGGTAGAACAATAGGGGCTCTCGCATTCGAGATAAACCGTTTGTGGCAACTTGCTATCGTTAAGTACTTGAATCCCAGGCTTCATCATTTAACTCTTATTATTTTAATTAATTGATGGAAATTAATCATTTCTTCACACTAGCCGTATATAGGCTAAAATTTTTGATGGATAGAGTCAACTTGGCATTGAATTTTTCATGTTGACTCTATCAAAAACCTTAGCCTATATACGGCTAGTGTGAAGAAATGATTAATTTCCATCAGTTAACTGAATGAGATTTTTACGCTTTTGTTACAGAAATCATGTTACCCCTTACAGATACTGAAAATGTATGAGAAATTATCAGTGAAGTTAGTGTAAATAATTTCGTGGCAATAGCCTTAGAACCGTTGACATGTTAGCAGTGATCTACTAAATAATTATCTTTAATTAAAAAAATCAATCACCTAGATTGGAGAAAATACTATACGCTTTATAAACATTTTCACGAAAAGACTACAACAACAACAACAATAATGATGATAATAATAATAATAATAATAATAATAATAATAATAATAATAATAATAATAATAATAATAATAATAATAATAATAATAATAATAATAATAATAATAATAATAATAATAATAATAATAATAATAATAATAATAATAATAATAATAATAATAATAATAATAATAATAATAATAATAATAATAATAATAATAATAATAATAATAATATACTAACGGTAATGCACAACATTTTAAATATGTTTCAAAAATAACTATTGAGGTAGTTTTATTTAAAAGTATTTACAATTACTTATATGAATATACTATTTGTGTAAATTTATTGTCATAGCGTTAGTTTATTAGTCATTCTTTTGTGCTTAAACTTTCCTTGACTGATGTATACTGTCCATAATCGATCATCTTTTTTTTCTGAGCGATTTTCTGTTCCCCCCCCCCCTCCCTATATGAGTTCCTGAGAGGAAAGAACTCATTTAAATACAAAAAGCAAATTTTCCCTTCCTAATTTTGCAATATGCTAAAGAATGTGTGTAATTAGGTTCACATAGCCTGATTTGTAATACTTTCTAGAGAAGCATTTATATTACAATTCAAATAAAGGGCATAACACTATTTTTATAAGAATAGTATATAGGTATATAATACCATTGTTAAGATAATGTATTTGTGTGCTATACCTTACGTGTGGTTAGTTTAATTCACCTGACTCTCTGTAATTGTGTACGACATATTCTTGGTGCTTTAAAACTAGTTAAACGATGGGAAAGTTGTTTACTAATAAGCTAACAGTCATAAGCGTGTTTTTCAGATGTGAGACAACAATTCTTACCGAGTTTATTTTAATCAATTACTTCAACAACAAAATACGAGTTTTATTCAGGTGAAGAATTCAATAGCACGACGGAGATTCAAACCACAAACTTTCAGCTCACATGCGAAGATCTAAACCTTAGAACTACTATGGTAGCATCAAACCATCTCATTCGATTTAAGTATGTCGATAATCCTTCAAGAAGACCTCAATATTAATCCTTCATATCGTGATATATTTTTAAAAAAAGAAAAAAAAAGACTTCTAGTAATATTGTAAATGCATTTTTAAACTTTCGAACTTTATAGTTAATCACCATTTGTGCTGGTCGTGGTTTATGATAGTCATTCCATGAGTAAACACCAAAATAGAACAATGAATCAGATTATCAAGGGTCAATGCCACGACCCAGAGAAAACCATGAATTTTCTCCTTCAATGTTTTATATAAAGGCATCCTTTCTTTATCAATTTAAGACTATTAGAATTAACAATAAAAAATTTATTAATAGGGTTTGCTTCTTAGGCTTTCTGTACTTATACTTCTCATACTTCAATATTTACGTATTGCTGCTGCTATATATTTATTGCTACTGCTGGAAAGATTCTCGTACACCAAATCCATAATAGCTCTAGCTCTAAGAGCATATAAAGCCAAAGATTCATGCTTCAAGTCTCAGCAGCAAAATGGTCTCTTTTTTAAGTCTGATTGAACATTTTGACTTGATGCGTAATCACGGCTAAAATGAAAAATACAATTATCAAACCGCCATTGCAGATGGATGAACTATCATCTTTCAAAACGTTTTATTAAAGATAAATACTTATTATCCCAAGTGGGAAACGGTGTTTAGTGAATCAAATCATCAAGCAAAATCATAAGGCATGAAATAATTGAGTTAAGGATATCTTCTGAAAAAATCCTAACCCTAATACATACATATACGCAAAAGTGGGACTCTAGTCCTCTATGACGCACATAATGCAGTAATAATTGCTTAAGGAAATCCTTGAACACGCTCTGGCACAATGCAATTTCCTTATCGTGTTCATGCATCTACCTACAAGCTGCAGTTTTAATTAATAGCAGCCCCTGTACGGTTTTAATAATGAAATGTAAATTACTCATTAACTTTGGGATCGACCATTTTTAATAATATAACTATCATCTTTTGGGACGTTCTTCTATACAACTTTTTTTTTTTTTTTTTTTTTTTTTTTTTTTTTTTTTTTTTTTTTTTTTTTTTGTAATTTACGTCCTCCAACGTTGTCATAACGGACGATGAATGCAATGGGTGAAATGGTGCTCAAATGAGTCCGGGGTCCATGGAACTTAAGAGTTACCCGACATTCGTCTTTCAGGATAAGGGAAAACCCCGGAAAAACCTTATCCAGGTAACTCACCCTGACCGAGATTCGAACTCGGGACCTCTTGAACGTGAGGCAGACATGCTACCACCACGCTACCGAGGCGGGCATTCAACGTTTTGATGTCGTTTGAATGAATCTTCACATTTCAATGATTAAGTTGAAGTTGTAAAACTTCGTTGCATCATAGCAGCCCACGTTTGACATTTTGTATGTTTATGTATCACGTTCTTTCCCGTTACAAGGCAAAGATTTGAAACACTTTGTAATTTCTTTTACTAGTTTGTAATCACCTGATTTGTTTAATTTTTGGGAAAAAATGGATAAGTAGGAAACTCTTAAGCTTCCATAGGAAGCATATAGGTATTCTTAGATGTGGTGTTGTTTCTTTTTTAATTTACGTCCCCCAAATTTAAGGCTATGGGACGATGAATAGAATGGGTGAAATGATGCTCAAATGAGCCAAGGGTCCATAGAGCTTAAAGTTACCCTACATTTGTATTTTAGGGTAAGGGAAAGCCCCGGAAAAAACCTTATCCAGGTAACTCACCCTGACCGAGATTCGAACTCGGGACATCTTGAACGTGAGGTAGACACGACACCGATGCGGGCGATGCGGGCGATGTTGTAGCCAGAAATATGTACAGGCACCATAAACGTAATGTAAACAGACACATGGTTACAGGAAGACACAGAATTTTGGAGCACGGTCTACATATTTACTTCCCATTGGAGCTTATTTCCTAGGAATCAGAATGAACTCTGTCTCTCTACCAGCTTACCTACGAGCTACCGTCCTGCCTGTCTGCCTATATACAGTTCTGAACAATCATGCTGGACTGTTTTATGATGTTAAATTTTGTTTTCTTTAAGATAATTTTCTTTAATCTATAATCTTATATAATATACTTTGAGAAAAAAGAATCTATGTCATCTTTGATAAACAATTTTCCCTGTTTCTACCCTCTTGTGGTGGTTTAATTTTATATGCATGGTTGGTACATGTGAAGCACGTTTTAAAAAGAGTATTGAGGGTGCAACTGTCTCCAAACTAATTCCAAGTTCTCTCATTTCAAGAATGGGCATCCAAATATTTTTAATTTCCAATTATACGACGCTTTTGACATCTGAAGTAACATTGGCGTTTTTAGCTTCGGAACAATTGCTCATAGGCAACGATGTTAACTTACAATGATTTATATCTTATTGATCATTTTTAGTCACATACAGGTCTAATGGTCTAATGAGGATAAAAATGTTCTGCTATTTTGCAGCAAGGATAATTAAATTAAGTAGAATTATAGAATCTCTCTCACAGTGCTCCAACATGAGCTTTATTGATAAATATAACGTGATGGACGCTCAAACAACTAAGGAAATGTTTAAGAAGTAATAGAATTGTAACCGCAACCATCTTCAAGGACACAACCTGATGCAGAGAGCAGCAAAAGTGTTCTCTCAGCAACAGGTAAGCCTTTTATGGCAGTCCAGATATTGATTATGCTAATCAAGATGGTGTGCCAGCCGATCCCATTAATAAACTGATACAGAAATGTAATGCAAAAAAAGTGCCCACCGAAAGCAGCTTCATGTACTGGCGGTAAATGCCTTCGAGACATCAGAGAACCACTTTCGTCCGTCGCAGAACTTATTGGCAGCTGCCTAAGCTCCTATATAACCTTAGAAATTAAACCTGTATTTTGCGGCAAAAGAAGTTCATGACTCAAACTTTATCCTTAATTTTAAACTTTAGAGTTAAATTTACCATTTGATTGTTATCTTCTTCCTATAAGAGATATTTAACTCGAAGTTTTACGAATGTATTATTTCAGATGCCAATCAACTTTGCCATCGAATACTTGTATAACAAAAAAGTCATTTTTACGACAAGTAAGAATACGTTACAGTATTGTGAAAGATTAAAATACATATATCAAAGTCTGATAGAAATTTATCATTTTAAAACAAATGATGAATTCAATAGTTCACAATTACACTTACGGCTAGCTAATGTGCTACTTAAAATACATTTTCCTCAAAATACTCTTTTATTTTGAGGTAATATTAATTCTACACAGAACACTTCAGTATCTTTAAGCTAGTTAAACATATTCTTAACAGCAGCGATAGTATTAAAGTATAACATAATCTCATAACGATGATTAAAAATTTCAGCAGTCATAGAGAAGAGGAATTTTTTAACAAAGCCTTGCCAAGAAATGATTAATTCACATGTTGTAAGCTAAAATTATTTGGAGATAGCTATAAAGGAGAATAACAGAACCTACGCATTCCTTCCTGTAAATGAATTAATTTTATTTCTCTACGCACTTTCAGAAGCTATGAATGCATTTACAACGGTTGTTCAGGTACAACATATGTCTCAAACAAAAGACTTTTAACATAAATCTACAAGAAAAACTCAAGCCTTCTGTGGCGTTATAGCACGTTGTCATGAAACAAGTGCACTATTTTTATCCATATTTCAAGGGACGTCTGAGTAACTTGTTTACTGTGTCATGAAAAAACTGAGCTGGAGCTCTATTTTGCAATTAGGTAAGTACATTAACAAAATAAGCAGAATTGGTTCTTGTAATCTGGAATGTATGTCTGTTATGAACATATTGCTGCTAAATATGCTGCAATATCAGCTTACTATGTATGACACCATCAAATATGGTGCACATATCCTCCACCTAGCATTCCATTTGTAGTGAAAACGCTTTATACAGAAGTAGCCTTACACTATACATTGCCTGAACATGGCAAGAGAGACAAATAAAGCAGTAATAACAGTGTGCACTTTCTGTGGGTTGTAAGGGTGCAGCCGCTGATCCTGTATTAGTTGTGTGCATGATCCATTTAAGGTACGTCTGGAATTTTCATAGCCAAATGTTTCTACTTTAGGAGAAAGCACAATTTGTCTTCCTTTTCATTCGCGAGGTACCGTTACGGTATCGACTGTCGTTTCCTTTAACCATCGAATGTCTAAGAAATCTGACAGAAGCCGGATGTCTTTTATGTAGGTACTTCGCCCTCTACAATCATTCTATTTCTGTATCATGTCTTACCCTCTCTGCAAATTCCATATCGTATTCGCCATTTTATAAGTACTGGCCACTTCTATTTTTCAACGAATAGCGAATACTGCATTGTAATGTGAACGTAAAGACTTGTATATGATTCAACATGCACAACTCGCCATCCACATTGCATTTGTGGGTCAATAAGTAAAACAACTTTGGCATATCACTTGAGACGAAGGTGCTTTCAGACTAGGATTCTTTATTTCAAACTGAAATAATTGCGCTTTTCTATCATTCCATAAAGTTTGTACCATTACGAAATGATCTGTTAGAAGATATCGTATTATCATTAGTTCTTAAAGGTTTACAGATTTCGTGAAATTTCAGCGAAAGGAAATTTCCTTTTCCTGAGTAATTTTTGCAACCGTTGATATAACCTAGTCCAGGTATGTTGGATCTGAAATGAAACAGAGCAGGATTTCAAAGTTTCTATTTATATAAATAATATTAAAAGCCATAAATACAATAAAATATTTCTATAAGAGTTTTAAGTCAATAGTTGTACTCGGTTTCACTTTTATTGTTCAATAATAATGCAGTAATAGTGAAAATAGTAATCGTTGGTTACTAAAACGTACATAAATGATTGAATGTTAATAATTATCTAAATTTGTGTAATTGTGATATCCTTTTTACCTTGAAGTGCGATAAAAAGCACAAAGACTGCAGACTGCATGGTCATTGATTTCTGAAGGCAACTCAAAGAAATGAGGGAATTTCAGAAGCCAAGAAGATGCCGTTTACCTTGACATAAATTGCAACAGTCCCATCCTATGAGGAAGAAGGAGAATGAATTGAAGAAATCATATTTCCTCCTGCAAAAAAGGTGCGACTGAAATATCCCATATAACTTCTGCAGTTTTATGTGGCAGTTAACCTTACTGTTAACAAGAAATCTGTTTATGTAATTGAGCATTCAATAGCATTTGAGTGGACGTTAGGTAATCTACGGATGCATAGGGCAAGATGTCATCTTCCTAGGAGGTGGTTCTACGTACAGATAAAAATGAAAATATAAAATCAAATTACACTGAGCAACAATGAAAATGTTTCGAGCTTAAAAATAGTGCATTTACATGTATTTCCATTTGATTAATTAAAAAATCACCATAAAAATGATATATTAGCTGTTGTTTTGAAGATAAAGTGACATTTCATTTTTTAAAGTGAAGGTTTCAAATTTGGGGGATTTTTTGGGACTTGGCACACCTGTCAAATAAAAACACACAATCAGAGATAAATGTTGGAAAGTAAGTGATACAAAAGTTAAGGAAGGTATCTTTATCGAACCAGAAATATCTAACTTGTAAAGGATCCTGCATTTGACCAAATTTTGGAGGGGAAAGAAAAGGAAGCTTGTGAAGCCTTCAAGGGGATTGTTCATAGATTTTTAGGCAACAAAAGAGATGACAACTACAAGCATTTGGTGACAGTGCTCCTGCAAAAATACCGTAACCTTGAATGCAGCGTGTCCCTTAAGATTCATTTTCTTCACATCCACCTAGACTTTTTTCTCTCCTAGTTTTTTTTTAATTTTATGTCTGCCAACGTTAAGTCATATCGGACGATGAATGGAATGGGCAAAATGATGCTCAAATGAGCCCAGGGTCCACAGAGCTTAGAATTATCCGACATTGGTCTTTCAGGATAAGGGAAAACCCAGGAAAAATCCTATCGAGGTAACTTACCCTGACCGAGATTCAACCTCTTGAACGTGAGGCAGACTACCACCACGCTATCGAGGCGGGCCCTTCTAGTTGTGGAGCTGTTAGTGATGAACATGGGGAGAGATTCCATCAGGACATTTCTGTTATGGAACAAAGATATTAGGGCCGTTGGAATGAAGTAATGCTTGCGGATTACTCTTGGTCTTTGTATAGGAATTCTGCGGAACTCCATCACAAGAGGCAAGCTAAAAGACGACCAAGTCAATAGGCCACCACATGATTTTCTTCAGACACGACTATCTACGAAGTATTTTTCCAGCTACTTAGAACTCTTAGCATGTAATTACCAGTTTAAAAACTCAAATGCACTTTCATTGTTGTTAGCATGTATGTAATTAGGAGGTATCCTATTCTCTCAATCCGTTAATATGTAATACTTCCAGCTTGTGTATATCATAGAAACTAGAACTAATAAAAGTTTCTCATTGTCATAGTTGTCTTTCTTGACCCAAAATTAGTAGAAATTGTCTCATAAATTGCTCGAAACATTCAAAAATTATTTTTTTGTTGCCCAGTGTTATCTGAATTTTCGCTATAAAACTCTCACGCGGGACAGTTAAGGGAAGTCTTTAAGGTATATGGTAAAAAAGAAAATAACCTCATATTTATCTTCACTTTGTTCCTTAAGCGAACGTTTCACCGCAGTCATAATTGTTTGTACAAATCATAATTTACACTGGAGTTACGATGCCACAAATAACTGCATAAATAACTGACTCCACACCCCTCACACAATTATAATAATGGCTCATCTATTGGGCTTCAAGTGCTCATATTTTCAGTATAAATGTCTTTATCAAGTAATTGGTCTTACTGCATGCTGACCTATAATGATTAAACTTGTTTAATCACATATATTTAAAGTGCTAATTAAAAGTTGGTTGTATTTGTTTCTAGCGTATATTTCAAAAACCCTAACCGAATATTATCTGTAGGTTACAAAGTACTGATCCTGTTTAGTATTTACATTAAGTGCATGATAGGTAGACATTTATATTAAAACCTTCTCTTTCACTGTTCCATTAAAATATAAGCTTTCTGTCTCAGAATTGATCACGAAACGTGCAGCTTTTAGCTAAACATACGCCCAATGCACGGCTTTGGATTTCACTGGTGAAGTTAATGTTTGCTTAATGCGGTAACTAATTTTCAATAACTTTTGGGACAAAGTGTGCATACCCCTGCGCATTTTGGCCATACCCTTCAATCGTGATTTTCTTACTCACCTAAAGGACTCTTGTGAAGCTCCACATCTCCATGCTTTCCGAAAATCTACGAAAGACAATAAAATTGTTCACATGATTTTCAGTGGATTCATCATGATTTAACACTGCTTTATGTGATGACGTATATATACTTATTATGTCGTAGCGAGTAGAAATTATTTTGACCTATAAATATTGAATGTAAAGTTATATGATATTTCGCTTTCTGGGCCAAAGATGCACAAAAGATTTGTCAACATCGATCAGCATTCTATTTTACATAGTTACAAACATAATTCCAAATGTATAAATCGAAACTCTTAGGAATTCAAGGCTAAATGGTTTGCTCAAGTTTTACAAATATGCTACTAAAAATTTAGAACAGGTTTGATTTAATAATAATTTAAGTTTATAAAACATATTAGAAACACTGGAGTTTAAAGCTACTGAACATTGAGGGGCGTAAAACTGAAAGTCCTTCTAGCTTTTACTATACATTTGGATAATCTATACGCTATTTAAATCTACAGTTCGTTTGGCACAGTAATGGTTCTTTACGCGATAATAACGTTTGTGACTGACTGCGTAGTAACATGATATTGATGCCTTCAGTGTACTCTGAGCGCGGAATTCCTTCCTGGAAACTACAACCAGTATAAATAAAATTTGATATGTCTAAGAAAAAAGCTAGGTCACTTACACACAGCCAGAACCATTTTAGACAGATTTTCAATGTACTATTAAATAAGCATCCAATTCCTAAGTACACAACATACACGGATATTGGTAGTGGCTGTGCCATCACAACTCATTCAGAACAAAGTACATACACTACACGAAATATGTTCTGTCTTCATCTGTTAGTTGTTCGCCATCAAAGTCCTGTCGCTTATATGTGCATATATACATTGCAAAATACCTTCCTTTCTATGTACTGGCTCCAGAAGTGCTTCACAACCTCTCAACAGCCTCTTCCCTTTATATAGAAGTAAAATAGGCGAATTATTCTATTTCAGTGAAGATAATGGTCGTTAAGTTTATCTGCGTTCCTTGTCACTCTGCCAATCTTGGAAATCACTTAGCCGGTAAAGCTGACAAATGCCCAACAATTCCTTGTTCTTCTTCTTTCTTCTTCTTCTTCTTCTTCTTCTTCTTCTTCTTCTTCTTCTTCTTCTTCTTCTTCTTCTTCTTCTTCTTCTTCTTCTTCTTCTTCTTCTTCTTCACTCCATGGTTTGGGCATATCGCCCGTTCCGGCTTCACAGATCTCTCCAGCGTTTCCTGGGTCGTCCTCTGTCTCTTCTTCCTTTTGGATTATGGTTTAATACTGCATTTGGATATCTTCCATCCTCCATTCTTAATATATGTTCATGCCATTGTTGCCTTCGTTCTGATACTTTGTCATGGATTGGTTCGATTTCTAATTCTTTTCTAATATCCTCATTTCTTATTTTGTCCAATATTGTACAACCTTTAACACTTCTTAAACATTTCATTTCTGCAGTCTGTATTGTATTTAAATCCTTTTGTGTTGACACCCAGGTTTCGCTTCCACATAGTAAATTTGGAATAGCCATTACCTTATACATTTTCATTTTTGTATCCTTTCTCACTCTGTTTTTAATAGTTCCTTGGATTGTCCCGTATGTTGCTCGGAATTTGTTTCCTTTTTCTTCTATATCATCATTGTTTCTAAAACTTATGTTGCATCCTAAATATTTAAAAGTCGATATTTGTTTCTAAATCCTATTTCCTAAAACAATTTTTGATATTACATTATAATTTCCTTTAAAAACCATAATTTTTGTTTTTTCTTCTGATATTTTAAAATTATACTTTTGTAATATATTATCTAGAAGATACATTGATTTTTGCAGTTGATTTCTATTCCGATAAATCAATATTTGGTCATCCGAAAACAGCAGGGTATTAATATAAATATTTTCTTTTATTTTTATTCCTGGGTCTACTAAAATCTTCCATTCATTTAGAATATCGTCCATATATATACCAAAAGAGTAAGTGATAAGCTACACCCTTGTCTTGTATTGGTAGAAATTTGTTCTTTTGACCTATCCCCAGTATCAATTCTTATAGTTGTATTTGTGTATATGACTTTTATTGCATTAATAATATGTGGTGGGTAATCCTTACTTTCTAATATTTGCCATAGTTTTTATCTATTTATTCTATCAAATGCCTTTTCCAGGTCAATGAATGCGATACTTGTTTCTAAATTATTTTCCCTTCGTTGTTCAATTATTTGATTAAGGACAAATACGTAATCTGTACAGGATTGGTCTTTGCGGAATCCACTCTGCTCTTCTGATATAAGGTATTCTGTAATAGTTTTCAGTCTATTATTTATTATTTTAGTATATATTTTGTAACTTGTGTTCCTTAAACTTATCCCTCTATAATTTCCACAGTTTTTACGACCTCCCTTTTGAATATATTTTGTATTGCAGCTATTGACCGCGATTCAGGTATTTTATATTTTTGCCAACAATTATTAATTGAATGTAGTATTCTTAATTTGCACATTATTACACTGTATTTTATAAGTTCTCCATTCAATAATTCCTTCAAGTATTAATTCTTTTCACATTTCATTCCAAGAAAATTCCTTTCAAACAAATTCTCCATACGACTTGGAGAGCTCTTGAGCTGCCTCGCCAAACAGTAAACTACATACAATTCCACCGCACCCTTTTTAGTCAATTTCCTAAATTGCAGATATAAGATATCAACGCAGCAACGTGCTTTCTATACGGTAAGGATCAATCATTGAACTCACAACATTCAACATAAATGAAACTGACAAAAATAGAATCAAAACTGTCGGTACTTTGGCCTGGCAAATTAAAACATTCATTGTTAGTCCTAAATGTTTAAAAGAAACCTTAATACAGATATTCACATATACTTCTCGAAACAGGTAGTAATAATTATTGTAACTGTAATACAGCAACAGATTGACTTGTTTTATGCATGTTGACAACAATCGCCGTAAATATTGTGACATTTTATTATAATGTAATACAGTTAATATTCTAAAGACGTGTAAATTGGTTCTGAAAGCGCTGTAAGATCAAGTAGTTAAGATCATTAAATAAAAACATCAAAAAGATGTTGGTGGAAGTGACAGTCACAATGTACATGTCTCTGGTTCCCGAAATCAACGGTAAAAGACCGGCGAAGGGCGAGAGATTTTTTCGGGCTTTCTTCGAGAGGGAAGTAAATAGATTTACCTCGAACAAACTATAAAGGTATAGAATGGGACGCAAAGAACCACATTGCTTAAACAGCGTCCATAAATCAACTCAATTTTAAAAATCTACATGTATTGTACTGTGCCCTTTATGCGTTATAAACGTAACCCATGGCGTAACAGCCCTAAGTCGGCCTGAGCCTACCAACTCGACTTCCGGCCTCACGCCCACTTACGGCAGAGGTGCGCGATCATCCAATTGATACGGGGAGATGTGGTCAGCATCTCGGCATCCCCCAGCCGGAATGGTTTTCGTGACAAGGGCCGCTTTCCTATCGTAAGCTCCTCACTTTCCTCACGATGTTGAGTGGACACCGGTCCTATACCCGGGACCTAAATTCCGCACCCCATGGGTGAGATCGAAATCGGGCCGCTTTCCGAGGCCAAGGGACCAAGGCATGCTGCCTTAGCCCGCTACGCCACGGCGCAGGACTTATGCGTTATATAATCAGATAATGTTATATTTAAACAGTTGTTTAAACAGGCACCTCAGATTGAAATAAATAAATAAATAAAATATACTCCACCATTCATTCTTTAAAATTAATGTTTTGTAACTGAAGTCATAGCGGACGATAAATGAATGAAATAGGTGAAATACTTATCAAATTAGCTCAGGGTCCGTTCAAGTTCAGAGTTATACGGCATTTATCTTAAAGGATAAGAGAAAATCCCGAAAAAAGTTATCCATCTAGCTCATCCTGGCCGAGATTCGAACTCGAGATCTCTTGCAGGTGAGGCAAACAGACTTCCACATTGTACAAAATATCACGAACATATCTCTGAATGATTGCAAGGAGTTGGATTACATAAAGGTGCAATTTTTTATATAAACAAAATGCTTCAATAAAAATGCTTCATTCTGCTGGCGCTATTTTATTAATATTTACTAAGTTCATTGCTAGCTTTGGTATCATCATAAATGAGAATACAGTATAGGCCATGTTGCCTGTGCCCCTCCAATTAATATTCAACTCGTCATAAAACACTTGCGATTTATACTTTTATACCTTTTATTTCTGTCGCATAGCTATAGCACATTATTTGGTCCAAATTAAACATTTAAGTACACATATAATATCAGACGTCAAAATTAATTACGTACTTAACTGAATTTGATGTATTATTAATAAACTGAAGGACATTTATAGAATGAATTCAATGCAAATACTGCAACGGATTTGTTCAAATAATCCTCTAGCAAACGTTGTCAATTGCCAGGATCATGTCCGAGCCGTTGGTATGCCTAAATTTCGTCCCAAAGGAGTTATTTTACATGCCAATAAATTTACTGATACGAGGCTGTCACTTAAGCACACATAAAATCCATCAGTATAGGAGAGACTTCCGTTTCTCTGTGGCCCGGTGCTCTTGGTACCTCCATTCCACCGCTTTTTCCTGGTAGGTAGTAGTTGCAGTAGATCTTGCGGTGCGCCTGAGGTGCCCCCCTTATTTGTATATTCCATATTCATAGTAGTGTAGACGGTGGAGTTCGCAGATATATTGTCACTTAAACTTTGTACACTTCATATTTAAGTTTATAAATTGGCAGTCACCGATGAAGCCGACATCTTCTATATATTTCTTTTAAAACAAAAAGAAATTGTGGTAACCCACTATAGTTCTTGCATAACAATCTCTCTCTGGATATGAGGTTTCAGTTTTTCAAGGGTATCCAGTATGTCTTTTTTTCTCGTTCTGCCTTTAATATTTGTTTTATTGCAGCCTAATGCTAATCACAGACTAGATAAAACTGCACGATCGCGATTTCAACGCATATCAAAATATGCTTACAATAATATGTATAGCTTTTATCAAGAATAATGGATTATGGGTCTCGAAGTATGGAATCTGCCAACAAGTCTTCATGGACACGGTCTGTTTATTTATTTTTATATTAATATTATTAGTACACATACCCAAACTACCACATAATTGAAGAGTGCAGGTTTACCATTTTATCTTAAATATAATATGAATGCGAAAAATTCCAAGTAAGTAATCAGTCATCCACCAAAAAGCAGTTGTCCCAATGAATAGTTTTCTTGTCCAATTTTAAGGGTAGACTAAATGACAAAATTTGCATAACAGTGAAAATTTTAATTCTTTGTGCAATGTTATTATTTAGAATCTTCAATTTGTTTATATATCTTATAAGTAGGTAAAATACGTTTGTTTTAAAAGACTTTTAAAAATGTTGTTGCACCTACCATATTGTTTAGTAATTTCTGCAACACTTCACAAAAAATGAGACATAACTGCTACCTAGTTTGTAGTAGAAAGTTGCACTTTATCCTGTATTTTAGTGCAACTTTTTCTATAAAATTAGTATTGCTATTAAGTACGGCAGCTTCTGTGTTCCCAAACTATGTAGACTTTTTCTTTGCAAGTATCTATGTATGAGTTTATTTGCTCCATGTTTAGTTAAAACAGCTTTTTCTTTGAATAACATCTGTTAAAATAACTCATTAGCTCTGAAACTACTGAGTGTTTATATTAGAGTATCTTTCAGAATGATGAAATTAACTCTAAGTGCTTTCTAAAGAGAAAATATGGTTTGTTACTTTTAAAAATATTAGCTCATATTTATAATCATAATATGTTATAAACAAGAAAATAACATTAGCTCTCTTAGTAAACAATTTTATTGGATAAACATAGATCAGGAAATTGGATGGAATGTATCCACAAGCCATAAAAGGTTAAATATAACTGAAACGGAGTCTGAGAATTGAGTAATCAATTTGGCTGTGGTAGTATGAAACTTTTAATCTTCCCTTAATATAATAAAATAGCGAAACTTTGCTATTGGCATTTCTTTGCTCAAATTGAACTATAGTTTGAGGTTGTTTAGTTTGCTTCTAGTGGCACTACAGCTTTCCCAACCATTAAGTAATAAAGGATTTGTTTATTTAATCATAGATTCACGGGTGAGGACGGCCATGACATTTGGAATGGCCGAAAGCTCGACATTTTTAATACTAACATGGCTGATAGCGCGTGAAGATATGATTAACATCGCTCGCTTAATAAGGTCTCACGACTTGGTTATTTACCTGAATTTTCTTGTAGATCTTCCGTTTTATCGCCGAAATTATTTCCAATTCTGTGCCGCTCAGAATTTCTTAAAATTCTATACTCCACACAGCATACTTAACCAACAACCTCCTGAAATAACCGTTTTCAACGTTCTAAAAAATTAAGAATATCCTTATTTGGCGTTTTCTGAAAAAGGACATACTCATCGTGAATTATTCGGCATTTAGAACTCACGTCTAACCAGCAGAACTGGTCTACTCCTCCCCTTAACTTTTCTTTATGTTCTTGTCCTACACTTCTGCTGTATGCACTTCCCTTATTTTCTTGATTTATTAAACGTAAATTGTGTTATTAAATATCAGAAAAATTCCCGTGTGCAGGTACTGTCAAGCGAGGTGACTCGGTGTAAAAAAGCAATTAATCAGTCTGCTGTAAGATAGTTATGGATAAGCTGGATTCAGTTTCTAGCTTCCCAAAACTGGACAGAAAGGTTTGAGCTGGTTCATTTTTTTACTATTATTAATAGTCCATTACTTTGCACTTAGCAATGCACCTCGCGCTAAACAGTCTTTCTTCTTCCATAATCACTCACTGGAGTGCCAAACACAGAACTTCTTTTCTCTCTTCCGGTTCTCTTGACGTGTTTTCCAAATACTTGGTCACGATCCCCTACTCTTATATCCAACCAATTATCCTCTAATTATGGATAAGTTCCTCACATAGTGAGGCCCAATCCATGATTTATTATTTAATAAATATGTATAAGTCACTTGAAAATTAAATAAATAATGATAGAGGATTTTATCACATATAAGACATAAATTTACAGCTTTCTGACATGGGAAGTAAGTCAAATTTAATTCTCTTTTTCTTATACTTTATACTTATGTCAATTATTACACATGCAAATACCTCCAGTAAGTGTCCTCATTTTGTGAAATAGAGCCATCTTACGTGGTAATTTTTGTAGACGTTGACCCTTCCTACCAACGGGTAGAATCGTGCTTTGTTATATTTTTAACATATCTAACATTCAAAATCCATTCATTGTATTATTAGCCTTCGATAAATAACATAGAAATACAGTTTAATTAATTAAATAAATAGTATTTAAACATTTCTTAACTATGTTTATTACTATATACATAAATGTAGATCTGTTTGTTTTCATTCTTTCATAACCCAATCAAACATTTTTGTAAATATTATGTAGTGTAATTGCCACTTCTGAATGAAGATGCCTGATTCAGTACATAAAGTGTTTTTCCGTATAAAATCACTGCAAGAACATACCAAACAACAATCTCGTTAAGAAAGATACATTTGCCTATCCATTAAGTGAAGCACCTCGCATATCTTGAACATGGTTATAAAAGCATAAATTATTTTACGATCTGAAGCATTTGCATCCGAACTTGACCTTGGTGAGCAGGTTAACAACACTGGTCGCTTTGAGAACACTGAATGGAGAATCCAGCTCCCAATAAGACGTCACAAGTAACAAGTACACACATAAACATAGTTACAGAGGCTCATAATTTTCACCTTGCTTACATTGATAGATGCTCAAGAGGAGAACTGGTCTCTGAAGGTACTGTTGCAGAAGCAGATCATGTACACGCAATCATTTTGCAATCATAAAGTTTTATTTGCCTTCATGCACTAGGTAAACTCACCAATCTTAACCGTTCAGTTTTAATAAAATTCCGCTGAATGTTGCTAGAAATGTTTTATAAAATGTATCCCATTTGTGTATACTACTCCTTTTGTGTAACCATAAGGGATCGATTTTGGGTACCAAGTTATGAAGTACCTCTCGTTCGTTTTACAAGCGATTCTTAATCACTGTTTTTTTTTTTTTTGCGCTAATCTTTCTTTTTTAACCTATCAAACTCTCTTTCAGTTTTAGTAATTAATAATGCTTGAAAAGCAATATGCGAAAACTAGATAGAAATGCAATTATCTGGTGTAGTAATTTTCTTCTAGTTTAACAATATGGTTTTGGCTGTCTGATTTCTTCAAATTTAAAACTGGTACATATAGAATTACTTCTTCATAGCCTATCGACACCTGTTCAACCAGCTTACCTGCAATTAAGTACTTCAGAAGTATTTGGCCTGAAAACCAAATAGTTCTACCGTCTAAATAATATTGAAGAAAATTAATTGTTTTTCCACGCTATCTGTGGGAAAGGCCTGGCTCTAACTTTTATAATTATGTTGTAATGCATTGATTGTAGATGTCATGTTTACATAATTGTTTTGTATCCACTGCTGTCTATTATGAAAAAGCCAGTGTTCTGCTAATGATCTTAACAGTCTCAAATCTGCTGTCAGTACAGCTTAAACTGTAGAGTAATATTGGTCGTCTCGTTACCTTATTGCATGGTAAGATTGTAATCTCCCTTCCCCACTTTTGTTTTCATTTTAACCAAAAATCGTTCGAATCTGGCAAGTTTTATTTAAATGATCTTATATTTACCTTTGGGTAAACTATAGGGAGTGATTAACTGAAATAACTTGTTTAATGGTAATGCTAATTTAATTTTATGAACTTAATCCTCTGAAAGACAGAACCTTAATCTTTGGTGCCTACATTTTTTATGAATGTTCTACTATGCTATTGTTCTGTAAGTTAGTCTCCGAGCTTACCAGTGTTACCTCATCATTGTTGGACAAACTGTTAAAACGTAGTTACATTTTAAATTAGTCTAGCATCTCTATCGTCTCCACATACACTGAGAGAAACAACTCTTTGTGCTAATAACCTCTTGTTACATTCATGAGAATGGAATAGACCTAAGACGGAACCAGAATTAATTTGAAAATTACGTAAATACGCAATAATATTTAAGCAGTGTCTGGTGTAATTAACAAGTTAGAATGTACGCTTTCGGCGGTGATCTGAAAGAGATATGTCCATGTTTTATACGTACCTAACTTTGTAGAAACTAATATACTTAAACAGAACTAAATTCAGTTACTTATCTTAAGACCAAATCTTAATACTTTATTACTTTAAGTGAATAGTTTAGTAACGAAAGTTTTACTAGTACTTTTGACACCCAAAAATTGTGTTGCATGAGTCTGTTAGAGTTAGAAGAAAAAATCGTTAGAATTCCAAATAATTAAGAATTTATTGTTCTGACAAAGTTATCCCGGAAATTTCTAGTATTTACAAAATTTAATTCAGTTTAAATAACTTACTACTAATTAGAATCTTAATAAATTAAAATTGTGTGTTGTTTCTCTGTTAATTGTATATGACCATTATTATACTACTGTTAGTTTTTTTAAGACGAAACACTTTGATGCACATAAATTATGCAGTCTTTAAGCATTACTATATTCGCCTTGAACCCATCTTGCTTCACAAGTAGCTCGCAACTTATATAATTTTGCTTTAAGTAGTATAAAACCAAATACCCTCTCCCCAATGAGAAATAAGTTTGTTTGATAGCAGGCACTTAGCGAACATACGGTAAGACCGGTACATTTGATCTATATTCGTTATAAAAGGTAAAGATAGGAATAGCACCGCTAAAGGAATAGAGGTAGAAGTGTTCGATTTTCAGCTCTCCAATGTGATTGGGCTTGTTTTCATAAATCTTAGTAAACCAAAAGTATAAGTGCTTTCTTAATTACTTTAGATGAATATAACAAAATTCTAAATGTTGATGGGGTGGGAAATATTCTGAAGGGAGAATTTCTGAGGATATTTAGCGCGAACGGTTCTGTTTCTTCAATAATGAAAGGATAAGTGCTGCTCTCTTCATTCGCTTGGCATTCTCACTCAGAAAAACACCCCTTTTAGGACTTAGAGAATGTTGAATGAGAGAAATTTGGACAATTTTCAACATTATTGGGAAGCTTGGTCCATTTAAAAGGAGAATATTATATTAAAAGAAGTAATACCAACAATACTATAGCTATTTTATGCATGTGTAAATAACGATATTGAAATATATGTACGAGGGTGGGTCAAACAGTAAGGCCTCCTATTTTTTTCTCTTTTAATTACCAAAAAATTGAATACAATTTACATAGCTTGAAAACTACAACATTGACGATTAATTTGTCACTATTCAATATGATCTCCGTCCTTTTCCACAGTTTTGGTCCACCTTTTAACTAGGGCATGTATTCCAGTGTGGTAAAACACACGGTCTTTCTTCCTAAGCCATTGACGCCCGGACGTTTTCACAGCCTCCTCATCTTCAAAACGAATCCCACGATGAGCTTCCTTTAGTGGCCCGAACAGATGGAAGTCTGATGGTGACAGGTCAGAGCCGTATGAGAGGTGAGGTAAGACTTGCCATCCCAATTTCTCAATTTCTGCAGTGGTGTAATGGCTGGTGTGTGGTCTTGCATTGTCATGCAAAAGAAGAACATCCGCCATAGTTTTTGTTGGGCGAACTCGGCGAAGACGTGCTTTCAGCTTTTTGAGCGTTCTGACGTGTTGGACAGAATTTATTGTGCATCCCTGCTCCAAAAAATTAATCATAAGCACACCCTCTGTATCCCCAAACATGTCGCCATAACTTTCCCTGTCGACCATTGAGTTTTTAATTTTTTTTTCTTCGGTGACGTCCATTGACTGCCTCTTTGATTCAGGTTCAAAAAATGAACCCACGTTTCGTCTCCAGTAATAATTTTTTCCAGAAACTCCTCTCCCTGCAAATTGAAGAGCTGCAAGTGTTCGGAGGCTATTGTTTTCCTTGTTTCTTTATTTTGGGCGGTTAACATTTTTGGTACCCAACGTGAGCAAACTTTTGAGTAACCCAGTTGTTCAATAATCGTCAGCACACTGCCTTTACTGAGGGAGGTAATGCGACACAATTCACCTGTTGTTACCCGGCGATCACCACGAATGATGTTATCGACTCGCTGAGTGTTGCACGGAGTCACTGCAGTCACCGGCCTGCCGCTACGCTTTTCATCTGCCAGTGGTGTTTGCCCTACAGCTTCGTTACAGCGACGAACGCATCGTCTAGCAGTGCTGACAACCACCGTTGCATCACCATACACATTTTTTAGCCTTTCGTGAATGCGAATGGGCGTTCCACCTTACGCAGTCAAAAATTCAATCACAGAACGCTGTCTAATACGAATGTAGATGTCAGCCATTTTGCAAGAGGATGTAATGCTGCCACCTGTTGACTTAGGAAGTTACTACTGCAGGGGATTTGAGAAGAAGGTTTGAGGAATTCCGCCAAATTCAAAGTTTTCACATAACTTACTTTTGGGGGGGGGGGAATAGGAGGCATTACTTTTTTACCCACCCTAGTATTTCCAAAAGCAACAAAGCACCACCAGATAATTATATCAATAAAAATTAACCGTATTAAATATTACCTATCATCATATTGGATGAAACTATTTCACAGCGTATTTTTAACGTAGCTTTGTGCGCGAAAGTCTACCTTTAGATCATACTAGATTATACAAGAGAGGTGAAGGCAAGAGAGCACACGCATATCCGTAACTTAATTGTTGTTCACATTGCATGTCTGAGAATGGCACTCATTAACTGTTTTAAAACAAAGAAAAGCACAACGAATGGTTGCTTATTGACGGCCAAGAACAAGCTCTTTAAACCGCATCCACTATAGCTTATTGTATTCTTAATAACAGTTAAACAACATATGAGAAAAGGAAACGAATACTTCTATATAGCAAGGTAAGGCAATAAAAACACACTGAATGAATTTCCTTAGCACAAATAACAGTTAGATAATCTTAAATTTAGTATTATGTAAATTTAAAACTTTTCCTCTTCTCAGATTTCCCTGGCTTATTATTTCAAAATAAAATATTGCATATAAACAATAAAACCTTTTTTTCTACGGAGCCTGTAAAATTTATTATCATGCTTAAATATTCCATATACTATTAAGATATGTGTTTTATTGTATTTCTTATTATAACAAGTACAATGTATAACTTGATGTAGGTACACACAGCTCGCAGAAAGCTGATCCGACGGTGAACGGAATAAAATCGGCTTGATAAATGAGAGACTTGATGCTCTGTAGGCTTTTCATGAGTGTAAACATAAAATAATATAGTGTATGCCTATTATTGAACAAATGAATAACAGCAAATCCTTCAGATTAAATTCACCAATAATTGAAGGTTTCAATCAGTTATATACTTA
This sequence comes from Mantis religiosa, assembly GCA_030765055.1. NCBI lineage: Eukaryota > Metazoa > Arthropoda > Insecta > Mantodea > Mantidae > Mantis > Mantis religiosa. Next base: position 122,253,393 of record CM060949.1, on the reverse strand, counting down.
TTGTGCATTACCATGTCCTTTATGGTTTACCAATAAAGAAATATTTATAAGAATGGGAAACATTTGTCATTGTTCACTTTCTTCTCGGGCAGCCAGCCAGGTGAAAAGACGATTAGATATCAAGGTTTTGGGAGTGTGCTATCAAAATTCGCATTACTGAACAAAAGAATGTTTTCAGTAAATTAAATGCCAGGTCACGAGATGGCGTGAGTATAGAAAATTGTGTCAAAGAAACGTAACTACTTAACTTGATTACCAAGCTGTATTGATCTTTACTTCTTAAATTGACGGATTTCCATTTTTACGGCCGGTTTCCAAGAGGAGCTGAACTGAAATCCAGTATCACGATTAAGCGTGCTCCTTTCATAGGAAATCGTCAGAGCCCCCTTAATTCTCCGCTCCCAGTAACTCTTGCATTTTGCCAAGATGGTCGTCTCCCGAAAATTGGTTCTATGGTCGTTATCAAAACAATGCTCTGCCAACCCAGATTTCTCAGGTTGCATAAAACAAATGCTCCGTTCATGTTCGATTATTCTAGTAGCGATGGTCCTTCCAGTTTGTCCTATATACGGTGTTCCACATTCACAGCCAATGCGGTACACTCCCGGAATTTGGAAGTCCAGTTTGTCTTTCACTAGTCTCAACAGATGTTTAATCTTCGGAGATGACTTGTGGATGGTGCTGATGTTGTATTTGGCGAGCATTGCTTGATAATCAAGTTAAGTAGTTACGTTTCTTTGACACAATTTGCTATATTCACGTCATCTCCTGACCTGGCATTTAATTGACTGAAAACAGTCTTTTGTTCAGTAATGCGAATTTTGATAGTGTTTTGTCTTTGTTTATAGTTGTGTTATATCCAGTGTTTCATTTGTGGTTATAACATTTTATAAATATCCTGATGATGGGAGAGATGTACACCCCCGAAACGTTGATATCTAATCATCTTTTCACCTGGCTGGCTGCCCGAGAAGAAAGTGAGCGTATTCGTCACCAGGAAAGCATCAGGTCTTATTTGTCATTGTATTTACAGATATTATTAAAACTCGCTTTATGGCAAGTGTGCTTTATTAATTTAATGTTAACATTTAAATATAACGCTTGTAGTCGTCTTCGAAGAAATTTACAGTTTTATAATTTTTACGTTCTTTGTGATGGAAGAATTCCTTGATGTACTCAACGAAATCGCCACTTAAATTTTGTAAAATTTCGGAAAATTGGCAGCAGCAGGTGCGCATCGAAAGAAGTATTCAGAAACTATAATTTTAAAATTAATGTTGATGTTTCGTATTAGAGATGGCTACTCTCTTTATAAAAAATAAGATAACAATGCGTTATTAGAAATGTTTTCATTTTAAATATAGTTTTGGATCATTGTTTACGCTTATTTAGGATTTTTCAGACAGTAGAATTTTCATCCATTACCTCTGGAATGACTCCCGTGTTTTCCAGAAGGTCAAGATTTCAAACTCATACAGCCTTTGAAGGGTTTTGGGATTACTGAGTCCTACAGCAAAAGGCAGGTTAAAAACTAGAATTTACAATGAGTTTAAAAATTATTTTCATTTTAATTATACGAAAACAACAGACTTATGATGATATTACACCTGTAATCAGATAATTGAAATGAATGTTTAAAACCAAGTTGTCTTAAAATGCTAATTTGTGAATGTGGCATAGGTAAAATTTTATTTTTCAACTGCGCTACCTGATACGGAAAATTATATAGATGTAAAATCTAATTTTCTCGCTATTTAACGTTTCTGCCAAGTGAATGACTAGTGAAAACTAGCATTTTCATTGACCAAATTTAAGACTGACATTTAGTATTTATCCACATTTTGGTTTTGTTGATCATTTCCACCTTCCTTTCTCTTGTTGCTCATATATATATCCCGTGACTGGGTGTTTGTTACTGCATTTGTAGTGAAATATCCATTGTGTTACAACGCTTACGCTGCTATTAGTAAGGGTTGGAATGCAATGGCTTAGTTCAATGACTCGTTCAATAACCTAGCTAATACATACTTCCATTCTTTTCGTTTTGAGTGGTATTTTTGTAATTCCGCAAAATCTATTGTCTAGAAATGACGTCGTTCAGGTAGTAATGTTATGACATGTCGAAGAACCCGTTTACCTTGAGCTATCCAGTGCGTTATATTCAGTTACTGCAATTAATGTATTTTCCTTGAGTAAATTAATCTATGAATAAACATTGCATATTTCTTTGCAGCCTTTGATCGGTCTCAAATGAGGCTCGGAATTATTTTTTCTAGGAATAATTTCCACACATGCAGAAAGTCACGAAACAGTATATTTTAACATAAATTAATATAAAACATGACAAACATGTAAACCTTTAACTTAGAATGGCTTTAAAATGACCATACCTAGCTCTCTTTTCACTCATTGTGCCTCTTATAATAACATATAAGTTTTATTTTCACAAAATGGATCCCATTCCAGAGTAGGGGGACCAAACTTGACATGGATGGATGGAGTATTGGAGGATGTGAAAAGGCTGGAAATAAAAAGTTGGTGGATGGTAGTTAGAAAAAGGGACGTCTGGAGGAAGATCCTGAGGATAGCCGAGGCCCACTCTGGGCTGTAGTGCTAGAAATGATGATGATGGATCCCATTCCACAGACGTTTTCAGTGACAAATTGGTATCAGTAAATATGAAGTAAAATTAATTTTTACGCGTGTTAACTACTAAACTAGAATAAAGTATAGCTCCATTTTGAGCCTAAGCATTCATTTGGAATTACTAATTTGTTTTTTTTTTCCTAAGGATTAACAAGAAATGGGTGGATAACAACTACATAAGCCTTTTGAGGAACGGTTCGTGTATCCATTAAAGGCATTTATCCACAGTACATACCTGGTAGATACAGTACTGCATTCCACCCAAAAAAATTTTGATGCCGAAGTTCGATTAAAATGCAGGAATTAAGGCCCGGGCTTTATAGTTAACCACTATTAGGTACAATTAATGATAGTGGTCCGAACTATAAAGCCTGGCCTTAAAGTACTTACAGCATAGTAAGTTGCCATTAAGGTAGTTGTCTCATGTGTTTGTGAGAACTCCTAGTGGTTTACCGCGAAAAATACGAGTCAGTTGGAGAATTTAATGTCATGTTGGCACGTTGGCCATAGTAGCTCAAGAGTTAGAGCGGCTGGACGGCAACCAGAGGATTCGTGGTTCAAATCCCGGCTATGGCATTGAATCTTTCAGTCTGGCTCTACCGTTTCATTAAACTTATTGTCAAAACCTTTTTACACGCAAAACCTTCAATGAAAAAAGCGCCCTGACTTACAGACCAATCCATTACATAAAAATGATAGGAATTCTGAACTAGGACAGGATTTGTTTATGACTACTATATCAGGAAGGAAACTTGTTTATAAGTTAGGTGTTAGTACCACATGAAGGTGATGTGTATTATATGACGTATAGAACAATCCTGTCTGGTAGATTCTACTAAACTTTGTAAATACAATTTGCTAATAGCTTATGTCAACTTAGTATTCCAACCAGTAATCAGATATTTTATGGAATCTGAAACTGAATTACGAAACGCTGCATTATTTAATTTAATTTAAACATTTATAAAGGATAACTTCCTCTTTAAAAATACAGAATAAAATAAAAAAGTCATATTAATATAAAACACTGCTGAATAAACTATTTACGTTGATTTTAATTTTGTTATGTTCGATATTTCACTTAAAGGAACAGAAATAAATCCAAAATCAAATGATTAACCATTAAATAAACGCTATGAAGTAAATCCATAAAAGAAATGAGCTGAAAATTTTGGCAGTTTTCATGACTATGTAAGGAGCAGAATTTTGAGCCATGAAAGATCACATAGAATACCGATAGAAATAGCAAAAATGGAATGTTTTAAATGTTGTACTCTGAAATATTATATTCCAAATAAAAGCAACTCAAGGTACTTAATTTAAACCAATAATGGTAGAGCTGTATTCTAAGAATGAACTCCTTTAGATTAACAAATAGCTATAGATTTGCAGAGATGTGAGACTCTTTGGAAGGCTGTGGGATGTTGAATTCTGAAAGCAAAACAGGCCAAGACCTACGATGAAGATAATTATGATGAACCACGATTGAAGAAAGAAACAGTTAAATAATAATAATAATAATAATAATAATAATAATAATAATAATAATAATAATAATAATAATAATAATAATAATAATAATAATAATAATAATAATAATAATAATAATAATAATAATAATAATAATAATAATAATAATAATAATAATAATAATAATAATAATAATAATAATAATAATAATAATAATAATAATAATAATAATAATAATAATAATAATAATAATAATAATAATAATAATAATAATAATAATAATAATAATAATAATAATAATAATAATAATAATAATAATAATAATAATAATAATAATAATAATAATAATAATAATAATAATAATAATAATAATAATAATAATAATAATAATAATAATAATAATAATAATAATAATAATAATAATAATAATAATAATAATAATAATAATAATAATAATAATAATAATAATAATAATAATAATAATAATAATAATAATAATAATAATAATAATAATAATAATAATAATAATAATAATAATAATAATAATAATAATAATAATAATAATAATAATAATAATAATAATAATAATAATAATAATAATAATAATAATAATAATAATAATAATAATAATAACAATAACAATAACAATAATAACAATAACAATAACAATAACAATAACAATAATAATAATAGTAATAGTAATAGTAATAGTAATAATAATAATAATAATAATAATAATAATAATAATAATAATAATAATAATAATAATAATAATAATAATAATAATAATAATAATAATAATAATAATAATAATAATAATAATAATAATAATAATAATAATAATAATAATAATAATAATATCTTTTAAAATACTGAAATGGTAACTATTTTCGTATTCATCAGTGCGAATATGAATGAATAAATACGTAACTAAGAAGTTCGTCGTGGACTAGTTCCTCTCTAAACCCTAAAAGTTTAGAAATTGAATTCTGTAACATCCTGTATACGATAGGAGATATATTTCTCAGAATCACAATAAAGGGCTTCTTTACTTACTGACGTAATAAAACACAGTAATAAATTATGTCGTACTTACATATAATAAACACGTGCGAGTATAACTACATGTAATCAAGGTTGAGCTACAAAAACGAACTGGTCATCTGTAAAGAACGCATGAGTTAAAATGGATTTGCATATTCAATGGATACCTGCTTCTTCTGATATCCTTCACCAAAATATGAATGCGCTGATATCTCTAAAATAAAACGCTAGTACGTCTTTCTGGCTAAACATTATATACACGATCAGGACATGCCGTATTGAAGCAAGATCAGCTTACAATCCAGAGAGACTGAGTTCGAACTTTAGATAAATGCATTGCTTTAAAACTTTGACAGAAAAAATCCATGATAACGGTTTAGCCAAAAAGAAAATATTTCAGCTGAAAGAATACCAAAAAAAATTTAAAGTCTGGTAAGTTATGTTCATATAATGTTTCTCTACAGATTATGCTGTTCTAATCTCTTCTAGGAACTTTCCTACAAAAGCTTACTTTTATATCCATACAAGTTTCAATCGAAACAAAAGTTGGAGAAATGGTATCATTACACAGTTCGTTCTAAAAATAAGGAAAATGCAATAACTTAAGCGAGAGGATTATAAAAACTGCTATCACTCTACGCTGGCTTTAAAATTGTATACTGTTTGTATGACATCGTTGTGACTTAGGTTAAGATGGCACAATTCAAACCAGTTACCAATAATTTAGAGAAGTATGTGTCAAAACTTATGTGTTTTAACGGCATTTATAAATTTCGGGTATATTCTATCGTTAATGGTGTATAAACTATATAAAACTAATCAGTGACGAAGACTTCATATTCACGAAAATTCCGGATGTATCACAATATTTGTTCATTATATAAACATAGTGGTGAATCGTGCAATGAAGCGCTGGAAGCCCGCCTCGGTAGCATAGATGGTAGCGTGTCTGCCTCATGTTCAAGAGGTCCCGAGTTCGAATCTCGGAAAGGGTGAGTACCTGGATAAGGTTTTTTTCCGGCGTTTTCCCTTATCCTCAAAAGACGAATGTCGGGTAACTCTAAGCTCCATGGACCCCGGACTAATTTGAGCATCATTTCACCCATTTCATTCATCGTCCCATATGACTTGACGTTGGAAGACGTAAATTACAACAACTACAACTACAACAACAAGCGCTGGAAGTGCCGCTTTCCAAATAATTGGAGGAGAAAACGAAGAAAATTCATGCCAAATAATATTTTATTTGCTGTGGATACATTTTCAAAATTTATTTGCGAACATCCGTAATGCTGCGGACAAATTGACAGTTCTTTAGATTAGAGTGATCAGTTCCGCGGGCTCATTCAATTATGTATATTTCTTTTTTGCGCATTCGTAACCTTGAATACTATGCTTCGTAGGTTTCCGGAAGCAATCGGGACAGTTCGATAGTTAGGAAGCGCTGACAGATGTTTTCACGTGAGTTATATCAGAGTATGAAGAAAAGTTTCTTTGTGGTGCCTATAAATACAACTGTAGGCATATTTCAATAGCATCAGTGTAGATAGTAGCGTGTCGGCCTCACGTTCAAGCGGTCCCGAGTTCGAATTTCGGTCAGGGTGAGTTACCTGCATAACGCTTTTTCCGGGGTTTTCCGTTATCCTGATAGACGAATGTCGGGTAACTCTAAGCTCGCCATTTCACCCATTTCATTCATCGTCTGATATGACTTAGCGTTGGAGGACGTAAATTGCAAGCAAGCTTAAAAAAAAAAGCATTACCAATAGTATTTTACGGAGATTGGTATTTAGTGATAACAAATAGGAAAGTCTTGTGAAATTTTAAGTTATTAGCGACAGCCTCTGAATTGCATACTTTCTACATTTTAGGCTAACAGTTCATTGGTGTGGGCCAACTGTTTATCTCCCTTCGATGGACCTCAAAAATATATTTTAAGTGAAATGTCCACAAAAAACTTTTTGATGGAATACCTACCTCTTTATCTACCATAAGCGTAGGTGGGTGGGTGGCTGGGTCGGTGGGCTGGTGGCTGGGTGGCTGGGTGGTTGGGTGGGTGCATGTGAGGGAGAGAGATAAAGAACGAGAGAGAACAGCTGAATAAAATCTAAAATGTTGGTTAAATACAAAAATTTATTTTAAGTATAATCACAGTATCAATTTTTCGCTTGCACTTATCAGTCTTTTAATTAACAATGCCTCCAACGTCTTTGATTAAAATAAAATATTATTGAAATTATGTATTAACCATTTTTACTATGCTTTCCCCAAATAATTCGTGTAGCTCTCTACATTCTATTTTATATCAAAATGGTTAGAGATAGATGAACACGGGCTATAAAAAGTTTTGATAACCCGTTAACTATACGATTTATGCCAAATTTTGCTTATCTTAAAATTGTCTGATTTCGAAATATTTCTGCTATATAAATTATTTGTTTCTGAGACTTTAGTTCTGTGAGATACATTATCCCAAACGGCAGCAAACGTTTAAAAACTTAAAACATATAATCAAATCTAATCTGAGAAACATATTCGGCATCATCCTAAGTTGGATATACTACATTAAACCTGGTTTTGTAATGTGATTTATCGAAATGAGATACCTGGTATTATAAGTAAAACTGAGTTAAAGCAAATTAGATATCATTACATATACTACAAGAACTTCTAACAGGACTAAAAATAGTTTTATCTGTTTAACTCTAAAAAATAAATGCGTCTAATATACTTCTTACATCTCAATCCAAACATATATGTAAATAAGGATTAAAATTTCTTGAACAATCTGCGAGGCGTGTCCGTAAAATAAGGTCTCCAATTTTATTTAATATAGTAAACATGTTTACTGTCAATAAATGACAGAAAGGCGGAACCTACAGTTATTTTTCAACGTAACCACCATTGCGATCGAGGCACTTTTGCATGCGCTGTGGTAGTTTTTGTATACCCTTGTCATAGCACTCTCCTGCCAAGTTGGGCAGGTAGCTCTCAACCTCGTTTTTCAAATCATCATCGGTCTGGAAATGTGTTCCACCCAGGTGTGACTTCAACTCAGGAAACAGATGATAATCACTAGGTGCTAAGTCTGGACTGTACATTACTCTTACCATGAATAACGTCAACTTGAAGGTGGTATCTACGGTAAAATACCTTGGCGTTATACTGGATTGTAAATTAACATTTCGATCACACTTTGATTACATTGCTGAAAGAGCCAGCAAACTCCTTGGTGCGCTCACAACAACAAGACCAACCTGGGATCTGAATTCTAGTATTCTTAAAATTATATATCAAGGTGCTGTAGTGCCCCTAATTTTGTATGGTGTATCTGCATTCCAGGATGTTCTTAATAAAAAATGGGCAGTTAAAAATCTTGCACAAATTCAAAGGGGATTCCTCCTTCGCATAATTCGATGATATCGTACAATCTCCACTGATGCAGCTCAGATTATAGCTAACATCGAACCTTTGGCTCTCACTGGTTTGTCAAGAGCAACTATTATGAATTTAAGACATGAACGTGAATGTGCGTCTTATCTGTCTCACTTAAAACTACAAATCCCGGAGCATCCTACCACAGCAGCACACCCATCAAGTTTTGTAACCTGTTTAAAGGAAATATGTAATTTTCATGATTATTACATATATACAGATGGTTTGCGTTACCAATTTGAAGATAATGTATCTGCAGTAGGATGTGCTTTTGTTGTTTATGAAAACCAAACGGAACTAACTCATTCCATGTTTAAATTGTCACCTGAATGTTCTGTATTCCAGTCGGAGCTGTTAGCAATTAAAGAAGCTATAAAATGGTGTACTGTTAATGGGAACAGTACCCGTATTCTTAGTGATTCACAATCAGCTCTACTCGCTATTAATGATAAATACAACTTAAATTCATTAGCACATGAAATCAGAACCTTGCTTCAAAACCATCCAGGACATATTTGCATGGGATGGGTTAAAGGACACAGTGGAATTTTAGGTAACGAGAGAGCTGATTGCTTGGCTAAGAAGGCTGCAGAATCCAATCTTCCTGTGACATACTCTTTATGTCCTATTTCTACTGTAAGGAGAATAATACATCAACGTATTCTTGAAGAATGGAACCAACAATGGCTAACAACTCCAAATGGAAGTTTAACAAAAACATTATTTTTCCCTAGTGTATATGACAGAGGAAAATGTGAATCTTGTACAAAATTTTGTTTTGACACAATTTTAAGTGGACATGGTAAATTTGGTGAATACTTATCACGTTTTCACTTAACATCTAACCCCAAGTGCATGTGTGGTGAAGAATTTCAAACTGTGGTTCATCTCCTTTTCTGTTGTCCCATTTTCTGGAGAGAAAGACAAGAATTAATATTCAAGCTAGACTCTCTAGAACTGAATTTTCTGCTCCGCTCACATCTTTGCTAATGAAGCCACAACAGTATAAGTACCTCATGATGTTTATAAACTCAGTGTTTAAACGTCTGAAATAGTTTAAATTAATATGCATCAGATTATAACATATTTTCTTCCTTCTAGTATTTAAAATATTTTTGTTAAAATTGTGTATTTTTATGTATCAACTATAACCCTAATATACCACTGTGTAAAATAGGGTTCATAAATCTGGATAAATAAAAAAAAAAGTCTGGACTGTAGGGGGGATGGGTGAGGATGTCCCATTTGGGGACCCACCTTGCACACACCTTGCGATAATGCAAATGTTCGGTCAAAATCATGTCAGTCGTAGTCTTACTGACTTCAGGGATAAGTTCGCACAACTCGCGAACTGTCACACACCGATCTTTAAGCATTTTTTGCTCCACTTTTGCAATTCTTTCGGCTGGAACCGAAGGCCGACCAGAACGGTCTTCGTAATGGACGTCTGTACATCCGTCTTTGAATTCTCTGACCCACTTTCGCACGTTTTTGACGTCCATACACTGTGGCATAGACTTCGCATAACTGACGATGAATTTCAGTGGGGGTAGTGCCCTTGGCACTCAAAAAAACGGATCACTGCACGCAGCTCGCACTTGCCGGTGGAAGTGATAGGAAGCTCCATCGCAAACGGCTGCCCAGCGAAGACTAATGGTTGCAGCGCGTTCTTTGTGGTTGGGATTTGAAGGGGTGAGACCAAGATGCACGGCAGTGTTGCTGGATCTCGCGTAATAGCGTTCTTCACTGCTCCAGCGCCTTGGAGACCTGATTTTATGGACACGCCTCGTATCCGGCTGAAAACCTTAATTAACTGTAGGTTGGACTCTCGCCTTGACAGTTATATTTTGGCAGGTCCTTCAGCTATTCGTGACACTTTTGTGCGTTTTTGGTTCCTTTTTTTTCTTTGCCTTTAGGAAAAACCCATATGGCCATGGAAGGGATTGGTTCCTTTCCACCTCTATATTTGATTTTGTCTTGAAGTAAAGCTGTATGCTTAATATATGACTAACACATATGTACACCCTTTGTGGAGATAAATCGAAAATATTAATAATTATGTTATGATTATCCTGCCATGCAGCGCCGAGACCTGCGCCCACACTTCCACCCTGAAAGAAATCAGCAGATGAGCGATGATATGAAATGATAATGGAGATGAAATAGAGGGACAGGAAATTCCACGGGATGTAAATAACTTACCCAGCATTTGCCTGGTGAACCGGGGATACCCCCCAGAAAACCCATGGGTGAGATAAACTGGACACAGGAATGGCCCGAACCTCCCGAATGCGGACCACAGTCGAAACTGCTGAGCCAAATAACATGTTTGTAAAGTAAGATCTCATTATTAGTTAGAATTTTTCAGTACTTGTTCTATTTGTAAAGTGCTACCGCTATTCTGTTGTTCTTCGCGATGTCGCGGAAAGTTCTTAGAGCTTCAAGGCCAACATATAGTAACGCTTTTAAGCATCTATTAATCGATTTGAACCTATAATATAAAGTATGCATTCGCTCTTTTGTGCAACAGTTTATACGGCTTTCCTGGATAGAAGAGTAAGCGTCCCAAGAAAAATGTACTCATTTATCTATAGGAACATACAGAAATTCATGTGCATCTGACACGTCAGATTTATGTATAATGTGGTCCAGCAAATGTAAGCTTTCTGAAGTATGACATTACAGTACAGAAGGTTGTCCATATGTGTCCTTATAGGAGCTGTGTTGGCAAAACCTCATTGCCGCCGAAACTTGGAGATCTTGGCTCATTATCAACAATATATGTCCAGAAAGCTTCCGTTTTTAACATTCACTACTTAACTAATCAGCTAAGTAAAACGGTATTCAAACAAACAATCTTACTCTCGAGAGTTTCACTATACACACCGTCTTTGAGAACAAAACTTGAAGGAATTAAGCTGCGATTATGCTCACTTTTCTTTCTTTCTTTCTGTCTTTCTTTCTTTCTTTCTTTCCTTCCTTCTTTCTTTCTTTCTTTCCTTCCTTCTTTCTTTCTTTCTTTCTTTCCTTCTTTCTTTCTTTCCTTCTTTCCTTCTTTCTTTCTTTCTTTCTTTCCTTCTTTCCTTCCTTCTTTCTTTCTTTCTTTCTTTATTTCTTTCTTTCCTTCTTTCTTTCTTTCTTTCTTACTTTCTTCCTTCCTTCCTTCCTTCCTTCCTTCCTTTCTTTCTTTCTTTCTTCCTTCATTCCTTTCTTTCTTTCTCTTTTTCTTTCTCTCTTTCTTTCCTTCTCTCTTTCCTTCTTTCTTTCTTTCATTCTTTATTTCTTTCTTTCCATCTTTGTTATTTATTTGTTTATTTATTTGCTTATTTATTTATCTATTTATTTACTTATTTATTTGTTTATTTATTTATATATTTATTGGTTCATTTATTTGTTTGTTTATTTATTTGTTTACTTATTATTTATCTATTTATCTGTTTATTTATTTAATTATTTATGTATTTATTTAATTATTTATGTATCTATCTATTGATTGATTGATTCATTCATTCATTCATTGATTCATTCATTTATTCGTTTATTGTTTATTTATTTATTTATTTACTTGTATGTCTGTCTGTCTGTCTGTCTATCTATCTATCTATCTATCTATCTGTCTGTCTATCTATCTATCTGTCTATCTATCTGTCTATCTATCTATTTATTTATTTATTTATTTATTTATTTATTTGTTTATTTATTTATTTATTTATTTATTTATTTATTTATTTATTTATTTATTTATTTATTTATTTATTTATTTATTTATTTATTTATTTATTTATTTATTTATTTATTTATTTATTTATTTATTTATTTATTTATTTATTTATTTATTTATTTATTTATTTATTTATTTATTTATTTATTTATTTATTTATTTATTTATTTATTTATTTATTTATTTTTGTTGCAAATATTGAGATTTAATGTTGAGCAAGATGATTATCGTAGATTTAGAGTTTAGATTACAAAAATATTATTAGAGGATGCAATTAGGATTGTAGAAGGTAAGGGACATCAAACATTTATCTGCAGTCATGAATCACGCACCCTACAGCGAAAAATTAAATCCTCATCTTATGGCGAGTGCCTATAAAAGAAGATTAGCTCCTGCAATTGAATTAGGATCTTCTTGACCTCCATCAGGAATTATTCCTTTTAATTCTCTTTAAGTACCACATCTTATACCAACTACCAGTTGGTTGCCGTTGCTACGGGCCAGCCTGTACGTTTTATCTTGTACAAAATCTAAAAAGTATCCGCATTGGAAGGCCACAGACAAAAAAAATATTAAAGATACCTAATTTTGTTCAAATAATGAAAGTTTAAGTTAATGTAATGACTCCCACTCCGCTCCGTATTTTAAACCCAGGATCATGCAAATTATGGAGGAACATTCCCTTTTTCAGATTAAGAATCAGGTATACAAACAGATCCTTGGCACATAGTTAGCTGTGCAAAAGCGTTCTTTCTTCTACATTTTGAGATAATTTCGAACAAATAAGACGATAATGTTATTCGGAATGTTATTTCTAATTCAAACTTTTGAAACATTTCTGTTGCATAACAATTTGATGACAACAATACCTCTGCCTTATAATATTGTTTGTTTTAGATAATATTGTAAACATTTGCTGGTATCAAATGTTATCAGTTCTACTCCCAGTTGCAAGTTTCCATTAGGTAGAAGCGATTAAAGGCTCTTTCAACAAAAAATGCATAACATTAGAGGTAAAATGTCTTTGGAAGTAAAAACAATATGAAAAATAATAAAATAAAAGCATATTGATTTGTTGCTTTATTTGCCCATGATTCTAGAATTGTTTTCTTTGAGTATATGAAGCGGGTTCAAAAAGTTTACTACAATGGAAAGTTTCGTTGCAGATATTTTGTTTGCTATTACGCTGTTACCTAAGTGACCGCAAAGGAAACCGATTGTAATTAGTTTTTGTGAATACGCTATTATTGTGTGTGCACGTTATAAGACAGAAACATAACAAGCGAACTTGTGTTTGGTTCTTCTTTTTAGCAAAAGAATGTGGAAGCAGAAAAAGATAAAATGCCTTCAGAGAATATATCGATTTATTCTTATATGTTCGATTCAAAAAGTTCTTAGTGCTCCCATGTGAAATAGAAGCCTCCTTCTGTATTTAAGGCAATCGTCGCAATTATATTCAACAATTCGGAGGGCTTTCATTTCTAGAGAGCAGCTTGGCATTCCTAGAACTGGGTCTACTGCATTTTCCTTTAAGATGAGTAGAAAAGTTTTAAATAATAGTCTAATAATCTACTTTATATTTTAGGAGACAGAGATTTCTAGAAATGGATTTAATTGAATGTTTATCTATAGATACAATGAAAATAGGAGAATATAGTTAACTTAAAGTCTTTTAAACAGCTAATCGTCATGCGATGGTTTAGGAATTACTTTCTCTTTGTATGTGAATAACGACTTTCCATTTGAGAAATTATAATTATTTGAAAATACAAACAAATACCACGGAATATCTCGGAAACAGTTCACTTCACAAAGAAGATTTACATTTTTGTGCAGTAAAATGTACTCTTTTACTTACAATTTACCATTTGTGTAAAAATAATCCTCAATGAAATGGGTTTATATTTAAAATTTGACATTTTAACTGAACAGTTTTCTGGATATCAATATTATAGAAAAATATTATGTAAAGGGTAAGGAATTTTTGGAAGTTTTTCTGTCGTATCCCTGGAAAATAATGAACCAAGTTTAGTACTTAACTAACCTTTCATTTTTTAGTTATGTTCTTCACAGTCTCAGAAATACACACAAGTAAAACAGCTTTCTCGGTAAAATCTCTTTCTCTGCTTACTCCAAGTATGCAAAGCTCAAACGAACAATGAATATATCAGGAATAGCTGACACCACAAACAATTATTTGAAATAAACTTTTGCTTTAGAAGGGATCCAGATTTTTTGTTAAGACCTTTTGTCTTTTATGGTTTACAGTTATATTCAGTTATATAAAATTACGACATTCCGAATGAAGAGGTGTTTGCAGATATTTCCCAGAAAACTCAAAAATCGACAAATGAAACACAACGTGCCGTAATGTTTGCATGGTATTTCTGATAGCATTTTGCAATGCTTAAGTGTGTAACGCTGGGCGATAGCATCGTAAAGAGAATGTACAAAGCAGCTATGGGTGAATACGGACAGGTCATAAAATACTTTTCAATCATTTGTCGATCCAAACATTGAGTTTATTCTCTCGAAAATAAAGAATCTGTAACTGAAATTCAAAACATTATAAATATATTTTCGCTGTTTACACGCTTTGCTGAAATTCAAGAGGAGCAGAGGGAAGTTTCGCTACGCCACTGCCATACAGCGTCCTGCGCCGTGGCGTAGCGGGCTAAGGCAGCATGCCTTGTCCCTTGGTCCCTGGCCACGGAAAGCGACCCATGGGGTGTAGATTTTAGGTCCCGGGTATAGGACCGGTGCCCACTCAGCATCGTGAGGAAAGTGAGTAGCTTACGCTAGGTAAGCGGCCCTGGTCACGGAAACCAACATTCCGGCTGGGGGATGCCGAAATGCTGACCACATCTCCTCCCCGTATCGGTTGGATGATCGTCCACCTCGGCCGTGCGTAAGTGGGCGTGAGGCCGGCAGTCGGGTTGGTAGGCTTTGGTCCTCTAAGGGCTGTCGCGCCAGTGGTTAAATTTAACTGCCATGCAGCGTTCTGCAAATGTTCTAACACACGAACGAATATGTGATTAGACCAAGGACGAGGTAGTTGGTCCACTTAGTACATTTCTCCATATTATATCATTCATAAAACGTGCTATGGTTGCTGTTATATTAGCTTGATGTGTCACTTCTTTGTTTATTCTTCCCAAACATTTAATCAAATTTCTAAGTATTCCACTGTCACTATTTCTTCTATTATTTTTCTATTGCCAAGTTACATCTTACGGGGTATTTACTTAGGATCATTACTGTACTTTTGAACCTTGACAATTGTATTTTTGACAATCAAGAAGGAATCTACCCTAAGCTCTATGGACCTGGCTCAGCTGAGTATCATTCCAGACATTTCATTTATCGTCCGATAGGACTTAACGTTGGAGGATGTAAATAAAAAATATCCATATAACTGTCTTGGTAAATCATCTTCTGTGTTAGCCAACCGTACGTATAACACATAATATTAGATTATTGTCGCCCAGTCCATAACTCTTCATAGGTTTAACAGCATTTATAATTTCATTTAACCAAATTAAATGCAAAAGACAGAGAGAGTCTCCTAGTCGGCTTCCAATTTTCATTGGAATTTTATCTGTCACTTTTTTTCTATTCTCATTTAGGTAAAATTGTCAGTAAACAGTTAAAGACAATTAAAATCAATCTATCCGGAACATTGTTCCTTTCTAAAATATTTAAAATATATTTAAATTCCAGCCCCTGAAATGCCCTTTTGGACGTCTATAAAACACGTAATAGCAGGTAATCTCAGTAGATTTCTCTACATCCTGTTTAATTGTAGAAATAGCACCATTAGAAAATCTTCCTTGATGAAACCCTTGTTGTCCAACTTGGAGCTTAGTTAAAATGAGACAGTTATGGGTGTGCAATAAACTTTACTACAAGAGTAGAAAAAGTAACGTAAATACATTACATGATCTAGTGTATATAGCAAGTATGTGTCTCTGTATGTGTACGAGAAACAGTATGAATCGAATCGAGTAACCGTCCAGTGCACCAAATGCACTTGTTTCGTACGCAGTAAGTGTAAGCAAATTTAAATAAAGTAACTGAAACAAAAGCCAGTAGACCTACATAATAAACGATAAAACAATAGAGACCATTTGCTATTGTATGGCCTGCCTATTTGAACAAAGTGGACGGACATTCTGAACACCCGTATAATAATTTCAGCACACATATTGTCTAGTTTTTCGGGTAACGTGATTACTTCCAAAAATAAAGGATGAAGGTAATAGATTTTCATTAATGTGTCGATAGCATAATATTTCAAAACTGATTATTATCTAGTTTATTTCCAGCGCAACATATTTGAATGACGTTCTTTAGCAGCACAGGTGAGAGCATATTTTTGTGCCAAAGTGAACGAGGTTGCAACAAGTGACGACTGCACGACAAGTGGCTCGTATTCGACGGTAGAGGTCGATGTGACTTGTACACCTAACTCTTCAGATAACCGCAAACGAAAAACATAAACCGAGCTGGTCAAATCCGGGTATCCAGCAGCCAAAGCGTGGGTCCATTGAACCCGATCCATAAGTACACTCAAGATGAGAATGGAATCTTCCAGATATCTACAGTTGTTCTCTACAGGAATAGCTGAAACCTGTTACCTAGAAGATAATGCCGAGAAAAGTAGATCCGAGCCTGAATAATTGACACACGTATATTTAGAGTTGGTTGTCGAATTATTTCCGTTACTGCATTCAGTAGGTAGGAAGGTAGTATTGCATTTCACCCAAAAATTCGATAACGTAATCTCGGTGGATATACACGTTTTGAGCTTGTCTAAATCCAAGAAAACCTTTTTATAAAACCTAGACTACTCTTTTTGTTGAACATTTTTAAAGCCAGATTAACCTTTAAGTTGAACATTCTTCTAAAATGTCGGTTTGTTAAAAATGCCTATAGTGATATGAATTAAAGTATCATGTGTTTAAGATATTTCCAAGACGAGAGAAAAGTACATCTTCAAATTCCTGGGAATATACTCAGAAGACCTCTTTATTCTGGATAAATTTTGCATATAAACCCTGAGAGTTAAGTTGTGAATACCATGCCAATAGCTTCAATAGGATACCCTTCATTAAAAATCACTCGCCTTACCACATATAGTAAAAGCCCGCTTAAACGAAACCCAACCTTAACAGCATCGAAATGGCAGAAAGAGGCCTTAAGAAGGAGCAAATTAAAGAAATAATTCCCAACTTGCACTGGCAGCGTTGCTGTTATAATTTGTCCCAACTGGAAATTGCAATGCAGGTACACACCAGCTATTGTATAGAGTTACAATGGATGCTAATTGCTTGCATACGTATTAAATGCCTGCCATGTAAATCATGGTATTTACTAATAAAGTCCCTCCAAGTACTTTTCTCTTTTATTTCCTTCATTTCTTTGTTTATAATAATTGTTCTATGTTTCAGTTCTTCTTCTTCTTCTTCTTCTTCATCTTCTTCTTCTTCATCTTCTTCTTCTTCACTCCATGGTTTGGGCATATCGCCCGTTCCGGCTTCATAGATCTCTCCAGCGTTTCCTGGGTCGTTCTCTGTCTCTTCTTCCTTTTGGATTATAGTTTAATACTGCATTTGAATATCTTCTATCCTCCATTCTTAATATATGTTCATGCCATTGTTATTTCGTTCTGATATTTTGTCATGGATTGGTTCGATTTCTAATTCCTTTTTAATATCCACATTTCTTATTTTTTCCAATATTGTACAACCTTTAACGCTTCTTAGAAATTTCATTTCTGCAGTCTGTATTTTATTTAAATCCTTTTGTGTTGGCACCCAGGTTTAGCTTCCATATAGTAAAGTTGGAATACCTTATACATTTTCATATTTGTATCCTTTTTCACTCTGTTTTAAAAGTTCTTCGGATTTTCCCACATATTGCTCGGAATTTGTTTTTTCTTCTATATCAGCATTGTTTCTAAAACTTATGTTACATCCTAAATATTTAAAACTATATATTTGTTCTAAAATCCTATTTCCTGAAACAATTTTTGATCTTACATTATAATTACCTTTAAAAGCCATAATTTTTGTTTTTTCTTCTGATATTTTAAAATTATACTTTTGTACTATATTATTTAGAATATATATTGATTTTTGCAGTTGATTTCCATTGCGATGAATCAATATTTGGTCATCCACAAACAGCAGGGTATTAATATAAATATTTTCTTTTATTTTGATTCATGGGTCTACTAAAATCTTCCGTTCATTTAGAATATCGTCCATATATATACTAAAAAGAGTAGCTGATAAGCTTGTCTTATTGTATTGGTAGAAATTTGTTCTGTTAACCTATCCCCAGTGTTTAAGTTGCCGTGCAAATATATATTTCACATAAATATATTTTTCATCTAGTAAAATGCTACCTATATTCCATAAATCGATTCCATTTTCTTCACTATAAATGCTACAGTAATGCATTATTGCAGGTCGATTGCATTATTGTTCAACATTCTTAAAAAAAGTTGAGTAAAGCTTCGTTTCCCGTTAATTAGTATATTCATATCTCGGTTCTTATATTTTATAACAATATTTACACACAACCTTTTTGTTTGTTTCAGAGGTGCTTGAGCACACAGACCTGAAATGAGCAGCATTTTCGGATAATAGCTTTTTTAGAATTAAATGGGTTAAAAGCAGGTTGAACAGCTCTTGCTTTGACAGTCGAGTAAGAGAGTTTTAGTAACTTAGAGATCTGTACTCCCATCCAACACAAAACGCTAATAATATACCCGTGCAATACATATTAGCATTGGACAATTGGACGTAATTCCTTTCGGAAATTTATTTTCTTGAAAATATCTTAAAATTGAAATGTCCTCTGTTCCATCCATCAATTTCTTTTGTTAAAAAGTTAAATTTGTACAGCTTTCTATAACTTTTATAGTTATACAGCGAACTTGGTTTGAGAAACACTGATAGGCCCACTCGACAAAGTAGAGTTAGGTCCTTAAATACGAATTAAGAATTAATTAACTTCATTTCTCACCTCCATGCTTTATGCAATATATTCTAAAATCATCTGCAGAATTTTTATACTGATTTCCCCCCATTATCGCTTCAAAGTTTAATGTTATACAGCCCTGACAAAAGGGCGATGTATAAAAGCTGACATTTGCCCAAAGTATGTAAAACATTGGCTGACTTCCTTAGTTTGCTTCCTACAGTCTTCAAAATTCTGGAACTGCTGCATAGTATTGTCACCGTGTACCATTGTTGAGCTGCTGCCACGAGACGCAGCAGGACGCGTGGGTAGGAGAGAGAGACAGAGAGTGGCTCCACAGCTTTCGGTACATTGTTGTTGCCGAGAAACTTCTCTGAAGGTCTGCGGCATTCTAGAAACAATAGCTGGAGGAATATAAATACCCCGCAAGGTGTTCGAGCGGCAGTTGTTTGTTGGTTATTGCGACAGTCGACGATTGAAGTGTACCGTAGTGATTTCATTCATTTGTATTCGTTCAGCAAAACACATAGTCAGCCTTGAACACAGCTCATTGTCAATTTCACGTCCTTTTACTGCAGCAAAAGTTGCTTTAGATTTCTGCAAACTTGATTTCCAAATCTACGTAACCCACGCAGTCACATTTGGTGTCAGAAACAGGATCACGGCTATGGAAGCCGCATTGGCGAAGATCTTAGAGGACCTGAAAGAAATGAAAGCGACAATGGAGGAGATGAAGGTGGCAGAGCTAACAGAAATGAAAGCGGCAATGGAAGAAACGAACATAGCAGAGCTGAAAGAAATGAAAGCGGCAATGGAAGAAATGAAGACAGCGAATGACACCCTCGCTACGAAGACGGAAACGGCACATGACAGTTTCACCGCCAAGATGGAAGAAATGAAACCCGAATTAACCACGGAAATGAAAGCGGTGAACGACAGCCTGGCCACAGAAATGAAGAGTGCGAGTGAGACCCCCGCCGCCAAATTTAAAGAGCAGTTGGCCAGCGTGAGGGATGACGTCACGGAGCTGGGCAAGCGGACTGGTGAAGTGGACGAGTGCGTCCAAGACCTGCGAACCTTCTTAACAATTTAAAGGAAAAGGTCGACAGCAACACCAAGTCCCTGAACGCTATGGTGGAGGAAAGACTCGGCAGAAGACTGAAACTTCTGAAGGCCGACGCGTCGGGACGCGACGCAACATCTGCGCGCGTCAAACCACCAAAGTACGACGGCACATCAACTTTTGAAATCTTCCACCGCCAATTCGACACAGTGGCCAAGCACAATATGTGGTCGCTCGAGGAAGAGGCCAAACAGCTAATACCAACGTCCAGGGACGGGCCGCAGAGGTGTTGAACACGACCCCGACATGGACGATGCCCAAGGACATCTGGGAGGTCATGGAAAACCGGTTCGGAACCCACCGCGTGGCCCCAGCCTATCGTAACCAACTGAACCAACTGACGCAGTAGCCAGGAGACACGCTGCAGGAGTTCGCCTTGGCAGTCAAACCGTTGGCCAGCAAAGCCTTGGCCTACTCGTCGTCGGGGTACGAGATGCAAAGATACGTCAGCGCCTAATGTTCGGCGACCATAAGACCATCCACGAAGCGCTACCAGCCGCATTGAGGATCGAAGTGGCTAAAGTGACGGCTACTCCGAACTCGAAGATAAGGAGTATCCGCTACGATGAAGACCAAAGAACAGTCCAGGGACGCTGACGAAGACCAAGTGGCATGTGTTGGGGGTGTGGCCAGCTGAAACTCCTGGAGAGAAACTACCAATACCAGCCGTCCAGCATGAAGAGCAGCCGGAAAACGAGTAAAAACATCCCCTCTAATGACACTGCGCGTCGTCAGCCGACGTACATATGACAGTCTTATCGCGGACGTACGGCTGAAACGAAGGCCGTGCCGCGTACTTGTGGACACCGGGACAGTCGTGACCGACATCGGACCTAACTTAACCAGGGGTTTGCCGTTGAGAAAACCGAGCCGACCATACCAGCTAGTGAAGACATTAGGCGATACATTGCTTGTGGAGAGGGAGGCCCTGTTGTGGTTGACTTTAGGGCGGAGTGCCTTGCGTCTGTGGGTGTTCGTCGCGAAGGTGGCTGAGGAGGTGATACTGGGACTAGATGTCCTCAGAAGCCATGAGGCGACGGTCGACGTTAGCAGGAAGGTTCTGCGGCTCAAAGGAGAAGAGGTGATGCTCCAGCACTCCAGAGAACGCCTTGGAATCTGTAAGGTCACCCTGAGAGAAGACGTAACTGTCCCGGCGAGAAGTGAGGGGGTGGTGACGGCAGGATTGGAAGACAAAGAACCTAATACTAGACCAGATGAAGCCATTGCACGGACTCTGTATAGCTAGGACATTGTTGTCGTGCTAAGAGAAGGTCCCGGTGAGGCTGCTCAACTCATCAGACACCGATCACCACAAGCCGGGACGGAGTTGGGGAAATGCGAACCCGTTATCAATGATCGCCAATCAACAAGATCCAGGAGCTGTTGCCGACGCAACACCTGGGGCCCTGGCTGGAAGGCTTAATGGAGAGGGCGGCCGACCACCTGAGAGTAGCACAGCTAGAGAAAATTCGACAACTGCTGAGACAATACCAGCATGTCTTCAGCCAAGGGAACAGTGACTTCGACCGCACGAACCGAGTGCTTCACCACATCAACACCGGAGATACCCGGTCTATTCGGCAACCACCCAGACGCGTTCCGCTAGCAAAACAAGTGGCGTTACGGGACATGCTTGAGGACATGAGATCCAGAAGAATGATCGCAAAATCCGACAGCATTTGGTGATCCCCTGTAGTCCCGGTGAAGAAGAATAACGACGAGCTATGATTCTGCGTGGACTACAGGAAGCTGAACGCTGTCACCAGGATGGACTGCTTCCCTTACCCCGGATGGAGGATCCCTGGACACGCTTGCTGTTGCGCAGTGGTTCTCGACCCTGGACCTGAAGTTGGGTTACTGGCAGGTGGCTCTAGACACGAGAGACAAGAAAAAGACCGCATTATCGAAAACCCAAGGGCTCTGGCAGTTTACGATTATGCTCTTTGGTCTCTGCAACGCACCTGCTACCTTCCAAGCCTCATTGAGCCAAAAATGAGAGGAATGACATATGACGACTGCCAGCTGTACCTGGATGGCATTATCACAGTTGGCAAGATGTTCGAAGACCATCTCGACAAACTGAGTATGGTGCTACAGAGACTGCAGGTGACCAACCTGAAGCTGAATGGTGCCAGCTCTTTCGCAAGGAAGTCAACTACTTGGGCCTCATAGTCTCACCAGTCGGAGTGGCCACAGACCTGCAGAAGGCACTTTGTAGTGCTCCTATTTAGGGATTCCCACAACCAGGAGGCGCCTTCGTTGTAGATACCGACGCCAGCAACCACTACATTGGAGATGCCCAGGATGGTCAAGAGCGGCTGATAGTGTGCTACAGCAAGGCGCTGTCCAAGGCTGAGAACTATTGCGTCACCCGACGAGAGCTGCTAGCAGTATTGAAGACTTTGGAGCACTTCCACAAGTACCTGTACGGTCAGCCATTGCACCTGAGGACTGACCACTCAAACCCTAACTTGGCTACTTAGCTTTAGAAACCTGGAGGCGCAGACCGCCCTTTTGGTCCAGAGGCTGCAAGTGTACGACTTCACCTCCGGATATCGTAGACGGAAGAGTCACTCCAACGCAGACGCCATGTCCCGAAGTCCCTGCCCAGACATGTGCGGCCAGTGAACAAGAGTGGAAAAGAAAGAGCGTGCCGCAGCCGTCAGAGTGGTCATGGCAGTGCCTGCGGACGGATGGCATAACGCAGGTCTGAGGAGGGAGCAGCTGGCGGACGCAGTCTTTTGGCCACTCTTGAGAGCAATGGAGGTAGGAACAAGACCAACCTGGGAGGACATCGTTTTGTACCCAATGGGAGTCAATGAAGGCCAAAGAGGGCGTGCTGTTCTGGGTATGGGAATCAACCTATGGGAAGACGCAGATAGAGCAGTAGGTACTTTCCGGAGAAAGATCCCGGAAGTCTTGGAGTAAGTGCACCCAGGTACTTCAGGAGGGTACCTGGGAGAAAACCAAACGATCGACATACTACCGCCATAGTTGAGCGCCCGACAGCACTACTACTTGCTGAGGCTCCAAGCAGACGCTGAGAGATGGTGCGGTCAATGTCACATGTACGCGTACATGTACGAGTCGCGGCCTCCAGACTAGGAGCC
The DNA here is from genome assembly GCA_030765055.1 of Mantis religiosa. Lineage (NCBI taxonomy): Eukaryota > Metazoa > Arthropoda > Insecta > Mantodea > Mantidae > Mantis > Mantis religiosa. The sequence continues at coordinate 122,229,857 of CM060949.1, read as the reverse complement.
AGGGTCGCATGCAGCAGTGCAATGTCGGAACTCAATTCGTATGCATCGCTGTCGACGTAGCTGAACCATTCCCAGTGTCCGACCGAGGCAACAAGTACCTGATGGTGGCCTTGGACTACTTCACCAAGTGTCCGGAGTGTATTCCATACCGAATCAGGAGACGAAGACGACTGCCGACTTCCTCGTGGAGCAATGTTCTGCCGTTTTGGGGTGCCGTTATAGCTCCAAAGCTTCAGGGCAACAATTTTGAGCCTCGCTGATGAGGTAGGCACTGGAAAGACTTGGGATGAACAAGACCCGAACAACACCTCTACATCAGCAGTCGGATGGCATGATCGAGAGATACATCAAGACCCTAGAAGAAGAACTGAGGAAGGTAGTGGCCAGCCATCAGCGACACTGGGAAGTCATGGTGCCACTGCTCTTGCCGACGTACCGCTCGTCAATCACGACACCACTGGGTTGATTACAGCAAGCTTAATGTTCGGCTGAGAGCTACGCTTTCCGTGTTACCTGGCCTTTGGGAGCCTCCGGAAGCGAAGCATCCAACAACCGAGTTTGTGGGGAACCTCGTAGACCATCTCCATGACATGTATGAGATGGCTCGTCAGAACTTCCAAATGGTGAGTGACCGCATGAAGACGCGGTACGGCAAGCTTACAGCCAAGGGTTCCAGCAAGATGACCTGGTCTGGTTGTACCGCCCTACCTGGACCAAGGAACGCTGACCAAAATTTCAACAACCGTGGCAAGGATCGTACCGGGTGCTAAAGGGAGTTAACGACGGGGTCTAGCGCATCCGGAAGGTGCCCCGAGGAAAGATGTTGGTGGTACACCTGGATTGTCTGGCCTGTTATGATGATGCTGATCAGGACGACCAGCCTTGAGGAGGGGGCAATGTCACCGTGTGGCATTGTTAAGCAGCTGCCACGAGACGAAGCTGGGCGCCTGGGCAGGAGAGAAAGCGACAGTGAGAGGCTCCATAGCGTTCGGTCCATTGTTGCTGCCGATAAATTCCTCGGAAGGTCTGCGGCATTCTAGAAACAATGGCTGGCGGTATAAATACCCCGCAAGGTTTTAGAGTGGCAGTTGTTTGTTGGTTATTGCGACAGTCGACGCTTGAAGTGTACCGCAGTGATTTCATTCATTTGTTTTCGTGCAGCAAAACACAGAGTCAGCCTTGAAGACAGCTGATTGCCAGTTTCAGTTTTCTTAGTGCAGCATAAGTTGTTTTAGATTTCTACAAAGCAGATGTTTGATTCTACGTAACCTACGCAGTCACAGTATACACGTGGCCTTCGGCAGTGGAGCAATCATCGTTCGGAATGGCAAAGACATTATTTAGATAATTACGGTAGGTCACTGCTTAAACCAGTTTAAACCATAGTTACTCTCTTTGGTCCCGTATTATTTAATAACATAAAAGCTATAATACTTTCCAAAAATGTGCAAACCTTTTATATATTCAACGAAACTGAGATGAAGCAAATTGAATATGAAATTTCCGCCAGTCGAAGATACCAGTCAATCTGCTTGGGTAAGATATAGCGCCCATCCTTTGTTAATATAAAACATAGTTCACTGATTTCTAATATTTGCAATTGCCTTCCTTTTAACAATAACTTAGCATGATCTGCTAGCGATCTGATTACAACTTAACGACAAAGGAAATAGATCAACATTTCTTACATGAGAATTAATACAAGGTTTTTGTTGGTATCCAGAATCTTATATATATTAAATTGTAATAAACATTATTCAGATACTTCGAAACTCTTTCAATACATACGCATTCAGAATATTTGATAAATGGAAGTTAAAGAAATAAATATATTTTTCTATTTTTATCGTTATAAAATTGTCCAAATGCTGCTTTTTAAAGTTCTTTATTCCTTTTACCTGAATGTTACATTATGGCTATCTACGTAAATTGCTTGGAATGAAAATGAAACCGGCTTTTCTTGTTATACTCTAGAGAATAAGACAACTATTTTCTTTCCCTTGGTATTTTCAATTAAATTTAATAAAATACTTTAAACCTTTTAGTAATTAATGAATTTAACCGGTTAAGGTTAAGTGTCGCAAATCTAGTGAAATACAGGCATGTTGCCATGGTAGGTCAATGTTTAAGAGCAACGGTATGGAAATTGGTAGATCCGTGGTTCAAATCCCGGCTATAGCATTGAATGTTCTACTCTGACTCTACCTATCTTGTCCTATATACGGTTATTGTGAAAGAACAATTAATTTCCGGTTAGGCGTTTTTTGTGGTTAACCTGCAAGTACATGTCAATAAAGAATTCTTTTGTTTATAATATTGGTATAAATAACGTCCTGCAACCATATATCCACACTCACAAGTATATTTTCTAATACAGAGCATAAGAATCAATTATAAAGAGTATTTCACTTAAATGGGAAATAGTGATCAATTATGTATAAAAGAATGTTGTTTTACAACCAATCGTTCCTAATCTCAAACGTTTTCGAAAATGTTTCGTATCTAAACAGATAAAAGTATTATCTTCTAATACAACTAAATGAACTCAATTATGATAATGTACGCAACTTAAGAAACAATATTGTTTAGCTCACCACTGTGGTGTGGAAGTAACGTATCTGCCTACATTCAATAGGTTCCGATAACTAATCCACCTTTTAGGGTGAGTTACTTAGATAACAATTTCCTGGGGTTTCCCTTATCCTGAAATATGAATATCGGAAAACTCTAAGCTTCCCGGGCTCATCTCATTTATTTCATTAATCGTCCGATATGATCCAATTGGATAAAGGAAGTTGAACCTTAAAAAATAAAGTCTAGTTCTTCGTTTCTATATGAAACAAAACAATAAACTTATTGATTTCAGTTTCTATATTCCAAATTCAATACCTAGTATGACTTTAAATATTTGTTTCAATAAAGCAAATCGTAATGACCTTAAATTACCAAGTTGAATTGATTTATAAACCAAATACATCCACGTGATTCTGATTTATTTTAAAATATCACTTACATGGAAGGTAAACATCAATATGTTATAGCTGTATTTTAATAACAAATCCCGGCTATTTCATTGAATGTTCCACTCTGACTCTACCTATCTTGTCCTATATACGGTTATTATGGAAGAACAATTAATTTCTGGTTAAGTGTTTTTTGAAGTTACCCTGCAAGCACATGTCAAAAAGAATGTTTCTGACATATCACATTTTATTCGTAAATATTCATAGTAAATGCTACAGTTGATTTTAAATGTTCTAGGTATATTTTCAATAATCCCGCGACGTGTGTGTTTATATATCGATGATCTGGAAATCACTCCTGGCACTCTATGATAAATCCCCCGAGGTCAACCTTAAACTTCCGATCTGAGAAAGTTGGCCACTCGACCACAACTTACGTGTTCTAATATTTCTCATTTATCCCCTTCTAAACTGTGACAATACAAAACAAAATAATTGATACTGCCTCTAATCTGGTGACAAGCACAACAGCTTCCAAGTTCAAGGTCCCATGTTCGATTCCTGGTAGCAGGATGAGAATTTCTCTTTACCCAGGCTTATTCGTAGTCTGAAAGTAGTTAGTTAGTTACTAACGCTCCCCACATGGCAACCTTGGCCTTCGGGGTAACCTCACCCCACCAAGCGATGACCGGACCCATTTCTCAGGTGGAGGCACCCAGAGGGCGGTGTCCATTACCTCCGATGATAGGGTGATAGTGAAGATGGCGGTGAGGTGAGAGGACCTACAGTTTTTACCGTGGACTCCGAACCACGTTGGGCATAGGGGATACTTCACGTGTGCTAGACAGAGGTGAAGGCGTGGATAGGGCCGACTTAAAATCGCCAACCCCAGAGCCGGGAATCGAACTCGGGACCCTTAGAACGGGAGCCGCGAACGAAACCACCGCGCTACCCCGGCGCCCCTAGTCTGAAAGTATGAATTGGAGTGTGAACGTTTTTGTAAGTTTAATGTAATAAAAGGAATATCAAACTAAACCACAATAAAATGAGCTAACATCATTTCCGGAATCTATTGTTTCTAACAAGGAAACAATCACTGTGCTCATATCTGTACACGCATGAGAGTTTGATGGCATCATCTCTGGTCTATGTGGCGCCTGTGTGCGGACTATAGCTGGTATCCGAAAATGAGTTCAGAATACGTAGTAACATACGCAAACAACATAGCATTGTACGGAAGGGATTGTTTACCCCTGATCGGCAGCGGTCTGCATATGGCAGACTACACTGTGGACAGAGCTGTCGAGGGATATCCAGCAGCACCTTGCAAGTGTTCGAATGCGGCACATTCCAGGTTTCAGTTTTGGGTATTGCAGTGAACATTGTTTATAAACAGCAGGCATTATTCCATCAATGTTCAGGTACGTAGAGATGTGGGTACAGTGATTACTCTTGTAAGGTATAAGTGGCGGACAATAGGACTTAAGATGTACAATACAACATAGAAATGAAACATTTCCGTACGGGGTTAGGGAATTATTCTGGTTAAAGAAAATTTCTCAACACAACGGGAATTCAACCCGGAACTTTTGGTTAAAAAGCCAAAAGACCACTTGAGCATAAATGTATTTTATAGGTGAGGTGTTACGACACATTTAAACTGTATTTATTTAATGTTGGACTATATCTACAGAGCTAAAATGAGTTTTCAAAATAATGTTTTTCCTGTGACATATACCGTTTTTCAAACATATCTCTATTGTTTATTATGCGATTAGATGCATATAATCCCAAACGTCATGCGTGGTTTTATCCTACAAAACTGCGCTCATTAAGACAGATAGTGACTCCAGAAAGCATTCATCTCAACTCTAGAATATCCTAGTAGCAAATCAACGCAGGTAGAAAATATAAATTACATTACGCAGAAGGCATAAACGAATTACAGTGGAAGTGCTGTAAGTTTTTTCATGACTTTCTGTTTTATTATTTTTATTAATTTCTTGCCATCTATCAAAATGGTTTTACTCTGGCGAGTCGACTCAAGGTCACGCTCCTCTTCTTGCTCTATTTGTTTCTGTAATCCCTCTGCTTGGTGCAGCATTCTCCCTCCCTCACTGCGCACTTATTGACTGCAGTAGAGGGGAAGTGCTGCAAACCGGGTAAAAGGTGACTTTGGCTGGACTGACCTTGAATGAAAATAAAAATATTATAATATATAAGAGGTAGGTAATTAATAAAAGACTTCCATATACAGGACTTGTATTTAAAAGGTTAATTAATTCCTCAACTTAATCTTAACACTAAGAGTTTAATAATAATAATAATAATAATAATAATAATAATAATAATAATAATAATAATAATAATAATAATAATAATAATAATAATAATAATAATAATAATAATAATAATAATAATAATAATAATAATAATAATAATAATAATAATAATAATAATAATAATAATAATAATAATAATAATAATAATAATAATAATAATAATAATAATAATAATAATAATAATAATAATAATAATAATAATAATAATAATAATAATAATAATAATAATAATAATAATAATAATAATAATAATAATAATAATAATAATAATAATAATAATAATAATAATAATAATAATAATAATAATAATAATAATAATAATAATAATAATAATAATAATAATAATAATAATAATAATAATAATAATAATAATAATAATAATAATAATAATAATAATAATAATAATAATAATAATAATAATAATAATAATAATAATAATAATAATAATAATAATAATAATAATAATAATAATAATAATAATAATAATAATAATAATAATAATAATAATAATAATAATAATAATAATAATAATAATAATAATAATAATAATAATAATAATAATAATAATAATAATAATAATAATAATAATAATAATAATAATAATAATAATAATAATAATAATAATAATAATAATAATAATAATAATAATAATAATAATAATAATAATAATAATAATAATGATTAATAAATAAATAAATAAATAAAAATCCTGGTGTTTAAGTTGCCACAAATGTGTATCTCGAATATGAGGACTCTGAGTGGTTTACCGGGAAAATATAATGAGCCAATTGGAGAGTTTAATGTCGCGTCGGCATGCTGGCCATGGGAGCTCAAGGGGTTAGAGCGACTGGATGAAAACCAGGAGATCCGTGGTTCAAATCCCGGCCGTGGCATTGAATTCTTCAGTTGACTCTAATTAATTAAAAAGACAGGTATTCCAACTTAAAATCTGACATTGGAAATACAGCTTCTGAGGCATCCTGAATCGAAAATGCAGTTTTTAGAAAAACGTTTACGTGTGTATAAATAATAAACTAAATAAATAACTCAAAACGAAATTTCAATCAATATCTTACTTAGTATTTCGGTTCAGATGTTTCAAATATGCGAAAAACATCTTCAGAAAAATACTTCTGATTGAAGTTTTTTCTTCGACATTTTGGATTTTCTGAAATATTGCTCCAATGATTTTTGTTATATGCGTGTATTAAATAGTGTGACATTGTGGGTTCGTGAAATCAAAAGTCCAAGTTACAAACACAACAAATTGTACTTTATTTCCGTAGAAATACGCTTCGTACACATACACAATACAACATACAAGCTCAAAAAACAGCCGCTAACCCGCACGCGTTCAATTACCGACTGACTCTCTTTCGCTCGCTCGCTCGTTGTGCTGGCTGGCTGTATTTAGCCAGAAGGTTTTTGCTGCGTGCCCACCCGTTTTGGGTTTAACCGCAGGTAAAGTTTGTTCGGGATGTTGTAGGATGTCTGGTGGGTTTTTAGATTGGAATTAACTCATAAGAATACAGTAATTGTACCTTGGGAATGAAGGGATCGGATGCAACGCCTAGCACCCTGGTGTTTTGTTTCTGAAATTTGGGTTGGTAATTTTGATGCCAAACAGCTTAGGAGAATATGTGGAGCTCAGCTTTAGCTGCTGTTGGGATTAGCTCCTGGGTTATCTTGGGTGCCTGCAAGCCATTTGGCAGGCTGGCTGTCTTTTTATAGTTTTTCTAACATTCCAGAAATTTCTCAAACAATTGAGACCGGTTAGAACAAAGGCGAACTCCGTCTGCTCCCGCCCACCATTTCGGCAAGCTTTTGTCTCCACACTGCACTGCCGTCTCTTTGGTCTTGTTACCCGCGCTGCCTCCAATCAACAATGACCTGGCGACAATATATTCACATGGTAAACAAATAATATACAAATCTTAAATATTCTGGCAACAGACTGTGAAATCCTGTACATGTGGAATGGACATTTTATAATTCTATGTAACTGATAAACCTTCAAAGATAGATAAAAGTTTACCACACAAATAAATGAAAATCTCTTCAAAACTAACATTTTATTTCAAATGACATTTTGATAGTATCGACCATTTCCAAGGTAGCTGTGATATGGATGAATTATTGTTCCAATTTCAGGGAAAATAGGAACTATACACGTCGTATTAGTAATTTTTCAGTACTAAGAACGTTCTTTATTGCCCAAATGTAATGCACTTCTTGACGGCGCACACTGTAGACATTTGAGACGTTTGGATTATTAATGATGTGCAGTCAGTATGTACATTGCAAAAAGTTGTGCTGAATAACAACTGTGTGGCATGACCTCATGCTACTGGTGATTCACCTTTCTTTTGTCTGGGGATGTCATTACTCTTTCAGTACTCCAACGAAAGGAGAAGCAGTTGGAGGTAATTAAAATTCACTGTGTATCAGAAACTAATCATTCATTGTGAATATGTATAACATCGTCAAAATTATTTTACAAGCTAAATTTGTTAGACATGTTTAAAAAAAGTTTAGCGGTTTATGTTTTTGTTGCACTCTCTCTAAATATGGAATACTCACTTATTGGATGCACAATATGCCACATAAATATTCCGGGTCCTTTAGTATTGTTTTCGTGCATGAGAACGTAAAGCGTTTACATTGCAAATGAATGTCGCTCACTCAACGCTCAGTTTTTATCATAAAGATGACAATTATTTTTATCTGTATAATCTCAAATGATAGCGTAATAATTGAGAGCATCGCTTCCTTGCTTCTGATAAATTTCAAAATGTAAAACAAAAGATAAAAATTAATTGAGGCTCAAAAGCTTGCACTTGTCTTAACCATGTTGTATTTTACGAGTTGCCTTCAGAGAATCAGAAAGAATGCGAGAGATATAAGTTTAACCACTTTAATTACTGCGTTATACGAACATATTAAAATAAATAATAAAACAGTAGAAACAAATTATAAGTTGCAAACACGAAGCAAACGGAAGAGTTGGTGTATCTTCAGTTGGTTAATTATGACATTGGCAACAGAATTCCAGGGTTATTTGCAGGGCCACAGATAATAATAAAAAAATAATGAGTGTAGTTTTAATTATGACCACAATTAAGCGTATCCGGTGCTTTTCGCTGTGAAACACCATCGAGCTTTTCATTTTTTCGTTGATGCAATAGATATAACGTGAAAATATGTAAATAATATACTTGATAGTTGTGAAAAAGTTCAATAAAACCCAATTATTCAATTATTTGTAACCTGTTCTCACAAAATGTGCTGAAGGAGTTCTAACTTAGGGCTATAGATCGTTTGACTCCAGAAGTTTCAAAAGGGGTTAGTATGCATCGAAAAAAGCATTGGAAATAGTTTTTTTCACTTCCTCTTCTCCAAGAATAACTAAGACATATTGGTTTATAAATGGACTTGAGACCTACAGAAGTGAAGTATACTGTCATTTTTATATGTTTATTGTACTACTGTTGCACTTAACCCTCATTGCACTTCATCAATTGCTTTTTGTGTTTGCTGCTGCTAACTTCCCTAATTATTAAAATTGTCATATCATTGAAGATAGAGTCAATATGAAAAGCTGAATGCCATGGCCGGGATTTGAACCACGAATCTCCTGGTTTCCGTCCAGTCGCTCTCAACCTTTGAGCTACCATGGCCAACGTGCCGTCCTGACATTAAATTCTTCAGTTGACTCATATATTTCCCCGGTAGACCACTAGGGGCTCTCGCATCCGAGATACGCCGTTTGTGGCGACTCACTATCGTAAGTACTTAAGTCCCAGGCTTCAATATTTAACTCTTATTATTTTAGTTAATTTATGGAAATTAATTCTTTCTCCACACTAGCCGTATATAGGCTAAGGTTTTTGAGAGATAGAGTCAACATGAAAAATTTAATTTGAAGCACGGATCTCCTGGTTTCCGTCCAGTCGCTCTTAATCTGTGAGCTACCATGGCCAACGTGCCATCCTCACATTAAATTCTCCAGTTGACTCATATATTTCCCCGGTTACTGGAGAATTTAATGTTGACTCATATATTTCCCCGGTTACTGGAGAATTTAATGTCAGGACGGCGCGTTGGCCATGGTAGCTCACAGATTAAGAGCGACCGGACGGAAACCAGGAGATCCGTGCTTCAAATCCCGGCCATGGCATTGAATTTTTCATGTTGACTCTATCTATCAAAAACCTTAGCCTGTATACGGCTAGTGTGGAGAAATTATTAATTTCCACCAATTAACTAAAATTGTCATAACATTGTTTCTGTATCACTTGTTCTTTTTGGATTTCTGTATAATCTTGGAAGGCGCTTTAGGTTGCAATTTATTAATTATGTCGGTCATCATTAATATTATTGGTTCTGTGTCTATTGGGCATTTCTCATTAGTATTAATTCCGAGGTTCATATAAACAGCTTGGTGAAATCGTTCCCCTGGTACCTCTTGCTCCTTTCGCTGAATGTGTGCTTCTTCAAAAGGATCCAAAATAAGTCACCCCTACTTGAAGTGCAGCAGTATCCACTACATCCAGTGTTGGCATGAATGCTAAATCTTGGAGCATATGAGAGGAATTTGCTACATTCCATTTTGGGAGGGGGTCCCTATATGACTAAGGACGCTATATGACTATGGATTTTCTTGTATATGGGTATTTCTCAGATGAAAGAGAGAGAAAGAGAGAGCAACTAATTTAACATGTGTGCAAACGTAAGTAACAAGATTACACAAACATGAGTCTTTCTAAGTCACAGTCCCTTTTTGGAAAATCACATAAGTTTCAGCTTCATTACGAGTTCTTCTACACGAACTGATATACTGACTTGCTTCATAGAGTTAATAAATCCATAACCTTTCTTCTGATTTGGATGTAGAAACGAAGTCGCGCTGTAAAATGCATTGGTTTTCTACCAAATCAGTTTCAGGATTACGTTTTGTGGTATTTGGTTTGTTTCTTATGAAAAAAAAATTCAAACTTTTTCGGTCAAATAAAGGATACCAGAGACTATATTATCAGTTCAGTTCTTAAGATTTGTGTACATGTACATAAGTTCTAAACCATCTGCTGTAATTCGTTTCAGATGTACAGAGTACATGTACATCTTTGAGAAAGCAAAAGCACTCACGGGTAAGTCACTGAGTGATATAGTGAGTTGTTTCAATGCGAGATCAAGAGCTGTTCTACGAGTGAGGTTTTGTGAGAGATAAGAGTTCTACACCACAGCGAGTGAAGCGAAGGGAAATAGGGACAGCTTAATACGTGTTTAATTTCACATCAACAAGTGACAATGTAACTGAACTGAAATAACAGTGAAGTGACAGTAAGAACCGAACCACATCAGTGAAGAAACAGTGAAAATCAGACATATCACAATAAGAAGTAAATTCATAAGAAGACATTAACCCAGCTTTATACCAATCTTACCTTTAATTATCATTACTATCAGGGTAAACCTTTATGAGCACAAGTGGGTTAAGAGAACATAACTGGTTCTTAGTAAGAGTTTTTATAAAGCGAACATTTTCTTATATCTGATGCAAGGCTAGACAATGGCGAAGGTCGTAGGTACTATGCGGAAAAGTTGTATGCTCTTGTTTTCTCACATGGTTGTTTTCTCATTACACCGACAGCATTACGCAACTCATGTCCTGTATGCCCTTGTCGGTAAAGGAACACACACACAATGCCACTTTTTGGTAACTTACTTGTCAAAATATCGTATATTACCTGTATTTTACTTCATTTCTTTCGGACCATAATTTCTTCTACTATTCTTTTTCACAAGAGAAAAAAAGAAAACGAAACGAAGCACGATATTGGTGGTTTTTCATGCAAGCAGCTGTCAACAGCTATTGTCGTTTTCGTCACCATCAATAACAAAAAAAATGTTTGCAGGACTATCAGTATTTCCATATTCATGTCTTGTAATAATATATCATGTCTTGGAAACCAGATGCAAGATCGCTTCTTAGGTCTTACAGATCTACATAACCGGAGAAAAATGTTTTACACTCTCCGAAAGCAATTTGAATCGGGACGATCCAAAAAAGTGTTAGATATATAAATTACTTACATTCATAATTCATAATTTATATTTAATTTACATAAACTAACATGAAATTTGTACTATGGTCCATTGTATCCACATTTGCTAACTACAAAACAAATTAGTAAAATTGAACTCCAAATTAATTACAACAATATTAGTTAATAAAAATGTTGAAATCTCAAGACAACTATGAATGTAACATCGTGATTATAACACCAAATATAAATGAAGTGTATTCTTCACTGGGTATTCCTAATTTTTAGCGCCTTTCCAACAGCTTTTACTGAAAGTTGCATGGATATTTTCTGGCTTTTTATTGTATAAATTTCTGTAGTGCAGTAAAGATCAATGATAATGAAAATACATATACATCTTTTAATTTGTTCCATTTATACCCCGCCTTTAACTGCAGTGGTCATATTGACGGCCGTTCTCCTTTGGAACATATCGAAGGTGTTCACTCGTATTCGTTGGGTTTTAATCATTAGATCACGCACACATTCGTACTCTCATTCATACTTCCAGACTCTGGGGAAGATGGGGAATCATCTTGATTGCAGAAAAATTCCCACCTCCACCCGCGAATCGAACCCGGGACCCCACGCCAGGCACGTGCTATAACAACTAAGCTACAGGGCCAGCTTCACATACGAACATGAAGTTTCTAATATGGTCCATTGTATCCACATTTTAACTACCAAACAGATGGGTAAAATTGAACTCCAAATTAATTACAACAATATTAAATAGTAAAAATGTTGATAATCTCAAGACAGCTATGAATTTAACATCGTGATTATTCCATCAAATAAAAATGAATTGTATTCTTCACTGGGTATACCTAAGCTTTTAGCGCCTTTCCAACAGCTTTTACTGCTAGTTGTATGGATATTTTCTGACTTTTTATTGCATAAATTTCTGGAACACAGTAAAGATCAATGATAATGAAAACATATATACATCAGACTACTTTTTCTCAGATTGTATAAAGCGATATATCTAAATATTAGTCTAAAACCTCTAGGCCTATACGTACACTGGAGTTCGTGATACTAACCAATAAATAACAGGATTATGTTTTACTTCATGTTGTGTTTTTCAGCGTCATATTATTGTGATTGACAATTTTGTTTACATTTTAGTGGCACAATGAATAAAAATAATTTAATGATAGTTCGCCAATTATGTGATTACGTTTTCATTTAATACCAAAGCTCCTTTAAGCTCCAGATATGTGGATTCATATAAGTTCATGTGAACTGCAATTAATTTAGCCATAAATATAATATCTAGATACTGAACATTCGAATGTTTGGCATATTTGCACTTTAAGGCAACGACCGCGTTAATCGGACACTTGTCTGTCTTTGCACACGCTTTATCGAAGTCAAAACATAATGTTATCAGACGACTCTCAGAAAACAGCGAAAGTAGCATTGCTAAACTGTCGGAATTGTTTCCAACGTCCTGCATTTGTTGCAGTTAATTTCATTGAAAACGGTTCAGTGTTTGCAAATATTGCAAAGGAATAAACCGTGTCACAGAAGCGCTTTCACAACGCAGCTGAAAATCAGGATTATATACAATGTTAACAGCAATCGAAATGTCCGCTGGGGCCGTTACATAAGGCTCGAAAACAAAACAGACACTCTGGTTGTATACAGTTCTCCACAAGTCCCAGAACGCTGGCCATTAGCCACGTTCAGATCCACCCCGTAGCCTGGTGGCAGTCAACCACGCTGACAATATTGTCATACTCTGCACATATTCCCAAAGTCCTGCACCGTACCGTAGTGGGCTAAGGCATCATGCCTTGGTTCCCTGTGACGAAATACGGCCCGGAATCGATCCCACCCCTGGGGGTGCGGATTTTAAGTCCAGGCATAGCACCGGTGTCCACTCATCGTGAGGAAATTGAGGAGCTTATGATAGGTAAGCGGCCCTGGCCAAGAAAAGCAACTTTCCGGCTCGGGGTGCTGAAGAGCTGACCAAATATCCTCCCCGTATCGGTTGGATATCACTCACCTCTACCTTGCGTATGTGGGCGTGAGGCCGGCAGTCGGATTGGCAGGCCTTGGCTGTCGCGCCATGGGTTAGTCAGTTACATATTCCCAAAATGTAAACCTAAAATGCTGTTGCTAAAGACTGAAGACTGCTGTACAAGAAGCTTTCTGGAGAGGTAAAAAGATTTCTCAAAACTATCATGCAACTCTCTAAATGTATGGTAACTAGTTATATTGTAAGTAGTATCTGGTAAAAGTATACGTGACACTTAAAACGTTTAAAATAAATATTTCATGATGATTTGACTATATCCACCACAGTGAAAATGTTCGTATAAATCTGGGGTAAAACGTTCCTGTCCAAAGCTAAAGAGCTTTTGACCTGTTTTGATATTTTGTGATTCCTGTCAGTGCAGTTCATCACAAGTATGCCTTTAAAATCAAAAGCAGTTTCATACATTTCTAGCATGTGGCCTTTTCTAGCTCTCTCTCTCTCCCTCTCTTTGAGGTTACCACTCTTAAGTTATAATTTAATTCAACGTAAGTAATTTATTCTAATTATATGAAAGGGTGCAAATGATATTCCAAATAGGGTTTGAGGTTAAGGGAAAGGACGATTGAAAAGAGTAATTGAGTAATAGAGTAATGTAGATACCAATTATTACATATACCAGCCTTGTTTGAAGAGTATCCCTTTGGTGTTTCCCTTCTTAGTTAACCTGACGCAATCAACGTTTGGAAGCCCGACGGAACAAACGAACGACCTTCCAGAGAACGCGACACTGTTGAGTTTAAAAAGTTAATATTTTTAGAAGAACATAATTTAAAAATGTGTGGATTAATCTAGTTTAATTTTGAATGGTAACGTTTAGCTGTTAAATCTGCATAGATAGCTGTTGTCTACTTAAATAGATGGTCAGGGCCAAACTAAGTGAAAATTAATTCTAAATTTTTTTCTGAGAATTTTAATAGTTAAATCGCAAAGCAAATGCATTTATTAAAAGCAAACAATTCATAAATATGGTCCTGGTCTTTCATGCCTATATATCTATTACAATAAATGTTGTATGGTTTCATCAAAACACGGTTTCGTTCTGCCAGAAAAAGCCATCTCTTCAGGTTTACTCTATGCCACTCTGTCTCTCAATGCCCCTTCCCTTTCCTTCTCTTCCCTTTTCTTCCTCCCAACCCCCTCAAATTGTATTTCTCTCCCTTTCATACATTTTCCTGTTTCTCCTCTCTCCCACTTTATAATTCTCGTTTTACCCCCAACCCATTCACTTTCGGCTGTATCTTGCAGTTTCCCTACCTTCCTTTCAGTCATCTTCTCTCAGTTTCTTTGAACAATGTGCATATAATGTCAGTTTAAGGAGCTGTTAATAAAGTTACTTATCGCTTGGTGCTATTAAAAATTAAACTGAAAACAAAACGTTCAACCTATGTGACCCGTTTCATGCTTACTTTGCGTTCTATTATTTCTGGCGACAACCGCTTTATATACTAGAAGAATAAAAGAAGAATAACTTCTAAAATATCTAACCTGTGGAAATTTGCTACACTATGGTGCATCTTATCATAAACAATACCTATGCTTTTATAAACATTTGTTTGACAGCATTTAAAAATATAAAGAATAATAATGAGACTCGTACTTCGATTTAGCTTTTAGTAAGTGCCTGATATTAATCTAAGAACCCAACAAGAAAAACGTTACTACTAATCAGAAAACATTTACATTTTACAAAAGGCAATTAATGAGTGTAGAGTTTCGGCAGGCTTCTGTCGTTTCGATAAAATGAGGAAACATTTAGGAGTTCAGGGTAGTTTCAAAATAGTCTTAGAAAATCAATGTCCTTTTGCAACACTGCATATCTTTGTGTGCATGGAGCACACTTTATGTGTACTTCGAGACATGTAAAATTAATATGTAAAGTAATGTTATAAAATAACGTGCATGGTTTTATAGCAGGAGCTTATTTATTGGTCAGGATATATGCATTACATACCTCAAAATTCCTGTGGTTTGCAGGATTAATAATATAAATGTTCAGTTAATTTCTTTTGGTGAACATGTAGGCCTGTTATAAATTTTCGAGGTAGAGAGCACGTAAATATTTTAGTAATTCATAGACTTGAAAATATCGTATACCAGCTCAACTAGTTCCTTGATAATATATGGTAGGATATTTTCAAACTTTAGCTCTAACTCGTATGTGGCACAAAAAATTAACAATTGCCTGTAACTATTTAATTACAGCTAAAGAGAATGAGACATGTAAGTCAGAAACCACGACCTTCAAAGTTTTCCTTGAAGCATGCACTAATACATATATTATTTCAAAATACCTAGAAAAAGTTCCTACAAACATTAGACACCACAAAGTAATTTGTGTCTTTTACAATTACTAACATTTGCAGTGCAAGTGATTTCGTGTTTTGTGTTTCATTTGCTTGTTCGAAGGACAGTTGCGTGCTTACTGTTTCGAAATATAGTTACGTTCATCATTTTAAACTAATCACTTACCTCTTACAATAAAAATTAAGTTATTACACCAAAATATGGTTTATTTTCTTCATAGAGTATTATTTATTCAGAGTAGCCCCTCCTCAGAAGTAAGTTTAAATACGATAATCTAAATTATTCATAAAGATGTGCACGGTATAAGTGTATATATAATATATAGCCTAAATATATTTCTTAAATGAAGCTGCAGGGAATACGTTAACAAGGTCAACTAATAGGGGAAATTCTGTCTAAGAAGTGGCAAGTCATGTTATTATTTCCTTTATCGTACTTCCACGTAATTGATCACATAACAAACAATCTCTTGTATAACGTTGGTATTTTCAACTTACTGCTTACTAATTGGGTCTCGTGGCCAAAACTATATGCTAATTACGTTTCGAATTCCTGTAATAAATAGTATTAATTTCGTAGCATAGTGAAATGTGATGCTACTTACCTTCCGAATTAGGTAGAAAACTAGCACTTTGGTGCCAATGTCATACGAGTGAGTCCCTCGAAATTGACACACATAGTTCACTCACTTAGCCAAATTGCTACAGCAATTATGTCTAGAGTCATGCAGCAAACATTATTGTATTCGCTTCTCGTTGTCAATAGGATATTGATACAAGCACAATATTATATGAGTGCTGAGGGTAGAATTTTTAAATGTAAGTATCTAGCCAAAATGAAGCAGTACTCATATTATTCGGTAGACTTACCCAGCTTTACTTGCTGAGTTGAAAAGAAAGCACTATAGCTTGAATTCCGCAGATAAAATTATTTAGCAGTCACGTCCTGAGCTCAGATGTAAAGGGAACAATTTGGAGCCTGTGGTCAGAATTACTTACTGGTTTCTTCTTGCGCTTAGAAGCAAACACTAAATGTTGGAATCTGTGGTCGGAATGATTTACTTCATAAGTCATGTACTATTTAGCTATTAGCCGCATTTTAATTCTGGATCTAAATAGATCTAATGCGGAAGTTAACAATGCTAGGTTATTACATACCAAAATTATATACTAAGCCTCTAGTCGAAATACAACTTCCCGGTTTCGAAGTACAGCACGTCAGTAGATAAGGGCGCATACTACGTAATATATATTCCAAATTTATGTACATCAGATGTAAGTTACCTCCATCACAGAAAAAAATACAGTGAACCCACTATATAATTTTTAGTATAGGCTGGTTAACTCGAAACACTGTGTAAGAAAATGTATAGGAAAATCAAAAGTTATATTCCGATATTTTGCTACTTTCGGTTTCACCGGTAATGAGTATAAAGTTCTTAATTTTAATGTTACATGCTACGAGTATTTGTATAGTACTCTTCAAGCACCCACAAAAGAGAACTTAAAACAAATAAAGTTATTCTGTATACGAACTGGCAGCCCTCTGACTAACAATATGACACAAAATGATAGAAACTATTAAAGGAATGACTTAATCAAGATTTTGGAATATCTCTATTTCTACCATTATCCGATCTGTGAGGTCTTCTTAGGTGTTGGCCCTGTATCGATGTATCACTGACTTCAAGTAACCCCATAAAAAGAAGCGACTCTATGTCACATCTTCTACCAATGCATTGTTGTGCAGTAATTTGGTCTAAGCAGTATCAAAAAAATCAGTTCAAAGTACGACTGAGCTCCCTCTTTGGAAAAGCATGCTATTATGTATTTCAAATGGGAAGAGTTCTCGCCTGTAGCGAATCAGATGCGTTAAAGCCTTCAGCGTTGCCACCTCGTTACTCCCACTCTATTTATATTTCCCTCTCTCTCGCACACTTGCGAGTGTCCTTGGCGCTAGACGTAAGGGAACGCAAACTGAATTTTCCAAAGTTTTATAATAATGCAGTTGTTGAAATCACAATTGCAACATGAATATTCGTATATTACGCAAATGTTTTAAATATTTAGTTTAAAGTTAATCATAGTTTATGAATTACTTATTTTTATAATCCAACGAAATTATTAGCGGTGCATCCTTATAGCTGTGAATGTTATTCATGTTAAGAGATACTTCTTCATTGTCTTCAACGTCTGAGTACTGCAAATTTATGACGATAGGTTCCAAAATCTCGTTACGTGCTATTTCTTTCCAAAAGTCGTCTTCTTGTAGCTTATCTGATGTCTCACGCAGTCTTCCCAGTCTTTTTGTGTTCCTTGTCAATTTCTTCATGAATAAGTCGTTCAACGTCATCAGTTTAAAAATATTATTTCTGGTTGCAACATAATTTCAGCCCACATTAACTCTATTGGATTGTTCTGGCAGTAGTAGGCGCGGGGGGGGGGGGGGATGTGTGGATCGCGTCTCATTGATCCATCTGATACACGTTTTCATGGAAGAGTAACTGAATAGTGCTGCTTTAAATCTAGAATAAATAGAAATTACGTACCATTCATAAAAAAAGATATAATATGACCAGACACGTTCTACCAGACTAGCAAGAAGTGTATCGTTTCCTCTCATCGAATTAACAAACACATTGGCTTATTCAAAGTACATACTTGTTTTTCCACGTCATATCAAATGTTTACGTTTCAGTTCTGAGTAATTTCAAATATACGATCACGCATACATGGCAACCAATAATGATATTCATTACAGTGCTTACTTACTTGTTATAATATAATGGTATCTACTTTATTTACTTGTATTAGTAAAACTGTTTGAGCTAAAAATAAGGGATTTCTACGGTTATGTTAAATACATTACTCTCTCCTTCCTCATGGATCAGCTTTTGCAAATAGTATTTATTAGAGTTTGATTAGTTTGACGCTCGTCACACCCACTTAGAGGGAATGCAATACGACAACACCGTAGGACTCCGATTGGTTGCTCTTCTAGTAGCGCTCAAGGACAAATACCTTCCCATTTGAAACACATAATAGTTGTGAATATCCGGTGGATGACTGAATGTGTAAACAAGTTTCCAAAAGCAGTTATACTACTAGGTGTCGAAGTTTCTCTAATATCTTGTAGCGTTTAGTGACCAATAATATGCACATGAACAGTATCAGCCCAAAACATTTAGTTTCTCTCGACACTTTCGTGATTCTGCGCCATCCATCTGGGGATTTAAGTCAAATATCAACTGTCAACAAAATCAACTATGCTCAAAATATCCTGAAAAGTTTTTGAAATGCCTGTTCCTGTGTTTCAAACATCCTAAAAGTAGCCTAAAATTCCATTAAGGTATCTTAAATGCCAGAAATGCCCTTCAGAGTTACTCCATATACCAATACGGATGCTTAAAATGTCCTAAAAGTAATTAGAATACTTCCTTCAATGCCCATAATATACCCTTACAGTACTTCTGAGGAGCGTCCAAAACATCTGCATCAATGTCTAAAATATCTACAAAACTGGTTAAAATGCTCTCAATTCCTAGTTTCGTGCATAAAATACCATAAAAGTATCCGAAGCATATGTTCTACAGCCCCAAAATGCAATTAAAGTATACGATAGATAATATATGTACCAAAATACATTCAAATATGTAAAAATGTCCTGTAAAGTGAATGTGCATACCAATAGTTTAAAAATGACTAAAATCACTAAATAAAGGCTATAAAACCTAAGAAATGACCGAGCTTACAGTTACATAGAGTGAAGTGTAGTTAGGTAAAGTGATAAGATGATAGAATAAATTATGAGAAGGATCCAGAGTAGGATATGTCAAGGTTCGTTCATTACATAACGCTTTTATTTCATACGTTCATTAAATATATCCAACAACGTATCCATAATAACGAATGTATATCCACCATAGACTGTTACACATCTTATAAATTGCAAGAACCAATCTCGAATGCCCTCAACACCACCTCCACCCTAGATTATCGTGGTGGTTTATTTATGCAATTGTCTACGCTGTGCTATACAAGCTACCCATGTTGATGTAACACAGATTTTTCAAGACTGTAGAATGCCACTTATTTAACAAACAGGTTGCTGTATTTTTGCCATCTTTTTACTTAAACAAAACGTCCTGCAGTACGTATTAATTTCTGTCAAATTAGTAAACATTGGTTTAACACATTCACTCTCACAATATGATTTTATATTCAAATAATGCTCCTTTTTAAGGAACCATGTCCTTATTAGCCTCTAATCGAATGTATGATACCTGGTGAAGAGAACAGATCACAGACTATTTAGATTCAGTGGGAGCCTCCGCATATTTTATTTACGGTTCTAGTGTGAGACAGAATAGAGAATACTCTAGACGTCCTTAGTCAACTTGCTGAAGCACTAATCATTGTTGCATAACATTAATTCATGATAGCATCTTCTCAGGCCTTTGTTTTATTTCAGACTCCGGGCTTCTGCACTGTAGTGTAACAGAAATTAAGCATTTACGCACTGAGTCACGAAATACATTTGTATTCCCTAGTAAACTGAGTATTAACTTTCCAGAACTTTTTGTACTAGGGGATAGGACAAAATATTATAAATACAGTAGCAATGAGACAAATCTCATCATTAACCTTAAAAAAGGATAAATTAATTTAAATCACTACCAAATACCTTGTGTGTATAGTAATATGTAGGTGCTCGTAAAGTAATATTAGGCTCATATTCATCAAATAGTCTCAGCATTGAGATTAAACTATATAACTATATTTATTGTATCTGAGATTTCACACCTTGTCACTAAAACTGTGACACGGCATATTACTACTTTACAGAGGAAAAGTAGGATTTGCTTTCATTGTCTACTCCATAAATGCTACAAGTTATGAAATTTGTAATAGCTGAAATCGTTAGTAAAATAACATATTTTAGTTAATTGATGGAAATTAATCATTTCTTCACTCTAGCCGTATATAGGCTAAGGTTTTGGATAGATAGCCATGGCATTGAATTTTTCATGTTGACTCTATCAAAAACCTTAGCCTATATACGGCTAGAGTGAAGAAATGATTAATTTCCATCAATTAACTAAAATAATAAGAGTTAAATGATGAAGCCTGGGACTCAAGTACTTACAATAGTAAGTCGCCACAAACGGTGCATCTTGGATGCGAGAGCCTCTACTGGTCTACTGGGGAAATATATACCGTCAAATGGAGAATTTAATGTCGTGACGGTAAGTTGGCCAGGGTAGCCAATGGGTTAGAGCGACTGGACGGAAACCAGCAGATCCGTGGTTCAAATTCCAGCCATGGCATTGAATTTTTTATGTTGACTCTATTAAAATAACATATTTTCATAATCACTCGAAATGTATTATTCAAATTACTGGTAAACAATTTAAATCAAACGTTAAAAGTTATTCAATTCCACAATCATTCTATAATTTAATAAAACTGTAGCACAATCTTTATTACACATCAACAATAAAATTCGTATATATAATATTTTATTTTACATTTTACCGATTTTACACACTAGCTCGTGTATGTGTGAAACTAGGAACTCTTAAGTCCCACCTTCAATTCTAGGTGTAAAGCGTATTCCTCACAGTGGCTGTTCGACCTTCTGTCTTGCACATTTCTATATTATGTCTTTGATGAATTAAATGCATAGTACATTTCTATGAAATTTTCTCCGTTACAGCAGTATTAATTTGTGTTTGCGAAGTTTTTGTTTCATTGAATGTGCTTGAAAACATGGAGCGCTTCATCTCTATTTCATTTGCATTTTGAGTTACCTTCTGTTAAGAGCTTAGAATACTGCATATTGATATTATGCATGCTGAACATCTGAAACCCCTCATATCTGAATAAACCATACAGTTCAATTTTAAGTGGATAGAACACATTATACTATAAGAAACCCTGAATTTTTGAAAGGATTATTAAATACTTACATTAAAATACTACATTGGAAGAAAATGGTATCACTAATGAGAATTTTTGTATCTAATAGAAGGCGAAATGAATGTTTTTAAGTGCAGGAAGTTGTGTAACAAGCCTATATGGAAAACTCAGAGCAATGGGAATTACAATGCAGAGCTTTCGGGTTGGAAGGAAATAAACCAGATTAGAAGATAATGAAATACTCCTATCCTACACACGTTTGCTGTGAAAGAACTCTTTAATGATCAGTTCTTTGAAGATTTAAGAGAAATAAAAACAGAGTGAGCAAGGAGAAATATATACAGTTTTATAACGTATACTTTATATTACAAGGCAATGCAGTAAATGGATGATACCATGTGAACATGCTTTGTTTATACATATATATCCAGAAACTATTTAACCGCTAGAGACCATCAAAATACACTTATCTACGGGTAAGGAGTATTCTTTTTCTTAATGAGGCTATCAATTACCAGGATCACATAAGCGCCGCCTCTGTGCCGGAATTTTGTCTATTGGGAAGTTTTTACACGCCAGTAAATCAGCTGGCATCGGACTGTCGTTTATAAGGATATTGAAAACCATAGGTCCAGGCGGATTTGAACTGCGACCTTGGGTCTGTGACCAAAGGACCCCCCCCCCCCCCCCCCAAAGTAAGCGAGGCTTCGTGTCGGTACAACAAAAGACATCCCCATGTTTCTGAGATTGGGAAGGTGCTAAGTTAAGGCTGCTTCCGTCCTAACGAGACATGCCTTATAAATGTTCGATATCACACAACTAGGCAACTTGTGCAATTTTTTAAATCGGTGGCCCAATTTTTTGAGCATCACTGAAACTATTTAATAAGTTATATATTTATTTACAGTATTTCAATTTTCTTTGTTACCTCTTTCCCATGTTTGTGATCTACACTGTCTACGTCCTCTTACAACATTCAGGTATCCTAACGTATAAACAAGGATTATTGGATATGAGTATATTACTAAATTAGGATACTTTCATTGCATACGTTTTCCGTCACCGAGGCTTATAATTATATTAATTTACATTCTGTATAGAGACGCGATAAAGTAGTTCGAGAAGAAAAGATGCAACTAAGAAGTGGAATGATTGGAAAGCAGTGGAAGTTTTTAGGGACGACAAAAACTTGAAAAGAAAGTCAAAGTGAGAAGACACAAATCTAGTTAAATTGCATAGTTGTGAATAAAATAAAGCTAGGGTTAGAGCAGGAAGGAGTAGAAATATAAATGGGCTGCTTTATGCGTAGGAATATTAGAGATAACCCAACTACAAAATCGACAAGAAATATATAAATGATTTCTCGACTACATGAGCAAATCTAAGGATATGTGTTTAGGATCGATGAGGAGGAATTAGAGGGAGAACCACTGCAGAAGAATAAAATTATATGAGGACAAATACAGCAGAAGTTATGGTCATCCATACAAGAATAGCCTTCAATTGTATGTATGAGGAGTGAATCATAGGCAATATCTTTAGAAAGATTAATATTTAAAGGAGTTAATAAGATTGTTTTAGATTCTACATAGTTTTACCAATTACGATACATCTAGCGTTTTTGAAAGGATCTACCTGTCTACTTATCTAACCACTTACCTACTAACTTAAGTACCTACTTACCTGTGTACCTAACTATATAGTGACTTGTCTAGCTAGTACTCTATCTTACTCCAATCTACCTACCTTAGCTATATAATTACCTATCTACGATACATTCCTACTTATCAGTCTCCTATTTACTTAACTACCTACTTACCGAGTTTAATGTCTTTCTGAAGATTATTCTCCTGCTTTAAAAAAGCTAATTATCTGCTTGTTCTACATAACTCTACGCATGCCCAATACATATCTACCTCACTTACTTAACCACATAACTACCTATCTACCAATCTACGTACCATACGCTATCTACCCTGGAGGTACCAATCCTCCCATTCTACTACCTACCTGTCTAACCTACGTAAACAGCCATTCACCTACCTGTTCTAACTAATCTGGCTAAACTCCCTGTCTATCAATCGAATTATCCAGACACATACCTATCTACTTATCTACCTGCCACAAACCTCCTACCTTACCAACCTATCACCTATGTATAGGTACTTAACTACTTATCTACTTAACTGCCTAACTGCTTACTTAACCTACTCGCCTTCTTTAACATCTGTCTGCCCTACCTACATATCTACCAATCTACTCCATCTATACGCCTATCTACCTATTTATCTATCAATGTATCCATTAATCTAAGTATCTGTCTATCCCAACTGCCTGATCTAGCTACGTATTTGCCCAACTAACTACCTGCACAACTTCCCACCTATCTTCCTATTTTAACTGCTGATGTGTCTACCAACTTACACCACCCTACCCCACCTACCTGCCTATCTACTTTCCCAACTGTCCTGGCTACCTTTTTAGTAAACATAAGATAAAGATAAATACAAAGAGGCTAAATAACAAGGGAAACATGAATGAGTATGACTTTCACAAACTGACTTACTTTTATATATATGGACGTTCCAAAATTATCATTTCTTACCTTATAGGTATTTTAAGCATACTAAGATTCTTGAGTAATCTTTGATCGTGTATTATGCTTTTGAGTAAAAAGACAAGTGTAAGGTTGTTATTTGTTTTATTATTTACTTTTGATGAAACTTTATACAATGATATAAATGATTTAGAATACTGTAAGGGCCATAAATGGTTTTTCCTCTGTTTCCCTAATAACATGATGAATTTGAATGTGCAACACAAAGAGTAATTTTAATTTAGGAAATTTATTTGGGGAATATTTCATTGAAAGGCACCAAATCGACGAAAGCGCTGAGTATGGTATTCAGTAAAACGGCCAGACATTCCTTTATTGCTGGCTCCAGATCATGATACACTTCCTTCCAGTTTTCATTGAGGACAGCATTGGTCTGCTCTCCTGTAACAAACACATATTTATATTGCCACATGAAACATATATTAATTATAAGCTGCAAAATACTGATATTTTATATTCCTGATTTTGTTCTATATGTTATTTTTAAGTGCTAAGGTCGTTTTACTTTATCCCCTTAATACCTAAATTATCTTCTGCTAGAAAGAGAAAACCCAAATCGAAATCGAAAGCTTAGATTTGTCATATATAACACTAGAAATAAGAAATTGCAGCTCTGTTTGATAAAATGATATTTTACATGTCATAATCTGAACTATTTGTACTTACTTTATTTCTTAAGAAAAACAGTTTTCTCATTTATAGAAGGTGAAGGAATCACTCTCTTTGTTAGGTAAACTGGAGACTCTAAATTTTTCAGACCCTACTATATATCGTTTCATTTCTAGTTTTATATCCCCACTTCCAACACATTTATTGTTGATTTGTTTCATTGATTCTGAATTTCGATATGCTCTTGTTGGCTTTAACTTTATATCAGTCTGCAAAGCATTTTCTAAAGTTTATTTCATTTGTATAAGGCGAATTTGCTACATTAAGCATTACTAACTTATTCATTGATACTTAGACTGCTTAATTCACCTAAATATTTCTGTGTGTCCATAAAAGGTTCTTATAAAATCTTCTTGCACTCTTCTGCTTTTACCTTAAATAATATGACGTTTTCGTAGTGTAGGAAGAGTGTGATTTCGCAAAAAAAAATGTTTTAAAAAGAGAATCTTTTAACACAATTACTTAATTTTATGCACAGAATGAGCTTTTGTAAAACAGTGATGAATGTTGAAATTTATATAATTCGCACAAATCTAAAACATTCTTTCCTATTTTCCATCGGGAACTACTCTGTTATCAGAAAAGTAGAAAAAAGATATTGTACCCTTTCGCTTCCTGCAGCAACAAGTTGATGACGTAAACCAGCCAATGGTATCATCATCAATAGCAATCGCATTTGTTGTTTTATTCTATATTATTACTTGCTCTACCACGTACTTACTTGCTTAGAAAACCCAACGATATTTTGAGATTCCATAAATAAAAAATTAGGGAATAAAAAGTTTAAAAAGCTGTAAAAGTGTGTGAGTGTGGGTTTGAATGGCTCGGTGACCTATGAAATGCAAACCTCAAATATCGCTTAATAACAATTTTAATTCATCTTCTAAGGATGCGAAGTGATCATTATAAGAATCAACAAAATTTTAAACTGCTCTTTAAATGGAAAATATTCTAGTTCTGTTACTTTCTTTAAAAATGACTTCTATGTTCTTTAAAGTACCATATGATAAAGATATTTACGTGAGAAATAAACATGTACCTTAAATCCTCTCGGAATATCCTCTGAAGATTTCTGCATTCAGATGGGATTTTGTGATCTTTTTTATAATAGGTAAACCATAAGAGAAAAATATATGTTGCACAATTTTTTTCCAGCAGCTAATGTTGTAGTCAACCATTTCAGAAGGGACCTTGATACATATATACTTTAAATGTTAAGAAAGTACTTTTAGGGCAAAAACCGCGAATGCTGCGTGTATCCGTGCGTCTGTATCTGTGAATAACATGATTCAAAAACGAAAAATGAATTAAATACCAACCTTGGCATTTAAGCTCAGCATCTTTCAAAGTGCCCATTTTCAGCAAAATACCCCCACTTCAGGCAACCGTCAAATGCAAAATTATTTTCGAAATCTTTGAATTCCTCACAAATGGTTTCAACAATATTAATATACCATCTATTTAAGACATTTTTATGATAAATGAAATATATATCCTTTCTTTAGCGCAAAACGAATCGCAATGTAATGGCTGAAATGTCCATGATGAGTATTTGGGTTGAATTCAGTTCTTGTATCCACCTCAATATCTTTAAGGATGCAACACCAACAATTTCATAAAATTTCTCACACCCGATATCGCACATTGAACATTGTAGTCTATAGCATATGTTTCTTTTCCTTTCTTTTGTTTTCTTGTTTTTTTTTTTTTCCTTGTTTTTTTTTTCCTCCAATGTATTTCTGTCGATTTGTAAAAGTAAATGCAAATTAAGTGTTTGAGAGACCATCTCCCCAGGGGCCTACTTCGGTAGGTACAGGTTTGGCGCATCCGGGGTCCCGAGCCAACAGTCTCCCTCGTGTGGGCTCCTCTTCGTGGTTGAGGGAGACGGTCAACAGGCCCACCCACGTGTAGGCCGTGCGTGGAGATCCGTGGAGAAGGTTTTTAGATTCTTGTCTAGTTTAGAGTTTAGGATTTGGTGAACGAAATTTTTAGTGGGTTTTGATTGATGTTTTTTATGTACGTGTATTTTTAATGGGTTTTGTTACACTTGTATGTTTTTTAGAAAGTTTTATATCTGGCTTTTGCCATGAATAGTTTTTTAAAGGGCGCTGATGATCGCCGTAGTTGAGCGCCCTTATATATCATCATCATCATCATCATCATCATCATCATCATCATCATCATCATCATCATCATCATCATCATTTGAGAGACCCTCTCTAAATTGGCAGTATATACGTTATAAAATCATAAACGAATATTAAAAAGTTGGTGGAGGAAGAATTTAGATCTCATACTATGCAGAATGTCAGTTTATTCGGTAACGCTTTTATGAATCTGCTACCTCTTTTTCTTCTTTTATTTTATTCCATTTTTGTAAAACGAAAATGCGCTGAATGTGGGAAACACCTTCGAATTCATGATCATTTCTACTGTACAGTATTACTAAGTATCCAAATTATGATCTGCTCACACTTCTTCTTCATGAAGAAATTTTAAGCGGACCGCGCCGTGGTCGAGTAGTTAGACAACTTAGTTCTCATTAAGACCGCCCGGGTTCGATCTCAGGTGACCCCATAGTGATATTTGTGGTGGACAACACTGCGCTGGGGTGGGTTTTCTCTGGATCCTCCCGTTTCCCCTGCTAGCATTCCACCAATTGCTCCATTATCATGTTTCCTATCACTTCATCTCGCCCTCATTCTGTGATCCACTTCCCTCACTCTCATACCAGGCATTGGGCTGATCACCCATCCTGGGTTCTCTCTCTCACTGATCCAGAGATTCGTTCCTCAACCCGAAAAAGGGCTACGATGAACAAGAATACCCTAACATCACATAGTCATATAAGAGGAAAGTTAAAGAAGAGAATATTTTAACTATCAATTTAAATTTAGTATGATCTGCCACTCTATCGTCTTCACTCTTGACAGGACATGGGTCGGCGTTCAGGACTTTCATTTGGAGCTACTGACATTGGCTGCCTTACAAGACACATCACCGCCATCGCCCACAAGCTCCATTACCTACAACCATCAACAACCTCGTTAGAGTAGCCAACACGATCGAGGCCTAGCCACCCTTCTGTAGGCAAGGGATACCCAGTTCACCACCACACCAGGAGACACGCGAGTCCTTCCAGATACCTCCTGAGCAACGATACATCCTTGAGAAGTAACGCAACCAAATATTTTTAAAATAAAAGCTAGGGGTAACAAAAGTTTGTGTAGTAGAGCTAAAATATTATTCATTTTCCTTTATTAAAACCTGCAGTGAGCATTGTTTTCAATATATACAAATAATTAGGTATTGGTATTGAGAAACTGCTTAGAGTGTTACAATATTAAACTCTAGCTCTAGAAAATAGCACAAACAAGAAAATACGTACCTAGAAGCTTGTCGCCGTTAAAGAGATTCTTAATGTCAAGATACATGCGACTCACTTCCAACGTACCACGTGGGTTATAGATACTAAGGTACTCCAAGCCATCCTCTTTGGTCACTATTTTGAAATCGACAGTAAACTTGGCAACCGCATCAGCTGCAACATACAGATGTTCAAGTTAGTAGATATTACAGTTACTGGTAAAATATGCATGATTCTTAGATGAAAGTTACATAATGATAATAGAACAACGTAGATCTAAACATTTTCTTACCAAATAAGAGTATGTTCATAAGCTTCGGCGTATAAGTAAAGTTTATTGTACAACATGCACTGCAATAAGTTCACTATTTTATTTCATTTTGTGTGTAATACTAATTTAAATACCGTAGTAACATTATTTTCCCCAGAGCCAGAACAATCATACTTTGAC
This sequence comes from Mantis religiosa, assembly GCA_030765055.1. Classification (NCBI taxonomy): domain Eukaryota; kingdom Metazoa; phylum Arthropoda; class Insecta; order Mantodea; family Mantidae; genus Mantis; species Mantis religiosa. The sequence goes on along the minus strand of CM060949.1, from coordinate 122,201,099 downwards.
AATTCCTTAAAAGGTTCTTCCTCTATCTTTTTCTTTATTTTCTTTGTATTAATAATTAAGTATAATGGAAATTAATTGTTCTTTCGCACGGTATAACCAGAAGATCCGTTGTTCAAATCCCGGCTATTGCATTGAATTTTTCAGTCTGACTCTACCCTTTCATAGTGCGTCCTACACACGGCTAATGTGAAATAACAATTAATTTCCATTAATTGTACCTAATAGTGATCCGAACTATAAAGCCCGGCTCTTAAAGTACCTACAGCACAGTAAGTCGCCATTAAGGTTGTTGTCTCATGTGTTTATGAGAACTACTAAGTGGTTTACCGGGGGAAACACGAGTCAAGTGGAGAATTTAATGTCATGTTGGCACGTTGGACATAGTAGCTCAATGGTTAGAGCGGCTCGACGGAAACCAGAAGATCCGTGGTTCAAATCCCGGCTATGGCATTGAATTTTTCAGTCTGGCTCTACCCTTTCAAATAAGTATAAGTATAATTAAGTATATTTTGCACAATTAACAACTAAACTTTCATCAGAATGGAAATTTCGTTAAGTACTACATCCTGAAAGACGACAAAATGGCCAACTTAGCAATTTAGTTGCAGCGAGGTAAAGATAAACCAATATACAAAAGATTCTGTAAAGAAGTCAACCTTGGAAGTCATCTCCAGCCAGGAACAGTTACACACGATTCGAAATTATTAGAAACAAATAAGCAGTACTTAGACGCAATGAAATTTTGGTCAGTTTAACTTGTTTGCAAACGCTCTTCAAAAAGCTACTGTTAGGCGAAGACTTTCAAATGCCTCACGATAAGAGATAAACCGTAAGTTTCACGAAGTAGAAGTCATTGGTATGATAAAAAGATTGGTTAAGTGTTTGGAGATTATCATTGAGTGCTTTTAGAAATCTTAAGAAACGATACAAATTGGATTTTTAATTTCACAGTACAGAGTAACAAAGTATAAAATCTAAACGTTCCTTTTGAGCCTTTTATCATTTTGTCACGAATTTATTTACCGTGATGCCGTGAGCTAGAGCGTGGTAGCTCTGATTCTCGGATACGCAACGTTCTGGATCTCGATCCCACCAGTGGGAATTTTAAGAAATTTTCTTGCTTTGTTCAGGACTGTGATTTCGTGTGATCGTCAGTAGCGATAGTAAACAATCGCTCATAGAAACATATGGTAGCGAGTAGAGTGAGATTACAGGAATGAATTAAGTACTATTTGGACAGTCACGATACTAATTTCTCTGGAAAATTTGCATTATGTCAGGACGCACCCACAGGCTGAAGGAAAGAAGAATAAATTCATTTCGAGCAACCACGATAAAAACACCGACAAGTTATCTCCCAACCTGTAATCCATCTCCCCCATCATTATTAAATTATGAGGTGTTGAGTGACGGGAGAACTCAACAAGATCGGGATATCTCATAAGTTGGCACCAACACGAACCACCTCACAATATTATGCATTATGTTCAAATTATAAAATTAGCATATATTTATGATACTGCTTAGCACTGCACATCTATAAAACCGCGGAGGATTTGAAATTAGAAAGCAGAATCACTGGCTTGCAAGTGTTGTTTCTTTGTGGGGCGGTCCTTTACCTCATTTTGGGTTTGCATTCACCCCATCCTCCCTCCGAGTGCGTTTCTTCAGTTGACCCGTCTACAGTTTATTTGAGTGAAGCATGAACATGGAGCAGTAGCAATAGTTACTTTTTCCTTTTCCTATAACTTTACCATTAATGTTAGGGAATTGCTAGGTTTTTCATTTCGTGCGGCTTTTCCACATTTTTTGTTATTTTTAAGATTCAAATATTGCATTATGCTACATGATTTTGTACGATTACTACTCTATATTACTTTAATGTGTCCAAATTAAAATATATTGTACAAAAAGCTTATTTTATTCATTATACGATAACATTTACATTTTAATGTGAAACGTTTTATGAGCTTAGAGCAAATAAAAAAGAGAAAAATAAAGAAGGAAAGAAAGAAAGAAAGAAAGAAAGAAAGAAAGAAAGAAAGAAAGAAAGAAAGAAAGAAAGAAAGAAAGAAAGAAAGAAAGAAAGAAAGAAAGAAAGAAAGAAAGAAAGAAAGAAAGAAAGAAAGAAAGAAAGAAAGAAAGAAAGAAAGAAAAAAAGAAAGAAAGAAGGAAGGAAGGAGGGATCTAGGGAGGAAGGGGGGAAAGTAGGGAGGGAGGAAGTGAGGAAGGAAGGAGGGAGGGAAGGAAGGAGAGGAGGAGGGAGGGAGGGAGGGAGGGAGGGAGAAGGGAGGGAGTAAGGAAGGAAGGATGGAAGGAAGGGAGGGAGGGAGGAAGGAGGGAAGGAAGCGGGGAGGAAAGGGAGGGAGGGAGGGAGGGAGGGAGGGAGGAAGGAAGATTGTTAAAATAAAAAATAACTTACTTAGCGTAATATTGATGTCTCCCTTTCCATACACAGGCAGAAGCAAGATCCTGCCAGAACCGGTGTAATTTCCCAAAATGACGGGATTCGGTAGGTGCAGTTCACTGTACATCTGATTTTTTTCAAAATCGAAGCTGTAACACATTTTACAATATCGGTTCAGTGAATGAGCAGGTAAATATTAATATTTCATGTTATAGAGATATGGATGACAAAGTTTTCTTTAACTTGTATTTAAAATAACTACATAGTACAAGCAAGTAAGCAACATGTCTCCAAATCTATCTAAAATGTATTTTCAGTATACATTTTAAGAGTGGAATAGATCATGTAATTTCACTTTCTACATATCAAGACACATGTGACCGAGCGGGATGGCTCAGGCGGTTTCGTCTGTGGCCCGCATTCGGGAGGCCCAGTTTCGATTTCCGTAGCTGACCTACCTGACCCATGGGTTTTGTCGGAGGTTTTCCTGGGTCGCTAGGCGAATGCTAGGTAGGTTAATTACATCCCCAGAATTTCCTGTCCCTCCATTTCATCTCCATTATCATTTCATATCATCTCTCATCTGGTTGTCTCCTTCAGGGTAGAAGTGTCGGCGGGTGTCTCGGCGGTGCATGTTGGCATGATATGCTCTGAGGAGAACTACTTCCTCCTCCAGTAGGTCGGTTGTCGACCTCAGCTCCTCTGCTGCGACTATTTCGGGACCGCCAGCCAGGGACCTCTGGGGCTCGGATCGCCTACCTTGGTACCATTAGGCTTCGGCTGCTGGGCTCGTTGCCGCCCGCTGCAGTAGAACGGGTTCGTTGTCCTGACCTTCGGGGGAGGTCTCTATCCAAGTAAACTGTAGGGACACTGCCCTCTGTACTGTCGTGGCTCCTTGGATTGGCCGCCCTCTGTCTCATTCGGCTTATCCTTCCTCCCGGGGGTGCTCCCACTTGGGGGCATAGGTGGCCCAGCATGGTGGCCTACGTACCGAATCCCCTCCGTAATGAAATCCCAATCCAAGACACATGTATTGTTTACGGATCGTAGGATAACCCAAGATATTATGAGAAATTGTGTAATTTATTTGGAGCCGGAGAACTCCGACAAATGAAATAGGGAGTGTAATACATAATTAGAGGATGATGAAAGAGCATATATTATTTCAAAGTCTATCAAGTTCGTTAAGCAGTTTGGATGATCAGCTTTCACAATATGACTTTGTGAAGTTTTCTTTGTAACTTCATCAATTGATAAGTAGAGCCCGGATCTTTAGGTAGATCTTCCTTCATTTTAGGTTTCTTATATGTTTAAAATTGTATTTATTAGTTTATTCTTGATTAAAATATATTTTTAATTTTTTTATCAATGCATTTACTTATAATTTCCTTTATCTGCTTACTATTTGTAAGATTTATTCATGAACTTATTTCTCAAAAGTATACATTGTCAAAGACATTCAGTAGATACAGCATTGCTGTAGATAATTACATACATAACCAATTTCCTACTGTCACGCAACTGGCTCTTGTATGACGAAAATGTTCTTTCAACAGAACATGATATCAGAGCGCAGGCCATTGATGCCAGTGCAGCAGGTTCTAGGGATAGCTTTCCTCTATACTTTTCTCCATGCAATATTGAGTTTATGATATTGTCTTCAAAACCAGGATTTCGTTAAATAATGTTTTGCAACTTCGAAGAACATGCACCTCCCACTAGTCCAGGTATTCTCGAAACACTCTCATTGATATACAGAGGATCCTTGAGTCGCAAAGTTGTACTTTTCAACCGGAGGAAAGAAACCAAAATGAGTGTTAATATGAGTAAGGCAAGCTACAAGAGTGGGGCACTGGAGTGGTTTCTTAGCCTTGGCAATGGAGGAAGATTCTGTATCATCTAATTCATTTACAACGTTTTTAATGTGCTTTAAGTGCTCTGCAGCTGACAGCCAAGTTCCCCAGCGCTTAAATATCGGCTGAGGTGAAAGAGGGATTGCCAGTACTTTCTCTTTGAACAATTGTATAAGTGAGCCAAAGAGCTCGGTCGGACTGATGTACCCGCACATCTTTTTCTCATTGGGATGAATGTCATTTAAGGTTGCATTTCAAATGTTTTATTAATTCACTCTTGAATATTACCTTCCAAATTAATTTTGAAATTCGAAAAATAACATTCCTTGTTTCAAAAAGGGGAAGCCGCTATTTGAGTTATTTTAGAATTCAAACCCTCATTTCGGTGTTTTAGGCAAAATAAGGTTAAAACCTAAAAATTCGCGTCCTAGTAATAAATTCACATTTTCCTTTCCTCGAGTGTAGAGATGTAATGAAGTTTCTTTTTCCTTCCGCTGGACTGCAAGAGCATCGAACACAAGCTTCTCTGAGCTCTCTCAATAGGAACAGTCATCCATACAACACACTAAGTAACCAACACTGTACGTCATATAAGAAATAATCCATTAATATTACTACCGGGAGCATATTTGCCGATATATCTACATTTATTTGTTGTAGTTTCAAGAATTATCTAGTGCTGGAACGAGAATCATATCGAAAAAACAGAACGTTTTATCAAATGGCACCAAAAAGTGAACAGTATTGCATAGGTGTAAAAGCAAGCTTTAGGCTGTAGAATAGAGTGAACTGAACTAGAAAAGGAGATGCAACATTAAGACTGGAATTTAAGAAGAGCACCATATTTCGTCCCGATGCCTAATTTCGTCCTCTCTAGTTTCTCAGCCATCTCATACTGCACTCTAGTGGCGGCCACTGGATAAATGCATTCCAGTATCAATGTGAATTCAGCGTAGGTTGATATGATTTCTAGTTTTGCTACATTGCAAAGTTCAGTGTTCTAGCCAAGGGAAAAATATATTTGTAGAACTTCGCTCATCAACTTCATCTTCCAAATTGAGTAGTCGCATCAGTGGTTCTTTACAGCCCCTACTTTCAGGAGAAATGTGCAAAAGGTCACTTCAGCGTGCGGCTTATTTAAAATAATTCCAGCTATATTTGAAAGTATCACTGGTCCAAATTTCGTGCCATTGCCTTGCATATCGTCCGTATCACCATATCGTCCCAGGACAAAATTAGGAACGTGTTTTTCTGCTAGGTATTGTTAGTGCTACGTCTCCTGAATCTCTGATCGAAGCTGGACCTTCCAATAAAGTAATTTTTCCCAAAGAAATTAGACAAGCATATTCATAATCAAACAATTTGGAATTTTTTTAAATTAGTGCGTGAGCCTACACCTGTAAGGGTTGTAAATAGTGTCTTGGACCTCATGCCTCACACCCTATCAAAAGCGCACACTGAAACAATTCTAAAGCGTACAGCGGGAACCATGATAAGAGCACACAATTTTGCTTCTCACTTTTACAGACTTACGACTGTCAACTGTTAGCAGAAGGTGTGGTTAAACATTTTCTTTAAAAAATTGGTGCAATGAAATATGCATATCAGTCACAAGGCAAGTTTACTCTACTAACCTTCCTTAGGGATTCCAAACGGCTTATCTTGTTTGTATCATAATCCTCCTGACATTTGCGATTAAATTTGCATTTTATATCCTGCCTTCTTCGTAACTGCTTTCTGCTGGTACCATTAAATTTCAAATACCTTTCAGTTTGAAATTTCATTAGCACGCCAATAACAATGTGAATTGATTGTTTAGACGTATAAAATTTCTCCTTGGGGTGCTTGTGGAAACTTTCGGGTCCATTAGTAATGCGAGGAATATGTTAACTGGTATAATCCCACATTACAGGAGGAAAGGAACTATCTTCTGCTACGTAGGTTTCAAGAATGTAGTCCGATAAACTGATAACTCTGTTCATTTGGGGTTAAAGGCTGATCAGGATTAAAAATGATTCTTCGATATATATATATATATATATATATATCAGAGTTAAATAAGGTAATCCAAAAAGTAGCTGGAGGCATTCACCTACCTCCTCTTTACTCTTATATAAGCCTCATGCTGAAATTTTACGATACGAGTTTGTCCTAAATGAAATTGGCACACTGAATCGTGACGGAAGTAAATACCGTTTTATTTGCAACATTTGCAGCTCTTTCGAAGTCTAAAATGATACGTTCAGGACAAATTGATCATTGGACATACAGTTAATTCGTCTTCACATCCTTTCATAACAATCTGTTGTCCTAAATGCTGATAAACAAAATATAATCTGATAATAGCTTTCCTCATAGAAAGCACATAAAGTATACAATTGTTGGACAAATCGTGGGCTAGTATAAAATGTTCCATCTGCCAAAACAATTTTCCCATATTTCGCTAAAATGTTAGATTTGTATCACATGTTAAGAGTACCGTGTCGTCAAATGGAAAACAAAACCGTTCATCCCTACTGGTTAGAATGCCCATTTCTTATAGCTGTTGAAGTTGTTCGTCATCATCATCATCATCATCATCATCATCATGATCTTCCTTCATGCTTTAGGCATTACTGCCTGTTGCAGTCTACATAATTTATTTTACTGGTTCCACCGTTTTCTTGGTCTTCCCATGCTGCTCTTTCCTACTGGTTTATAGTTCATAAAATTTAGAGGTAATCTTTCTCCATGTTTTGTACATGGGTTACTCATTTACTTCTATATTATTGTACTCTGTCATTCAGGTCGAATATCTCTAGCTCTTCGCGTATATCTTCATTTCGTTTGTGATCGATTTATATTCCACAATGCTTCTTAGAAATTTCATTGCATATGCCTGAAGTTTTATTTTATCTTTTTCAGTTAAAACCCATACTTCGCTGCCATATAGTATTTTAAGTACTGTAAATTACTTTGTAAAATTTTAGAATGGTATCTTTGCTTGGTTTATTTTTAGATATATTTTTATTCTTCCATTTATATCGTTGAAAGTTTCTGACCTTTTAATTATGTCTGTTTCTTTCTTATATGACATGTAATAACCAAAGTATTTGAACTCGTCTGCCCGTTCTATATTATTATTTTCTATTACAATTTTGGATCTAATACTCTCTTTACTTTTAAAAGCTGTTAAGGCTGTTGCCTCTAGAAATTAAGTGTGATTTTAGGAAACTTCTTCCTCCGTTCGCAATAAATAGCTTGTATTGTATCATTAACATAACTACGCGTCATATTTGAATTCATTCCGTTACTGAGAGCGGTTCTGATTATTTTCAGTGGTCTACGTCCCAACTCTTCCCAAGCTTTTCATTTACAAGCCTTCGGACAATTGCTTTCGCAGTGTTACTGTCCACTATTTGTATATGGTTATAAGTGCTAATTTTATTTAGTACAGGATTTACGTTTGTATGGACGACTGCATTACATTTCCGTATAGTACAGCTTCATGAAATGTCACCGTTAGATAACACACGGAACTTTCTGTACTTTTAATTTGAATGAACTATACACTAGTTGTCTTTATTAGTTACTGTCTTCAATAACGAAGTCATTCTGACCAACTGAGAACGTCGTGTATTAAGATCCGAATGATCGGTTACATAAAATGTTGTGCCTTCAATATTGCATTAAATCGACCACTGGGCATTTTCATTGCGTAGCCTGATATATTGTTTCTACCAGTTTCTAAAGGGGGCCCCTCATAATTTCCCATGCAGGCAATAAAAAAGGATTCGTGCCTAACTCTTGCTGACTTTTTAGTCCCAGCCAAACTTTAGGCAAAGTTTAATCCCAAATTTAAAACCAAATTCTGTGCTTGTGATTGATCATGTATCCTATCATAACAAAGTCATAACACCAAACTTCAATAAAGACCCAATGAAGAGCAGGTTACGTGCAAAAAACATCTCATTTGATGGATCTCTGCTTAAAGTTGAATTATACGAACAGTTAAATTGCATGAGCCCATACACAAAACGTGTGTTATAGACGAAGTATTGATGACTAATGGACACTGTGTATTGAGACTTCCTCCCGATCATGTCGATCTTAACTCTATTGAACTCATTTGGGTCGATGTTAAGCAGTGGGTGGGCGTTAATAATGTAAGCTTTAAACTTCTTTATGAGAAAAAGTTTGCATAATTTAGAGAAGATACATGGAATAATGTTTGCAACTATGTATAAAGACTAGAAAGGGAATACCGGAAACGAGAACATAATTATAATCAAAGATAGAACAGAAAGTATTGTAATCACGGGGCCGATAGTAGCAGTAGTGAAAGCAGCAATGAAAGTGAAAGCAGTGATGGTGATGGTGAAATATCGCGCATAGAGCTTTTAGAAGACTGTAGAGATATATAACAGTGATAGTAATACAGCGAGATGTTTAGCAGTGACGGCGGATCAACTTCATACACACACTGAGTTAACTACCCGCAGCGGAACCAAGAGATTACGTGGATTGGAAGCATCATAAAAGAGTAAGCGACTCGCTCCTTGGTTTGCTATTTTCAATCTCCAGAAGTCAATTTGTTTGGCAATACCTGCATCTGAGATCTTTCCTTCAAAAACCAAACGTGTAGGATCGACTGATAAGGAAGTCGAGTGTCTTCATGCCACAGTTCATTTTCAGCAGACGGGTAAGGGGAGAGAAATGTATCAGGTGCGTGCAATGATGTAAAGTGTGTCACGAAAAGTGCAAAGATTTACTTGTAACATTTCATTGGCAGAGTAAAGTAGTGAAAATTCTTTATGAACAATGAACTTTTGAAACACGATACACCGTACAATATCCATACAAATAAAGCATGTCAAGTTTGAAACATCGTTTTTTTATTGTTTTTCCATTTTGCTCAAGAAACTTAATTCTTCATAGGGGGACGAAATTAGAAACGCATTTATGAAAATTATAAAAATGTTGAGCTCCATCTTGATGTATTTTTATATTAATTCTAAAGATACTTAACTCGTATTTCTGTTCTGATTAGTGGAAGAGTTATAGAAGCAATATATACTTGTTTTGTGTTCCTAAACCCAACATGCAATACACAAATGCGAAAAAATAAAGGGAGATGAAATA
>CM060949.1:122079218-122189218 GCA_030765055.1 Mantis religiosa | reverse complement strand
GCCTGGATGACTCACAAAGTTTTAAAGTACCTTCTTCACCAGAGGGTATGGTTGCCTATGGAGAGTCAATAACAGGCTCCGATACACTTCGATGTCCTTAATAAATTAAGAACATCGATTCTTTATATCTCCATAGCATCCCCAGTGATTCACATGTGTCTTCAGGGGATTATTCTTTGGGAAATATCGATGGATTTGTTACAATTTGATATTATCGGAGCCCAAGGATAGTAGTTGACATTTGGAGTAACAAGGGATAAGAGGAGTTAACACCGAAGAAATTAAAATAGAAGTATATTTGTCTGTCAATCAAGGAGGGGATTTCGACACTACAAGCAAAGGCTTATTGCGCGTCAGTTACCTGGAGGAAGAACGAGAGGACAGTACCCTACAGGGGCCAGAACCTATCACAGGCAGTACTATACCGCGGGGAGTCCCTAACAGGCGTCGGCAGTGTCCTAAGCCAGACGGAGTTTGCTTAGAGTCCGCCACTAGGTTTGAGTCTCCACTTGCGGAGACCTGTCGAAGAGAGGAGCGCATGAAGTTTAGAATGGATGATGTAAAACATAAAATGGGTTCACTATGATGAAAATTTCAAATATTAAAAGAAACGTTTCTCGCGCCTTTATAATAACTAAAAGTCTGGTAGGGAGGTTGATTATCTGATACCTTCCCGCAAGTACGTTACACAGAGGCCTAAAATCTGTCCATACAAACAATTGTTTGTAACATTTCGAAGTGGTAAATATATTTATCTACCAGTGGATATAAACAGTATGGCTGCAGTGGCTTCAAAAGTCTTAACGAATCTAGTTATTACGCCGAACGTGCCTTAGACCAACTTATGCTCTTTCTTCATAGACTCTGGCGACGAGGTTTCGTCACTGAAACAACATTCTAGTGTGGCGGAAGACCATGTGGATAATTCTTTGTGAAGAAAAGTCCAATTTCACCACTCAAAAATGTTCTTTATTTCCACCGACTTACAGTTAAACACTTGCCAATTACATAAAATTACGTAATGCACACAATTACGATTCACCAGTTCGTCCGTTACAATTGCACTCGTAATTACGTACGGTCTTCTCACTAGCACTGCGTCCTTACACCAAGAACTGACTGACTGTCTCTCTGAAACCCTTTTTATAGGAATGTCACTGTTCTTCTAGAAGTATCTGGTTTCCCGCAAATTACCGGAACGTTCCAGACCACAGAAGAAGGGGAGAGAAACGTCCAGGGACAGGTGACACTTCCCTAACCACCCCTCAGTTAGTGACAGAGACTAATGGGAGGCGTGGCTCTGCGGCCTTGGTTTCCTCACAGCTGTGGGCCTCATGCCTACCGCTAATTGGGTGACACTGCTCCCTCCTCAAAGCTGGTCGTCCCGAACAGCACCATCGTAGCGGGCCAGGTGTACCACCAACATCTTTCCTCGGGGAACCTTCTGGATGCGGTAAACCACGTCGTTAATCCTCTTCACCACCTGGTACGGTCCTTGCCATGGCTGCTGGAGCTTCGGGCAGCGTCCCTTGGTCCGGGTAGGACGGTACAACCAGACCAGGTCACCTTGCTGGAACCCTTGGCTGTTGGCTTGCCTGTCATACCTGGTCTTCATGCGGTCGCTCGCCTTCTGGATGTTCTGGCGAGCCATCTCGTGCATGTCGTGGAGATGGTCCACCTAGTTCTCCACATACTCGGTCGCTGGCTGCTTCGCTTCCGGAGGGCTTCCAAAAGCCAGGTCACAAGGGAGGCGTAACTCTCGGCCGAACATTAAGCTGGCTGGCGTCATCCCAGTTGTGTCGTGTGTAGACGAGCGATAGGCCAGCAAGAACAGTGGCACCTTGACGTCCCAGTCTCGCTGATGGCTGGCAACGACTTTCCTCAGGTGTTCCTCTAAGGTCTTGATGTACCTTTCGACCATGCCATCCGATTGGGGATGTAGAGGCGTAGTGCGAGTCTTGTTCACCCCAAGCCTTTGTAGTGCCTCCTTCATTAGGTTGGACTCATAGTTGGTACCCTGGTCACTGTGTAGCTCTAACGGCACCCCAAATCGACAGAACACTTGCTCCACGAGGCAGTCTGTGATTGTCTTTGCCTCTTGGTTTGGGATGGCATACACCTCCGGCCACTTGGTGAAATAGTCCACGACCACCATCAGGCACTTGTTGCCTCGGTCGGAAACGGGGAACGGTCCAGCAATGTCAACGGCGATCCGTTCGAATGGCGCTCCGACGTTGTACTGCTGCATGCGACCCCGGCTCCTAGTCTGGGGGCCACGACTCGCCGCGCACACGTGACACTAACGGCAACATCTCTCAGCATCTGCTCGGAGTCTCAGCCAGTAGTAGCGCTGCCGTAGTTTGTCAATCGTTCGGTTCGCTCCCAGGTGTCCTCCCGAAGTACCGGCGTGCACTTCCTCCAGGACTTCCGGGACCTTACTCCGGGGAAGTACCAACTGCTCTCTCTGCGTCTTCCCATCGGGTGATTCCCATACCCGGAACAGCACGCCCTCTCTGGTCTTCAACGAGTCCCATTGGGCCCAGTACGACTTGTAGGTGGCGCTCCTCGGTGCGATGTCCTCCCAGGTTGGTCTCATCCCTGCCTCCACTTCCCTCAAGAGTGGTCCCAAGTCTGCGTCCGCCAGCTGCTCCCTCCGCAGGCCTGCGCTATCCCAGCCTTCAGCAGGCACTGCCACAACTACTCGGACTGCTGCGGCACGCTCCTTCTATTCCACTCTTGTGCACTGGCCGCACTCTTCTGGACAGGGTCTTCGGCACATGGCGTCTGCGTTACCGTGGCTCTTCCCTCTACGATGTTCCGAGGTGAAGTCGTACTCCTGCACTCTCTGGACCCAACGTGCTGTCGGCCTTCCAGGTTCTTAAAGCTCAATAGCCAGGTTAGGGCGGAATGGTCAGTCCTCAGGTGGAATGGCTGACCGTACAGGTACTTGTGGAAGTGCTCCAATGTCTTTACTACCGCCAGTAACTCCCGTCGGGTGACGCAGTAGTTCTTCTCTGCCTTGGATAGCGTCTTGCTGTAATAGACTATCGCCCGCTCATGGCCGTTCTGGATCTGCGACAGGACACCTCCAATGCAATGGTCGCTGGCGTCGGTGTCCACAATGAAGGCGCCACCCGGTTGCGGGAAACCCAAAATTGGAGCACTGCACAGGGTTTCCTTTAGGTGCTGGAAAGCGTTTTCGGCGTCCTCTGTCCACACATAAGGCCGGTGTTCTTCCATCAGGCGGGTGAGGGGTTTTGCAATGTTGAAGAACCCCTTTCTGAAGCGGCGGTAATAACTGCACAGCCCCAGGAAACTGCGCAACTCTTTCCTATCCTTTGGGCGAGGCCAATCTCTCACAGCCTGTGTCTTCTCCGGGTCTGTGGCCACTCCGGTTGCCGAGACTATGTGGCCCAAGTAGTTAACTTCCTTGCGGAAGAGCTGGCACTTCTTCGCGTTCAGCTTCAAGTTGGTCGCTTGCAGTCTCTGTAGCACCTTACTCAGGTTCTCGAGGTGATCTTCAAAAGTCTTCCCGACGATGATGATGTCGTCCAGGTATAGCAGGCAGGCATCGTAAGTCAGCCCTCTCATCACTGACTCCATAAGGCGCTGGAAGGTAGCTCGTGCGTTGCAGAGGCCAAAGGGCATAACCGTGAACTGCCAGAGCCCTTGGCCCGTCGAGAATGCAGTCTTCTCCTTGTCTCTCGGGTCTAGAGCTACCTGCCAGTAGCCCGACTTCAGGTCCAGGGTCGAGAACCACTGTGCACCAGCTAGCGTGTCCAGGGTGTCGTCAATCCGGGGTAAGGGAAAACAGTCCTTCCGGGTGACGGCGTTCAACTTTCTGTAGTCTACGCAGAAGCGCAGCTCGCCGTTCTTCTTTGTCACCAAGACTACAGGGGAACACCAAGGGCTGTCAGACTCTTCAATCACTCCCCTGGATCTCATGTCCTCCAGCATGTCTCGTACCGCCCCTTGCTTCGCCAGCGGAACGCGTCTATGTGGTTGCCGAATAGGCCGGGCGTCCCCGGTGTCGATGCGGTGAAGCACTTTGTCCGTGCGGCCGTAGTCACTATCACCTTGGCTGAAGACGCGCTGATACCGCCTTAGCAGTTGTCGAACCTTCTCCAGCTGTTCTGTGGTCAGGTGGTCGGCCGCCCTCTCCACCAAGCCTTCTAGCCGGGGCCCCAGGTGTTGCTTTGGCGCCGGCTCCTGTGTCTCGTGGGTTGCTGTTACGCTCACCACGGGCTCGCACGTTCCCAACTCCGTCCCGGCCTGGACGTCGTGATCGGTGTCCGTTGGATTTAGCAGTATCATTGGCACCTCCTCTCGGCACGGCAGCAATGCCCTGGCTACACACAGTCCGTGTACAGGCGTCTTCTGGTCCAGCATCATGTACCTGGTTCTCTGGCCTTCCAGTCGCGCCGTCACCACCACCTCACTCCTCGCGGGTACAACCACGTCTTCGTCCAAGACGACCCTGCAAATTCCAAGGCGCTCTTCTGGTTGACGGAGTATAACCTCTTCTCCGTTGAGCCGCAGGACCTTCTTGCCGAAGTCGACCATCGCTTCATGGCTCCTGAGGGCATCCAATCCCAGTATCACCTCCTCAGCCACTTTCGCGACGAACACCCACAGACGTACGGTGCTCCTTATCAAGGTGAGCTTCAGCAGGGCCTCCTCCACAGGCAAGATGTCGCCGGCGTCCCTCGGCTGGTCTTCTTTCTCCGGTGTAGCGGACACTCCTCGTTCTCGACGTCGGGATGGATGTTATTTTGGCCACCTCCATCCTTAATGCCGCTGTCAGCGCCTCATGGATGGTTTTATATTCCCCGAGCATTAGGCGCTGACGAATCTCCGTGTCCCGTACCCCGTCGACAAAATTGTAGGCGGCTTGCCGGGATACGAACTCCAGTGGCAGGTCAACCAAGGCCTTGCTAGCCAGCTGCTCGATCGCAATGGCGAACTCCTGCAGCGTCTCCCCCGGCTGCTGTGACCTTGCCTTTAGCTGGCTGCGGTATGCTGCGGCTAAGCGGTGGTTCCCGAAGCGATCCTCCAGGGCTTCCCAGATGTCCTTGGGCGCCACCGCCGTCTGCACCGCGTTTAGGACTTCCGCGGCTCTTCCCTGGAGGCTGGCTATTAACTGTGTGGCCTCCTCCTCCAGTGACCATCCGTTGTGCCTGGCCACTGTGTCGAACTGGCGGCGGAAGACCTCAAACGTTGACGCGCCGTCATACTTGGGAGGTTTGACGCGCGCAGATGTTGTGTCGCGTCCCGGCGAGTCGGCCTTCAAATCCTCCAGCTTCCTGCCGACGACGTCCTCCACCATGGCGTTCAGGGACTTCACGCTGCTGTCGGCTTTCCCTTCCAGGTCGTTAACGCGGCTCGCCAGGTCCTCGACGCGCTCGTCCACTTGGCCCATCTGCTTGCCCAGCTCCGTCACGTCATCCCTCACGCCGGCCAACTGTTCTTCAAATTTGGCGGCGAGAGCCTCGTCCGCCACCTTCATTTCCGTGGTCAGTTCGGCCATCTTTGAGGTCATTGTCGTGGCCAAGTTGCTGTTAGCCGTTTCCGTCTTCGCTGTTAATTCGGCCTTCATTTCTTCCATCTTCCCGGTGATGTCGTTTGCCGCTTCTGTTTTTGCAGCGAGGTTTTCATTTGCCGTCTTCATTTCTGTCAGTTCCGCCTTCATTTCCATCATCTTCTCCAAAATTTTCTCCAATGCCGCGTCCATGGTTGTAATGTTCGGTGATGTTATCTTCCCGCTTCCTGACACCAGTTGTGACTTTGTGGGTTCGTGAAATGAAAAGTCCAATTTCACCACTCAAAAATGTTCTTTATTTCCACCGACTTACAGTTAAACACTTGCCAATTACATAAAATTACGTAATGCACACAATTACGATTCACCAGTTCGTCCGTTACAATTGCACTCGTAATTACGTACGGTCTTCTCACTAGCACTGCGTCCTTACACCAAGAACTGACTGACTGTCTCTCTGAAACCCTTTTTATAGGAATGTCACTGTTCTTCTAGAAGTATCTGGTTTCCCGCAAATTACCGGAACGTTCCAGACCACAGAAGAAGGGGAGAGAAACGTCCAGGGACAGGTGACACTTCCCTAACCACCCCTCAGTTAGTGACAGAGACTAATGGGAGGCGTGGCTCTGCGGCCTTGGTTTCCTCACAGCTGTGGGCCTCATGCCTACCGCTAATTGGGTGACAGTATTCATATTTTGTTTGTTTACGTGGCAAATAGATACATATGGGATTGTTTAAGTCCAACATTAGGAAGTAATAGAAGTTACTGAAATCTGAAAAAACTCATGAACTCAGTGGTACCATATATGCTACGCTGTTACCGACTATAAAATCTTCTGATATACAAGGGATTGCATTAAATTTAAATTGGAATAGAAAAACAGAGTTCCTCTTTCAAAGTTTATATATTTCCCATCCAATACATAATTATGACAATATTACAGGATAGAGCTAATCAAGAAGATGTTCCCTCCTACCAGTATAATTTCGATTCGCTTAGCTATTAATGTTGCTGTTCAAAAATGATTAAGACTTACCTGTAAATACAATGTGAGGAATAGTTTTTCTTGCGTGCTCCACGACACATTGTTTGAAATTTGGATTTGAAAGTGAACACGGTTCGATGTATGAAGCTGAAACAATAAAGAAAAAATCAGTACCCGTTATAGTAATTCAAAACTATCTAAATATAGAAACAAAAATCTAAAGATAACAATATACAACAAAATTTTAAAGTTTTGTCTTTAAAATATGGGTCTTAATTATGAATGTAAGCACCACATATTATGAGATATATTCTGAAGGAGCTTAGGAATGCAGACAAGGAGGTTCAAAGACAATTTCATAGGAAAGCAGCAAAATTGTTTACAAAGAACTTGTATATTTTGGTACAACCATCAGGTTTAAGGCACATACATCTACGTGAGGTCGACATTGAAAAGAGAACTATGAAACCAACTTCCCTGTTCTAAAAGTAAACATGTAAAGAATGAAAAAACAGAAGTTTTTAGTCTAAAGTCTAGTGACGGCAACAAGAGACATTGCAGCCACCTTCTTGATTACGATTTCAAAAAGGTAGCTTCCAAGAAGAAAAGCTTCCATACGAGTCCCCCAGGATCCAACGTCATTCCTCTATTAATTTGATTCGTTATCATTCCTATGCTACAAGCTATTTTAAGAGAAATTTATTTTTACATTCTCTACTTATTTTACAAAGAGGAAGTATTATATTTTTTTCAAAATTTTGAAGTGGTATATCAACGAAATATAAATTTCAATGTCTTTAATAAGGCTTATACTACTGTCTACTATAACTCAAAAACGAAAATCGGATGAGTAAGAACTTTATGCTTAAGCTTGTAAGCTTTCAAACCAAAGATTTCAAGGAAATCTCTCTTTCCAAAACTACTCGTTTCATACTACACTTTTATGATTTTAATTTCTCAAACCTGGTTGTAAAATTTTAAATAAAATTCTCTATATGTAAAGACATTCATGTGAGAAATGAAATTTATAACTTCAATGTTCTTGCAGCCGCATTTTAAGGTCATGTTCATTCGGAATATATTTTGTATTATTTCGTGCAACTGGTAAGCCATTAGAAATCAAAAGCAAATGGTTTATCAAAACATGTGAATCTTTTTAAAATGCATCATTTATCTTTATTTATTACAGCTTCGTCTGCTTTCACAACTATCGTTGTCATTGGTTTTAACTTGTCAATACTTCCTCACTCTTTGAAGGAGTTAACGATTTAGTTGTTTCTCTTTGTGTTATGGAAAGAAGAAGAAGAGCAAGAAGAAGAAGAATACATTTCAACGCCGGCACATAAAGATTTGAATATTACTACAGCCTCCTAATGTGTTGTTGTATCTCAATGTATAAGGATTTCTGCAAACATTAGCTCAATAAATATGAAGTATATAAAGAAATTCTCTTTTAAAAATATGTATATATGTAATATATGCTTACATTCATGATAAACCAAGAGATTTATTAACATTTAAAAGCTTGTTAAATGTAGGACAAATTAATTAAAATAAAAATAAAATATTTCTAAAGCTATTAATGCAACCAATTGTTTTACTTGAATTTACTGAATATTTTAATGATGTAAGTATAAAATAATTGTATGGTAATAATGTTTGTCTATTTCCTAAAGTTTCTCTCTTAACACAAAAGTTTCAATGACTTCAAGGTCTATTTACAAAACGTTAAGAACTTCAAACGTATTCTAATAAAGATAATACAGGCGTTTCGGCAAAAAAACAAATAGTTATAAATAGTTTTTCTTGGAATGGAGAGAATTTCCTAAACCATTTATGCTTTAAGTCTTACACGGTATGCGATGCTGCTATATAATGTGGTTTTGTAGTCATAGATAAATGCAGAATTAGATAACGCCAATTCTTTACATGTTCTTCAATAATAATTGTATGAGAGTCATACTATTTTTTCCTTTCCAATTGAATAAACAAAGATGTAACAACTATTACATAAAACTAAAGTACACCTCTTTGCAGGTACAGTTTCCTAGACTATGTACAATGTACTTCCCGTCTACTCAAGTTTCGTATTTGTTATTGCATTTCCTACACACTTGGCAACGCATATTCTGCAGTTAAAGGGCCCTTCAATCGTAAGAGCAATGTTTGAGGCTCTCAAGTCCAACAGTTAAAAGACACTTAATGTTAGCTTACATTTTGAATATCCAAATGGAAATAAAGTCCCTTCCAGAGGGAAAATCATTAAAAGTAGACGACTCCAAAGAAATGCTAAAAGACAGTAAATGCCATTACTTTAAAAGGTGATTGTAATCACACCTTCAGACACGCCACTAACATGTCTTAAGCACTGCTGTACTGAGTAGCTAGGTACTGAATAGTAAATTGGTGCAGTGTGAAGTACTAGAAACTTAAAGGAGATATCCAATACGCTACAGCTCTGCAAATATTCGACCTCAGGGTTAGACCTAATAGTAAATTGAGAGATCTACTCCTAAATTGGTGCAGTGTGAAGTACAAGAAACTTAAACGAGATATCCAATTCGCTATAGCTCTGCAAATATTCGACCTCTTGGTTAGACCTAATAGTAAATTGAGAGATCTACTCCTAAATTGGTGAAGTGTGAAGTACTGGAAACTTAAAGGAGATATCCAATACGCTACAGCTCTGCAAATATTCGACCTCAGGGTTAGACCTAATAGTAAATTGAGAGATATACTCCTAAATTGGTGCAGTGTGAAGTACTAGAAACTTAAAGGAGATATCCAATACGCTACAGCTCTGCAAATATTCGACCTCTTGGTTAGACCTAATAGTAAATTGAGAGATCTACTCCTAAATTGGTGAAGTGTGAAGTACTGGAAACTTAAAGGAGATATCCAATACGCTACAGCTCTGCAAATATTCGACCTCAGGGTTAGACCTAATAGTAAATTGAGAGATCTACTTCTAAATTGGTGCAGTGTGAAGTACTAGAAACTTAAAGGAGATATCCAATACGCTACAGCTCTGGAAATATTCGACCTCTTGGTTAGACCTAATAGTAAATTGAGAGATCTACTCCTAAATTGGTGCAGCGTGAAGTACTGGAAACATAAAGCAGATATCTAATTTGCTACAGCTCTGCAAATATTGGACCTCATGGTTAGACCTAATAGTAAATTGAGAGATCTACTCCTAAATTGGTGCAGTGTGAAGTACTGGAAAATTAAAGGAGATATGCAATATGCTACAGCTCTGGAAATATTCGCCCTCTTGGTTAGACCTAATAGTAAATTGAGAGATCTACTCCTAAATTGGTGCAGTGTGAAGTACTGGAAACTTAAAGGAGATATCCAATATGCTACAGCTCTGCAAATATTCGACCTCATGGTTAGACCTAATAGTAAATTGAGAGATCTACTCCTAAATTGGTGCAGTGTGAAGTACTGGAAAATTAAAGGAGATATGCAATATGCTACAGCTCTGGAAATATTCGCCCTCTTGGTTAGACCTAATAGTAAATTGAGAGATCTACTCCTAAATTGGTGCAGTGTGAAGTACTGGAAACTTAAAGGAGATATCCAATATGCTACAGCTCTGCAAATATTCGCCCTCTTGGTTATACCTAATAGTAAATTGAGAGATCTACTCCTAAATTGGTGCAGTGTGAAGTACTAGAAACTTAAAGGTGATATCCAATATGCTACAGCTCTGCAAATATTCGACCTCTTGGTTAGACCTAATAGTAAATTGAGAGATCTACTCCTAAATTGGTGCAGTGTGAAGTACTGGAAACTTAAAGGAGATATCCAATATGCTATGGCTCTGCAAACATTCGACCTCTTGGTTAGACCTAATAGTAAATTGAGAGATCTACTCCTAAATTGGTGCAGTGTGAAGTACTGGAAACTTAAAGGAGATATCCAATATGCTACAGCTCTGCAAATATTCGACCTCAGGGTTAGACCTAATAGTATATTGCGAGATCTACTCCTAAATTGGTGCAGTGTGAAGTACTGGAAAATTAAAGGAGATATGCAATATGCTACAGCTCTGCAAATATTCGACCTCAGGGTTAGACCTAATAGTGAATTGAGATCTACTCCTAAATTGGTGCAGTGTGAAGTACTGGAAAATTAAACGAGATATGCAATATGCTACAGCTCTGCAAATATTCGACCTCAGGGTTAGACCTAATAGTAAATTGCGAGATCTACTCCTAAATTGGTGCAGTGTGAAGTACTGGAAAATTAAAGGAGATATGCAATATGCTACAGCTCTGCAAATATTCGACCTCTTGGTTAGACCTAATAGTAAATTGAGAGATTTACTACTAAATTGGTGCAGTGTGAAGTACTAGAAACTTAAAGGAGATATCCAATATGCTACAGCTCTGCAAATATTCGACCTCTTGGTTAGACCTAATAGTAAATTGAGAGATCTACTCCTAAATTGGTGCAGTGTGACGTACTAGAAACTTAAAGGAGATATCCAATATGCTACAGCTCTGCAAATATTCGACCTCAGGGTTAGACCTAATAGTAAATTGAGAGATCTACTCCTAAATTGGTGCAGTGTGAAGTACTAGAAACTAAAAGGAGATATCCAATATGCTACAACTCTGCAAATATTCGACCTCAGGGTTAGACCTAATAGTAAATTGAGAGATCTACTCCTAAATTGGTGCAGTGTGAAGTACTGGAAACTTAAAGGAGATATGCAATATGCTACAGCTCTGCAAATATTCGACCTCATGGTTAGACCTAATAGTAAATTGAGAGATCTACTCCTAAATTGGTGCAGTGTGAAGTACTGGAAAATTAAAGGAGATACCAATACGCTACATCTCTGCAAATATTCGCCCTCTTGGTTAGACCTAATAGTAAATTGAGAGATCTACTCCTAAATTGGTGCAGTGTGAAGTACTAGAAACTTAAAGGAGATATCCAATATGCTACAGCTCTGCAAATATTCGAACAAATGGTTAGACCTAATAGTAAATTGAGAGATCTACTCCTAAATTGGTGCAGTGTGAAGTACTGGAAACTTAAAGGAGATATCCAATATGCTACAGCTCTGCAAATATTCGACCTCATGGTTAGACCTAATAGTAAATTGAGAGATCTACTCCTAAATTGGTGCAGTGTGAAGTCCTGGAAACTTAAAGGAGATATCCAATATGCTACAGCTCTGCAAATATTCGACCTCTTGGTTAGACCTAATAGTAAATTGAGAGATCTACTCCTAAATTGGTGCAGTGTGAAGTACTGGAAACTTAAAGGAGATATCTAATATGCTACAGCTCTGCAAATATTCGACCTCAGGGTTAGACCTAATAGTAAATTGAGAGATCTACTCCTAAATTGGTGCAGTGTGAAGTACTGGAAACTTAAAGGAGATATCCAATA
The DNA here is from genome assembly GCA_030765055.1 of Mantis religiosa. Taxonomy (NCBI): domain Eukaryota; kingdom Metazoa; phylum Arthropoda; class Insecta; order Mantodea; family Mantidae; genus Mantis; species Mantis religiosa. The sequence goes on along the minus strand of CM060949.1, from coordinate 122,177,284 downwards.
TGCTACAGCTCTGCAAATATTCGACCTCACGGTTAGACCTAATAGTAAATTGAGAGATCTACTCCTAAATTGGTGCAGTGTGAAGTACTAGAAACTTAAAGGAGGTTCCAATACGCTACAGCTCTGCAAATATTCGACCTCTTGGTTAGACCTAATAGTAAATTGAGAGATCTACTCCTAAATTGGTGCAGTGTGAAGTACTAGAAACTTAAAGGAGGTATCCAATACGCTACAGCTCTGCAAATATTCGACCTCATGGTTAGACCTAATAGTAAATTAAGAGATCTACTCCTAAATTGGTGCAGTGTGAAGTACTGGAAAATAAAAGGTGATATGCAATACGCTACATCTCTGCAAATATTCGACCTCACGGTTAGACCTAATAGTAAATTGAGAGATCTACTCCTAAATTGGTGCAGTGTGAAGTACTGGAAACTTAAAGGAGATATCCAATACGCTACAGCTCTGCAAATATTCGACCTCTTGGTTAGACCTAATAGTAAATTGAGAGATCTACTCCTAAATTGGTGCAGTGTGAAGTACTGGAAACTTAAAGGAGATATCCAATATGCTACCGCTCTGCAAATATTCGACCTCACGGTTAGACCTAATAGTAAATTGAGAGATCTACTCCTAAATTGGTGCAGTGTGAAGTACTGGAAACTTAAAGGAGATATGCAATATGCTACAGCTCTGCAAATATTCGCCCTCTTGGTTAGACCTAATAGTAAATTGAGAGATCTACTCCTAAATTGGTGCAGTGTGAAGTACTGGAAAATTAAAGGAGATATGCAATATGCTACAGCTCTGGAAATATTCGCCCTCTTGGTTAGACCTAATAGTAAATTGAGAGATCTACTCCTAAATTGGTGCAGTGTGAAGTACTGGAAACTTAAAGGAGATATCCAATATGCTACAGCTCTGCAAATATTCGCCCTCTTGGTTAGACCTAATAGTAAATTGAGAGATCTACTCCTAAATTGGTGAAGTGTGAAGTACTGGAAACTTAAAGGAGATATCCAATACGCTACAGCTCTGCAAATATTCGACCTCAGGGTTAGACCTAATAGTAAATTGAGAGATCTACTTCTAAATTGGTGCAGTGTGAAGTACTAGAAACTTAAAGGAGATATCCAATACGCTACAGCTCTGGAAATATTCGACCTCTTGGTTAGACCTAATAGTAAATTGAGAGATCTACTCCTAAATTGGTGCAGCGTGAAGTACTGGAAACATAAAGCAGATATCTAATTTGCTACAGCTCTGCAAATATTGGACCTCATGGTTAGACCTAATAGTAAATTGAGAGATCTACTCCTAAATTGGTGCAGTGTGAAGTACTGGAAAATTAAAGGAGATATGCAATATGCTACAGCTCTGGAAATATTCGCCCTCTTGGTTAGACCTAATAGTAAATTGAGAGATCTACTCCTAAATTGGTGCAGTGTGAAGTACTGGAAACTTAAAGGAGATATCCAATATGCTACAGCTCTGCAAATATTCGACCTCATGGTTAGACCTAATAGTAAATTGAGAGATCTACTCCTAAATTGGTGCAGTGTGAAGTACTGGAAAATTAAAGGAGATATGCAATATGCTACAGCTCTGGAAATATTCGCCCTCTTGGTTAGACCTAATAGTAAATTGAGAGATCTACTCCTAAATTGGTGCAGTGTGAAGTACTGGAAACTTAAAGGAGATATCTAATATGCTACAGCTCTGCAAATATTCGCCCTCTTGGTTATACCTAATAGTAAATTGAGAGATCTACTCCTAAATTGGTGCAGTTAGAAGTACTAGAAACTTAAAGGTGATATCCAATATGCTACAGCTCTGCAAATATTCGACCTCTTGGTTAGACCTAATAGTAAATTGAGAGATCTACTCCTAAATTGGTGCAGTGTGAAGTACTGGAAACTTAAAGGAGATATCCAATATGCTATGGCTCTGCAAACATTCGACCTCTTGGTTAGACCTAATAGTAAATTGAGAGATCTACTCCTAAATTGGTGCAGTGTGAAGTACTGGAAACTTAAAGGAGATATCCAATATGCTACAGCTCTGCAAATATTCGACCTCAGGGTTAGACCTAATAGTAAATTGCGAGATCTACTCCTAAATTGGTGCAGTGTGAAGTACTGGAAAATTAAAGGAGATATGCAATATGCTACAGCTCTGCAAATATTCGACCTCAGGGTTAGACCTAATAGTGAATTGAGATCTACTCCTAAATTGGTGCAGTGTGAATTACTGGAAAATTAAAGGAGATATGCAATATGCTACAGCTCTGCAAATATTCGACCTCAGGGTTAGACCTAATAGTAAATTGCGAGATCTACTCCTAAATTGGTGCAGTGTGAAGTACTGGAAAATTAAAGGAGATATGCAATATGCTACAGCTCTGCAAATATTCGACCTCTTGGTTAGACCTAATAGTAAATTGAGAGATTTACTCCTAAATTGGTGCAGTGTGAAGTACTAGAAACTTAAAGGAGATATCCAATATGCTACAGCTCTGCAAATATTCGACCTCTTGGTTAGACCTAATAGTAAATTGAGAGATCTACTCCTAAATTGGTGCAGTGTGACGTACTAGAAACTTAAAGGAGATATCCAATATGCTACAGCTCTGCAAATATTCGACCTCAGGGTTAGACCTAATAGTAAATTGAGAGATCTACTCCTAAATTGGTGCAGTGTGAAGTACTAGAAACTAAAAGGAGATATCCAATATGCTACAACTCTGCAAATATTCGACCTCAGGGTTAGACCTAATAGTAAATTGAGAGATCTACTCCTAAATTGGTGCAGTGTGAAGTACTGGAAACTTAAAGGAGATATGCAATATGCTACAGCTCTGCAAATATTCGACCTCATGGTTAGACCTAATAGTAAATTGAGAGATCTACTCCTAAATTGGTGCAGTGTGAAGTACTGGAAAATTAAAGGAGATATCCAATACGCTACATCTCTGCAAATATTCGCCCTCTTGGTTAGACCTAATAGTAAATTGAGAGATCTACTCCTAAATTGGTGCAGTGTGAAGTACTAGAAACTTAAAGGAGATATCCAATATGCTACAGCTCTGCAAATATTCGAACTAATGGTTAGACCTAATAGTAAATTGAGAGATCTACTCCTAAATTGGTGCAGTGTGAAGTACTGGAAACTTAAAGGAGATATCCAATATGCTACAGCTCTGCAAATATTCGACCTCTTGGTTAGACCTAATAGTAAATTGAGAGATCTACTCCTAAATTGGTGCAGTGTGAAGTACTGGAAACTTAAAGGAGATATCCAATATGCTATGGCTCTGCAAACATTCGACCTCTTGGTTAGACCTAATAGTAAATTGAGAGATCTACTCCTAAATTGGTGCAGTGTGAAGTACTGGAAACTTAAAGGAGATATCCAATATGCTACAGCTCTGCAAATATTCGACCTCAGGGTTAGACCTAATAGTAAATTGCGAGATCTACTCCTAAATTGGTGCAGTGTGAATTACTGGAAAATTAAAGGAGATATGCAATATGCTACAGCTCTGCAAATATTCGACCTCAGGGTTAGACCTAATAGTAAATTGCGAGATCTACTCCTAAATTGGTGCAGTGTGAAGTACTGGAAAATTAAAGGAGATATGCAATATGCTACAGCTCTGCAAATATTCGACCTCTTGGTTAGACCTAATAGTAAATTGAGAGATCTACTCCTAAATTGGTGCAGTGTGAAGTACTAGAAACTTAAAGGAGGTATCCAATACGCTACAGCTCTGCAAATATTCGACCTCATGGTTAGACCTAATAGTAAATTAAGAGATCTACTCCTAAATTGGTGCAGTGTGAAGTACTGGAAAATTAAAGGTGATATGCAATACGCTACAGCTCTGCAAATATTCGACCTCACGGTTAGACCTAATAGTAAATTGAGAGATCTACTCCTAAATTGGTGCAGTGTGAAGTACTGGAAACTTAAAGGAGATATCCAATACGCTACAGCTCTGCAAATATTCGACCTCTTGGTTAGACCTAATAGTAAATTGAGAGATCTACTCCTAAATTGGTGCAGTGTGAAGTACTGGAAACTTAAAGGAGATATCCAATATGCTACCGCTCTGCAAATATTCGACCTCACGGTTAGACCTAATAGTAAATTGAGAGATCTACTCCTAAATTGGTGCAGTGTGAAGTACTGGAAACTTAAAGGAGATATGCAATATGCTACAGCTCTGCAAATATTCGCCCTCTTGGTTAGACCTAATAGTAAATTGAGAGATCTACTCCTAAATTGGTGCAGTGTGAAGTACTGGAAAATTAAAGGAGATATGCAATATGCTACAACTCTGCAAATATTCGACCTCTTGGTTAGACCTAATAGTAAATTGAGAGATCTACTCCTAAATTGGTGCAGTGTGAAGTACTAGAAACTTAAAGGAGATATGCAATATGCTACAGCTCTGCAAATATTCGACCTCTTGGTTAGACCTAATAGTAAATTGAGAGATCTACTCCTAAATTGGTGCAGTGTGAAGTACTAGAAACTTAAAGGAGATATGCAATATGCTACAGCTCTGCAAATATTCGACCTCTTGGTTAGACCTAATAGTAAATTGAGAGATGTACTCCTAAATTGGTGCAGTGTGAAGTACTAGAAACTTAAAGGAGATATCCAATATGCTACAGCTCTGCAAATATTCGACCTCTTGGTTAGACCTAATAGTAAATTGAGAGATCTACTCCTAAATTGGTGCAGTGTGACGTACTAGAAACTTAAAGGAGATATCCAATATGCTACAGCTCTGCAAATATTCGACCTCAGGGTTAGACCTAATAGTAAATTGAGAGATCTACTCCTAAATTGGTGCAGTGTGAAGTACTAGAAACTTAAAGGAGATATCCAATATGCTACAGCTCTGCAAATATTCGACCTCATGGTTAGACCTAATAGTAAATTGAGAGATCTACTCCTAAATTGGTGCAGTGTGAAGTACTAGAAACTTAAAGGAGATATCCAATATGCTACAGCTCTGCAAATATTCGACCTCTTGGTTAGACCTAATAGTAAATTGAGAGATCTACTCCCAAATTGGTGCAGTGTGAAGTACTAGAAACTTAACGGAGATATCCAATATGCTACAGCTCTGCAAATATTCGACCTCAGGGTTAGACCTAATAGTAAATTGAGAGATCTACTCCTAAATTGGTGCAGTGTGAAGTACTGGAAACTTAAAGGAGATATCCAATATGCTACAGCTCTGCAAATATTCGACCTCATGGTTAGACCTAATAGTAAATTGAGAGATCTACTCCTAAATTGGTGCAGTGTGAAGTACTGGAAACTTAAAGGAGATATCCAATATGCTACAGCTCTGCAAATATTCGACCTCATGGTTAGACCTAATAGTAAATTGAGAGATCTACTCCTAAATTGACGCAGTGTGAAATACTAGAAACTTAAAGGAGATACCCAACATGCTACAGCTCTGCAAATATTCGACCTCAGGGTTAGAGCTAATAGTAAATTGAGAGATCTACTCCTAAATTGGTGCAGTGTGAAGTACTGGAAAATTAAAGGAGATATGCAATATGCTACAGCTCTGCAAATATTCGACCTCATGGTTAGACCTAATAGTAAATTGAGAGATCTACTCCTAAATTGGTGCAGTGTGAAGTACTAGAAACTTAAAGGAGATATCCAATATGCTACAGCTCTGCAAATATTCGACCTCTTGGTTAGACCTAATAGTAAATTGAGAGATCTACTCCTAAATTGGTGCAGTGTGAAGTACTAGAAACTTAAAGGAGATATCCAATATGCTACAGCTCTGCAAATATTCGACCTCTTGGTTAGACCTAATAGTAAATTGAGAGATCTACTCCTAAATTGGTGCAGTGTGAAGTACTAGAAACTTAAAGGAGATATCCAATATGCTACAGCTCTGCAAATATTCGACCTCATGGTTAGACCTAATAGTAAATTGAGAGATCTACTCCTAAATTGGTGCAGTGTGAAGTACTAGAAACTTAAAGGAGATATCCAATATGCTACAGCTCTGCAAATATTCGACCTCAGGGTTAGACCTAATAGTAAATTGAGAGATCTACTCCTAAATTGGTGCAGTGTGAAGTACTGGAAACTTAAAGGAGATATCCAATATGCTACAGCTCTGCAAATATTCGACCTCATGGTTAGACCTAATAGTAAATTGAGAGATCTACTCCTAAATTGGTGCAGTGTGAAGTACTGGAAACTTAAAGGAGATATCCAATATGCTACAGCTCTGCAAATATTCGACCTCATGGTTAGACCTAATAGTAAATTGAGAGATCTACTCCTAAATTGGTGCAGTGTGAAGTACTGGAAAATTAAAGGAGATATCCAATATGCTACAGCTCTGCAAATATTCGACCTCTTGGTTAGACCTAATAGTAAATTGAGAGATCTACTCCTAAATTGGTGCAGTGTGAAGTACTGGAAACTTAAAGGAGATATCCAATATGCTACAGCTCTGCAAATATTCGACCTCATGGTTAGACCTAATAGTAAATTGAGAGATCTACTCCTAAATTGGTGCAGTGTGAAGTACTGGAAACTTAAAGGAGATATCCAATATGCTACAGCTCTGCAAATATTCGACCTCTTGGTTAGACCTAATAGTAAATTGAGAGATCTACTCCTAAATTGATGCAGTGTGAAGTACTAGAAACTTAAAGGAGATACCCAATATGCTACAGCTCTGCAAATATTCGACCTCAGGGTTAGACCTAATAGTAAATTGAGAGATCTACTCCTAAATTGGTGCAGTGTGAATTACTGGAAAATTAAAGGAGATATGCAATATGCTACAGCTCTGGAAATATTCGCCCTCTTGGTTAGACCTAATAGTAAATTGAGAGATCTACTTCTAAATTGGTGCAGTGTGAAGTACTAGAAACTTAAAGGAGATATCCAATATGCTACAGCTCTGCAAATATTCGACCTCTTGGTTAGACCTAATAGTAAATTGAGAGATCTACTCCTAAATTAGTGCAGTGTGAAGTACTGGAAACTTAAAGGAGATATCCAATATGCTACAGCTCTGCAAATATTCGACCTCTTGGTTAGACCTAATAGTAAATTGAGAGATCTACTCCTAAATTGGTGCAGTGTGAAGTACTAGAAACTTAAAGGAGATATCCAATATGCTACAGCTCTGCAAATATTCGACCTCAGGGTTAGACCTAATAGTAAATTGCGAGATCTACTCCTAAATTGGTGCAGTGTGAAGTACTGGAAAATTAAAGGAGATATCCAATATGCTACCGCTCTGCAAATATTCGACCTCTTGGTTAGACCTAATAGTAAATTGAGAGATCTACTCCTAAATTGGTGCAGTGTGAAGTACTGGAAAATTAAAGGAGATATCCAATATGCTACAGCTCTGCAAATATTCGACCTCTTGGTTAGACCTAATAGTAAATTGAGAGATCTACTCCTAAATTGGTGCAGTGTGAAGTACTAGAAACTTAAAGGAGATATCCAATATGCTACAGCTCTGCAAATATTCGACCTCTTGGTTAGACCTAATAGTAAATTGAGAGATCTACTCCTAAATTGTTGCAGTGTGAAGTACTAGAAACTTAAAGGAGATATCCAATATGCTACAGCTCTGCAAATATTCGACCTCAGGGTTAGACCTAATAGTAAATTGAGAGATCTACTCCTAAATTGGTGCAGTGTGAAGTACTAGAAACTTAAAGGAGATATCCAATATGCTACAGCTCTGCAAATATTCGACCTCTTGGTTAGACCTAATAGTAAATTGAGAGATCTACTCCTAAATTGGTGCAGTGTGAAGTACTAGAAACTTAAAGGAGATATCCAATATGCTACAGCTCTACAAATATTCGACCTCATGGTTAGACCTAATAGTAAATTGAGAGATCTACTCCTAAATTGGTGCAGTGTGAAGTACTGGAAACTTAAAGGAGATATCCAATATGCTACAGCTCTGCAAATATTCGACCTCTTGGTTAGACCTAATAGTAAATTGAGAGATCTACTCCTAAATTGGTGCAGTGTGAAGTACTAGAAACTTAAAGGAGATATCCAATATGCTACAGCTCTGCAAATATTCGACCTCAGGGTTAGACCTAATAGTAAATTGAGAGATCTACTCCTAAATTGGTGCAGTGTGAAGTACTGGAAACTTAAAGGAGATATCCAATACGCTACAGCTCTGCAAATATTCGACCTCATGGTTAGACCTAATAGTAAATTGAGAGATCTACTCCTAAATTGGTGCAGTGTGAAGTACTGGAAACTTAAAGGAGATATCCAATATGCTACAGCTCTGCAAATATTCGCCCTCTTGGTTAGACCTAATAGTAAATTGAGAGATCTACTCCTAAATTGGTGCAGTGTGAAGTACTGGAAAATTAAAGGAGATATGCAATATGCTACAGGTCTGCAAATATTCGGCCTCATGGTTAGACCTAATAGTAAATTGAGAGATCTACTCCTAAATTGGTGCAGTGTGAAGTACTAGAAACTTAAAGGAGATATGCAATATGCTACAGCTCTGCAAATATTCGACCTCAGGGTTAGACCTAATAGTAAATTGAGAGATCTACTCCTAAATTGGTGCAGTGTGAAGTACTAGAAACATAAAGGAGATATCCAATATGCTACAGCTCTGCAAATATTCGACCTCAGGGTTAGACCTAATAGTAAATTGAGAGATCTACTCCTAAATTGGTGCAGTGTGAAGTACTAGAAACTTAAAGGAGATATCCAATATGCTACAGCTCTGCAAATATTCGACCTCAGGGTTAGACCTAATAGTAAATTGAGAGATCTACTCCTAAATTGGTGCAGTGTGAAGTACTGGAAAATTATAGGAGATATCCAATATGCTACAGCTCTGCAAATATTCGACCTCATGGTTAGACCTAATAGTAAATTGAGAGATCTACTCCTAAATTGGTGCAGTGTGAAGTACTAGAAACTTAAAGGAGATATCCAATATGCTACAGCTCTGCAAATATTCGACCTCAGGGTTAGACCTAATAGTAAATTGAGAGATCTACTCCTAAATTGGTGAAGTGTGAAGTACTGGAAAATTAAAGGAGATATGCAATATGCTACAGCTCTGCAAATATTCGACCTCAGGGTTAGACCTAATAGTAAATTGAGAGATCTACTCCTAAATTGGTGAAGTGTGAAGTACTAGAAACTTAAAGCAGATATAAAATATGCTACAGCTCTGCAAATATTCGACCTCTTGGTTAGACCTAATAGTAAATTGAGAGATCTACTCCTAAATTGGTGCAGTGTGAAGTACTGGAAACTTAAAGCAGATATCCAATATGCTACAGCTCTGCAAATATTCGACCTCTTGCTTAGACCTAATAGTAAATTGAGAGATCTACTCCTAAATTGGTGCAGTGTGAAGTACTGGAAACTTAAAGCAGATATAAAATATGCTACAGCTCTGCAAATATTCGCCCTCATGATAAACCTTCCCATATCCAGCGCAAAGTATAAATGTGATTCCTGCCAGTCCTAAATTTTGATAAAATGGATCTCTCATTATCCCCCAAAAAACACTCAATGGGAGCATGTTCCGAGGTTGTTGGGAAGTACTCTTGCACGGTTAACAATCCAATCCATCTAACAATGTTTTCCTATGTTGTCTATCTGTATAACCCGACCAAGGCGAGTGCAGTACTGCAACATACGCACTAAAAGATCCCTGCCCTGCTGTACAGTCCGGTTCGGACAGCTGAACGATAACAACTCGTTGACGTTTTCCCTGAGGGTTATAATTAAATCGAGAAGTTCAGACATTTATTTTAGTTAAAATAGGAGGCAGAAATGCACATAAAATACTACTAGTTAATAATATAATTAAATGTTCCGGAACCATTCCTGTATTTCTGACTTTAATTGTGTTCGAGAATATTTTCTTATTTTCTTTATTGTGATACAATGGCAACAATGATCCTTTGCGGTACTCTAGGTATCAGTTGGTTTTGTAACCATTTGGAATTATTTTCGTAGTTCATTTCTTTGAGACAAGCACCTGGAATAAATCCCTTCTCCCAGCCAGCATGTACAATAATAAAAACCTATATAACTGACTTATTTTCCCCACACTCATTCCTTCTCAGTATTCTAAGATATGATGATCTCTGAGCCACTATATCAGTACGTTCGCTCAGTATATTTCTTTTATTCTTACACTTTTTAACTCGAAATCCAATTTTTTCTATTTTCCTAATTACAGTGCAGGAATTTCCTTTTTAACCTCGTGATACTTCTTATATTTTTTCTAATTATGCACTTGTCCACTTCGTCCATAGCAATTTTATTTGCAGGATATTTACGTCCTTTCTAGTCTTCCAACTTTATTTCCTTTACATTCCACATGGATACTGCATAGCGCGCCAGTAAGCACAAACCTAACTGTACAGCATTTCGTGACGTATTCGTGTCGTCATCGCGTTAGTTCGTCTGGTTTCCGCTACTGTAGCAGGACTGCACTCGCCTTGGCTGGGTAATATGGACTTGTAAAAATAAATCGGAACATTCACATGACTTCCTATATTTATTATTCTAAAAATTATACTTATAAAACTTTTTCTTCTGTCTACTTCAAAATAATAAAAATAAACAATACAGGAGGTGGCAGCGAGAGATAAATCTATAAAAAGTGGATTGCTAATTAATGGAGGCCTTGAAGTTCCATGCTCTTCGCCTGGCAAAAAATAATTTTATGAGTTGCACTCGCAAGACTTCTTCTAATGTACCAACCATTCTTATAAAGGCATGATCTTCTCTCTACGTGTTAATTGAGATAAATATTTGTATAAATGATTGTATTACTTGGTATATAGAAGGCTCAACTGATAATGAAATCCTTTAAGAGCTGGTGGCTAAGTGATGTCTCTGAAATTTCATTCTTTTTGCATGACCAGGTTTGAAAAAAAAAAACGAATAGCAAGGTCCAATTTAATATAAGAAAAAGCATTTGTAAATTAAAACCAATAAAAAGAGATACTTTAGTAGTTGTATACAAAAAAGTATTGGACATATTAAATATTTTAATGATATGCACATTTTATGTAGTAGCAGCTACTGTTTATATAATATATATTATATATAAATTGCTGTGCAACAGTTCAACTGATTGGATTTTTCTTTCGCCTCAATGCTGGGTTGGTTTAAAAAATAACAGAACATTAGGGAAAACCCAAAGAAATAGCCGAAATATTGAAAGCAAAGTCGGGATTAGTAATTTTGAATGGGAATTGCCACTTTGGATTACTTTCAATAAATGGCGTTCATGACGGACGTACCGTATGAAGCTCATTTTGATCAGATATTCTATTAAGGTAGTGGTGGTGGTGTTTTAGGGCCCGTCGACAACAAGGTCATTTGGGTTCTATTAAGGTAAATTTACTTCGCTAAGTTCAGGCGTAGCCAAAAACCCAGTCAAATTTGTTTTAGTGTTGTGAAGTTTTCAAGGAATGTTCAGATTTGAGTAACTGTAAAAACAATTCCGTATTGTTTTTCAGTGTTCATTATGTCGCCAAGGAGAGGACGAAATGTATTGGAAGACAGTTAAATGCGCGGCGAGCTATTTCACGTGTACGCACACTGACGAGCAACGAACGACAGATGATGAAAATAGTCAGTCATATTGGCATATCCTAATTAAATTCGAGAAAGAATAAAAATGAAAATAAGCTAATAGATTGAGAATGCTACGATCTGGAAATCTATTACGGTACGAACAGATCAGTAACGAATGTCAATCGCTTGTCCACAATGTAATGTGTTGAAATTCAGCGGTGAATTTTCTGAATTATGTGGAAAATATTAAAGGTGGAACAGTGATATCACAAAACACCAGTTGACGGCCATGAAATATATTTGCCTCGAACGCTCCAAGTCGTATCTACACCGTAATACAAATAACGACGAATATTGTCTTTGTTAGTGAATTTTCGTAGTCTGACGTCAATTCAACAATGGAGAACCGTTAATGGAAATCTGTGTACGACTTATCACGAGGCGTGTTAGTTCTTACAGTTATTCGAAGCGATTAGAGTTGGGACAGTACGCTTCCGTCATATCTTCATTACTGCATCAAATTCACACATTGTTTACGATCATATCCACATGTTTCCCTTCGAATACAAACGACATATGGGCCAAACATAAGGACGACATATCTGGTGATATTTTGAATCGTGTGCGTCACCAAACTTAAATCCGACATTGTAAATGACTGGAGAAATTCACGATGAATGTTGTGATCATGAATGTTGTGTTTAGGAATGATATCACCCATATCTTTCAATACACGTTAGTAGTATAGAATTGAGAGAATCAGCATAGTGTAGATAAGATGTTGAACTCTCCTCTGTGTTAATATATGAGTGATGTAGAATGCTCATTGATTTAGAACTCTCCTATATGAAAATCGAGTTGTAAAAGAAGGGGAGTGTTGGCGTAGTGCCGTTCTCCCCTGTGCAGTGAGATGTTTTTGAGGGTTGGGATGATGATGATGATGATGATGATTGTGTGTGTGTGTGTGTGTGTGATGTGTAATGTGTGATGGGTGGGATGGGTAACGGGGGGGGGGGGTTCCGGGGATGTTTGAATTAAATGTGAATTCTCTTCGATGTGTGTGTGTGCTTGAACTCTCATGTATGAATATCGAAGTCTAGGGTTCGATATTGTGATGGGGCGGGGTGGGTAACGGGGGTTCCGGGGATGTTTGAATTAAATGTATTGATAGTAATTCTTCGATGACTGTGCTTGAACTCTCATGTATGAATATCGAGTCTAGGGTTTGATATCTATTACGTTCAGTGCTTCGATGTCTGTGCTTGAACTCTCATGTATGAATATCGAGTGTAGGGTTTGATATCTATTACGTTTAGTGTATGATATATGATGTAGTATCGTTAATCTTTAGATAAAAGAATATCGAGAGAATGATTAGGTATGTTTACTGGGAGAGATTTATGAAAATAAATGTAATAAGACATTCTGGTAAGGGGTGTTCCCTATGCAGAATCTCTCCTGGAGCTATTGTATCCAAGAGCGATGTAAAGGTTAAGAAAAGGTTAAATTCCATTCCCACATCGAGGTACGAGAAAATATAAATCTATTCCACATTGATGAAGTATAAGAATGGAAATGTAAATCTATGTGAGAGGGTCGCATGACAAAGAAATGTCCCCTCTAAGCATGATAAAAGTGGCACATAGCAAATGCAAATAAAAATAAAAGCACTACCCATCTCTTTAAGAATGATAAAAAAATATTGAGAGAAAAGTATAAGAATGCAAATGTAAAGCTGTTTGAAAGGGGTTTCATGATAAAGGAACGCACCCTCTAAGCACGATAACTTAAAAAGAATATTCCCTCTAAGCATGATAAAAGTGGAACATAACATCGAAAATAAAATAAAAGCACTAACCATCTATTTAAAAATGATTAAGATAACGAGAGAAAAGTATCTCATCTTTAAGTATATATGAGTAATACAAAACTGATCAATCAATATGATAATATATATACGCAACTAGGGATCTATAGTGTAGATATCCTAACTATCCATGGTAAGATATCACCCTCCATATAAAAAATTGTCTAGAAAATCTCCCCTCAGTATTACGAATACTCCACTGAACGTCGTCCCTTTTGGTATGTGGGTCAGAGAAAAAAAGAGTTAATCTCTCCAGACTGGTGACAGGGGTGGTCAAAACATTCTTATTGCTGTAGCGAAGTCTAGCTTTGTCAAATAACGTTAGGAAAAAAAAGAATATATTTTAAAATTAAACGAATGAATCTATATATTTGTATGAATGATGAAACAATACTATGAATGTGTTAGTATACCAAATGTAAAAGAATCAAATGTTCAGAAAAATATATTTTGTACAAGTATGTGTGTGTAAAGAAATGTGTAATTATATCCCCCCCTCCAAGATGTAGGGAACGAATCACAGTTAGTGTGCGCACGCAACATGGTGTTTGGGAAGGAGAGATACGGTTGGAGGGGGTGTAAAAAATGATGAATCTATATAAAGTTTAAACTATGATAATAAAGTTACTAGTATTACCTTCGAACTTATAACGTAGTCACAACTACTTTAAACACATAGCGTAATATGTAGACAGTAACACCTCTCCCGGACGGAGGGGGGGCGGAGCATCTGTTAATAAATACCGCGGCACGGATGAGTGAGGAGGCAGTCGATTCTCTGGAAATATGGATCCTACAGGTAAGATAGAAAAGTTGTATATTGTAAGTCATTTTTTATCTCTGTTTACGAAGAATGTTGAAGTAATACTGATTCGTGTGTGCTTATATGTATGTTTCAGATCATGAGATGCTACAGCTAAATCAACTAGCTGAAGGTGGAACACATCTTCCCACAAAGAAACTACGTGAATTAGATCAGTCCGTTCAACACATCATTCGATCCGTCAAAACCGTGAAGACCAGATATGGTGAACGGGTCGTCGTCGAAACATCAGATTTCCAAGTCTTCCTCCCGGAGAGATTCAAACATATGACCGCAGCGCAGAAAGATCTACTAAATCGTGGTGACTGCATACTCCAATACCATGGCGAGGAAACACTAGAAAGTGGTTTCAAACGACATAAATTGTCTTTTTTAAGCAGCCCGTAATGTCGTCAAAAGGTGAGTACAATTATTGAATAAAATTTCATAAAAAAAAGTGATAATGTAGTTACTTGCATGTAAATGTGAAATCGTACATGTTGTATTAGAACTTAAAGTGTTAATTATCGCACGTCATGTAGTATTAGTAATTGAATGTAGTTACTTGCATGTACGTACATGTTGTATTAGAACTTAAAGTGTTAATTATCGCACGTCATGTAGTATTAGTAATTGAGAGTGAACGTTGTAGGGTTAATTTTCATGTGTAATAATTACGTACATGTGAATATCGTAGTTCAGTTACGTTATTTCACATGCATGTTAGTTACGTTTGTTTGTTACACGTAAAAGTAACGTTGTAGGTGAAAAAAGAACGTTAATTTATATGTTTAAACGTACATGTGAATATCGTAGTTCAGTTACGGTATTTTACATCTATATGGTTTACGTTGTGTGTTTTTATCATTTATGTAAGGGAGAGAGCATTACGTAAAACAGTTACATACTATCTGAATATTGTAGTTACGTGATGATAGCAATAATTGTAAAATACATAATCATTATGTAACTATTTTCATATGTAAAAGTTACATGCATGTTACGTTCTACGTAAAGTATAGAGTTTACGTAAAATTGAGATTCATACATGTAAAAGTTATTAACATGTATGTTATTTCTGTTACCACCTTACATACATGTAAATCAATGTTCCCGTATGTAAAGTTAATCGAATGTTGTAATTGCTTTTTTCAGAAACGACGACAAGATGCTCCGATACTGCCACTGGACAACCCTCGATTCAGCAAGATGAAACCTGTTCGAACGTGACCCAGGCTGAACGATTACGATGTATTCACAGTGAGTCTGCTTTCAAAAAACGATTAACCACCTACGAAATTCACAACTGTGTTAATATACTTGACCCCGTTATATTCTTAGCAGAATGCAAACCTTTAATTTTGAATGAAATTGATAAGGGCTTAAACATGTATAAATCAGGTCTTAAGATAGGATCCTGTTTATCCTGTCAATATGTCATAATATCACAAGAGAGCGATAATATTCATACATTTAACTTTAACAGTAAACTTGAGGTGATATTGCAATCTACAGATAAATCTATATGGTATGAAGAGAAGATTGTACAACCTATACTAGATCATATGGATAATTTTGAATCGCGTACCAGTTCAAAAGCTTTATACAGTATTGAGAAATTAACAATATATGTGACACAATACGATTCATTGAATGCAGGGATGTATACTGAATTACCCGACTTTATAAAATCGAAGAGAGCTGTTATTAACATTCGTAATACTGATAAATATTGCTTTGCATACTGTCTGTTAGCATCCAAATACCCAGTAGAACGTAACAAGAATCGACCCACCTCCTATAAAAGATATGATTTTCGTAACGAATTTAACTTTGAGAATATAACATTCCCCGTATCATTGAAAGATGTAGAAAAATTCGAGAATCAAAATTCAAATATTTCAATAACGATATACGGTGTTGAAAATAAATCGATTATTCTCTTATATCAACCAAGAGAGATAAAATCACATCATGTTAATCTTTTAATGTATAAAAGACATTATTGTCTGATAACAGACTTGTCACGTTTGCTAGGAAAGCAGCTAACTAAACATAATGGGCGAAAATGGTTATGTAACAATTGTAACTTGTATTTCACATCAGAATCACGTTTAAATAGCCATAAAAAGAGGTGTATGATGAATCAAATTATCAGAATGCCCGAGGCTGGTAAAACTGATCTCGTTGAATTTAACGCATATTCGAAATGTCTAAAAGTTCCATTCGTGGTTTATGCAGACATAGAATGTATCTTACGTAAGGTAGATTCGTGTCAAGATGTATCGAGTAAAAGCTGGACACGTAGCATTCATAAACATGAAGCGTATGCAATTGCATTACATTTGGTCTGTAGTTATGATAAAAATTTAACACGTTTCAAATCATTTGAAGGTCCATATGCAATTGAAAATTTTCTTAAAGAATTAACGTTAATTGCGAATCAGGTCATTAATATATATGCTAATAAAATTGAAATAAGTATGAGAGATGTGGATGAGCTAGAATATCAAAATGCAACACGATGTCACATATGCAAACGTGAATTTCTTAACTCGTGTATAAAGGTTCGTGATCATTGTCATTTGGCTGGAAGTTACGTTGGCCCAGCTCATAAGCACTGCAATTTAAATAGGAAAATGCCAGGATTCATACCAATATTCTTTCATTGCTTGTCAAAATACGATGCTCATTTCATAGTAAAGAAACTAGGTTACGATACGGAACCTATCAACTGTATTGCACAAACTTCTGAAAATTACTTATCCTTTAGCAAAAGATATACAAATTCGAATGGAATGAGTATATATCTAAGATTTCTGGATAGCTATCGTTTTTTGGATTCAAAACTTAGTAACCTTTCGGATATGTTAGAAGCAGATGATTTTCATTATACCAATAATATGTACACGAATCCTTTGCATAGACAACTGATGAAACGTAAAGGTGTCTTCCCGTACACGTATGTGGATTCTATAGAAAAATTATACGAGAATAGTCTACCATCCAAACAGCAGTTTGATCATGTAAGCGATGAGGATTATAGTCATGCTAGAACGGTATGGAATGAATTCAATGTTAAAAATCTGGGTGAATATTTAAATATATATCTTAAGTGCGATACATTAATACTAACGGACGTGTTTGAACGCTTCCGTGAATTAAGTATCGGTTTGTACGGACTCGACCCGTGTCAGTATTACACACTTCCCGGGTTAGCCTATGATGCAATGTTAAGAACGACTGGTGTACAGATTTCATTATTAACAGATAAGACTATGCTAGATTTCTTCGAAAAAGGAATACGAGGTGGAATTTGCACTGTGTCCAAACGGTATGCAAAGGCGAATAACAGATACATGACTAGCTATGATAGCACTCAACCAACTAATTATTTAATGTACGTTGACTGCAATTCTCTATATAGTTATACAATGGAAAATAATAGCTTACCATACACTGATATAAGGTGGCTAACTGATGCTGAAATTAAATCAATAGATTTTATGTCTATTACAAGTGATTCTGACGTGGGATATGTGTTGGAAGTAGACTTTAAATATCCACAGGAACTTCATGATATACAAAATGATTTGCCATTATGCCCTTTGAATGAAATCGCGCCAGGTGATAAGTATACAAAATTGCTAACAACATTGAATGATAAAAATAAATACGTATTACATTATCTCAATTTTCAACAATGTGTTAAACTTGGTTTGATTCCATCGCGTATACATAGAGTAATAGGTTACAAACAATCTAACTGGATAAATCCTTACATTGAACTCAACGTTCGTAAACGTATTGAAGATAAGACGAAATTTGGTCAAAATCTATGGAAGTTAATGAATAATTGTGTTTATGGAAAATTTATAGAGAATGTAAAACGTTATAATTCATTTCATTTAGCTACCAGCTGGAAACGAGCGCGTAAATTGTTAGCTCGACAGACATGTATAAGGTACGTGATTTTTGATGAAAATTTAATAGGTATAGAATTGGTCAGAGATGAAATATTGATGAATAAGCCAATATACATAGGACAAGCAATCCTGGATCTATCCAAACATAAAATGTATGATTTTTATTATGAAATTCTGAAGAAAAAATTGAAAGATGTAACTTTAATCTATACGGACACGGATGCTTTTCTCTTTGAATCTAGCTGCGATATATATGAATTTATTAAAACCAATATACATTTATTCGATACATCGAATTATCCAATGGATAATGTGTATGGTATTCCGTTAGCAAATAAGAAAATTTCAGGATTATTCAAGGATGAGCTAGCCGGTAGAGTGATGACTGAATATGTAGGGCTGAAATCGAAATTATATAGTTATCGATATGATACTGAAGTGATTAAAAAATCAAAAGGTGTAACAAAAGATTCGATGAGATTCATAACCTTTGAACAATATCTCTCATGTATTACACATCCTGACACTATACATCGAAGCATGCAGACATGTTTCAGAAGTTATAAACATGATGTTCATACTATTGAATCTAATAAGATAGCTTTAAGTGGTATCGATACAAAACGATACATTCCCAATAATTCATTTTCAACATTAGCATGGGGACATTATGCTATAGAAAATTGTCAAGTGTAAATTTCTTTTTCTTTTCTCAATAAAGCATAGATTCAACTGAGTTAAAAGGTATTACTAGGCACATGATAATAACATATTACTGTATTTCAAAAATAAAATAATAATAATTGAGTTTCAAGTATAATTGTAAAGTGTGTTACAACTGAGTTAAAAGGTATTACTAGGCACATGATAATAACATATTACTGTATTTCAAAAAACGAAATAATTGAGTTTCAAGTATATTTGTAAAGTGTGTTACTCATTACATGATAATAACATATTTACTTCATTTGAAAGATAACGTGTTGCTTTTTTTATGTTTATGTTAGGGGTGAAGGAATATTTTTTCCTATTCATGTCATTTTGAAATGTTAGATAGCAGAAATCAATGAAATGTTAATTCAACTATAATCATGTATGATTTTTTATTAAAATATATTTACTAATTATATCAAAATGTTATTATCATGTCTCCGTTAAGGGGTGAGGGGAGATTTATATATATCAATGTGAACTAGCATGTACAAAGGCTCTTATTTCAGCTATAATCATGTATGATGTTTGTTTAACGTATATTACTAATTACTTCAAATTGTAATTATCATGTTTACGTTAAGGGTAGGTGAATTTATATATACTCAATGTGAACTAGCATGTACGTTATGTTAAAATCTCTACAATTAAATGTTAATTCAACTATAATCATGTATGATTTTTTTTTAAAAAGTATAAAAATGTTATTATCATGTTTAAGTTAAGGATATGTGAATTTATATAATCAATGTGAACTAGCAGTTACAGAAGATATCAGGAATCAATGTGAACAAAAAAATAAAACACAATATATCATTAAAATTATATTTCTTTATTGAGTTGTGTGTTTTTTTATTTATACAATGTCCACCTCATTAATCCATTCACGGGTAGGAAATCCTAACCATTTCACCAGAATCCTATCACCACGACGTCTGATGATCCTTTCAACTAAATACGTGTCTGGATATTGAGTTTTCTGTAATTCATAACCGTAGAATGCTCCTTCAATCAGTTTACCCTCCAGATCCTCGATGAGATAGGTCAATGGATGTGTCCTTTGCACTGTACGTATCCTAAAGACTTCAACACTCCAATTTGGTAGATAACCTTTCTCCATAACACCTTTATGCTTAGAAATCCTCACGTAGTCACCAACACGATGAAGCCTAGATCTTCGCTTCTCACGCAGACTTCTATCATATTTGTAGACGCTGAGCAGGAGAGAATTATCACGAACTTCTACAGGCTTCATACGAATCGTTCGATGGTAAGTATTATTGTAGGTATGAATAATTCTAGGTAGTATGTTTATCCATTGATATGAGCCTTGAACAATAAATTCCTTATGCAAAATCAGTTTGATCGTTCTTATTAAACGTTCCACTGCAGCAGCCTTAACGTGTGTGAATGTACTGTAATGATTAATATTATTACGATTCATTAGTTCGCGGAAATGTTTATTGTAAAACTCCCTTCCTTTATCAGATTGAACATTCTTCGGAAACGATTCCATTTCATTCAATATCTCCTCCATAGCAGTCGAAACGTTAATACCACTTTTATCACGTAATGGTCGTGCATAAGCCATCTTGGAATAAAAATTGCATGCAAGAAAAATATACTTATAATTCCTATTGTCTCTTGCATAATTAGACATGTCCATAAGATCTATTTGTACTAAATCGTTCATTCCTTTGCTTATGATCTTACGACGTAAAAATCGTCTTCTAGCTGGTGCATGTAACTCGGTTGCAATGCGACGTTTTATCATGCTATAATTTTTGATGTTTTAAGTTCTGTAATAATTTCTTCTATCTCGGGTGAGTGATTCAAATTACCTGCATCCCTCGACGCAACTAATAATCTTAATCTGTTTATTATTTCATTCGGATCGTTCCAGTAGACGTAATCTAATTTTCTCTGCGGTACATGTTCTTTCCAACGTAAACCAAATCCAGTTCGATTACTAACAAGGTCACGAATGATATGACGATACTTGAACCCTCGATTTGCTCTTAAACGTCCATCTCTTGAATAACCGTGTCTGTAAACTTGAGTATTCTGTAAGATTTGCGAATACACGTCTAAATCATCATCTGTGTACGATGTCTTGCGAGGTAAACGTTTAAATAATAATTCATATAAGCCTGCTGTGGGTTCATACGTTTCTGTTCCTATCTGAACACCATCAGATTTAAACACAACTGTCTTGTTACCCAATTTATACTCATTATCCTCGTAACGTATGCCGTAAGTATTGTCCATGTCACTCGAACTAGCAGTTCGAACCTTGTGTAGATACTTTGACACGAGATCAGATCCGTTAGCATCATCTGTAGTTTCGTCGTCGTCGTCGTCGTCGTCGTTGTTGTCTTGGTGTGCTTTCGCTATTACTTTCAATGGTTCGGTTACAGGTTGAAGAACTTCAGACATGACTCGTTGCGTTTCGAATTTCATTCCTTTGAGAGAACGTAACTTTTCTCTTATTGCCCTACTGTGACGGGCAATGGATTCCTTAAGTCTTATAGCTTCAGCATCCATATCGAAATGAATGTATAATTAATCAGCTACTGCTAATTTATATGAAACTATCAGTTCTATACTTAATATATGACCATCTTTAGCACGTCCGACTGGCGCTGTAAACGATAGAATATCGCCAGTTTCAACTCTTACAGGATATCTTTCAACTAATCTTCCGTTTATTGCAAACAATGTATCATTTACAGCATGCGGATGTACCGATGATACGATGAAACACGAGAGTACACTTCCATTTCCAGGAACTTTATAGTATTCGAGTCCCGATGTTAACGTATACCTTAAAGAGGGACCTCGAAACGGACGTGTTTGCAATGAAATTATGAGTTGTGCTTTCAATTGTTGTAACATAGTGTTTACAACATTTCTCATTCGTGTTTTCATAGTATGAATATCATTATTTATAGTGATTAGTTTATTATCATGTTCCGTTTGTCGTGCGGTTAGTTCTTTCACTTCTTTTTCTACAGCTGTAGTAATAGTCTCGCTAGCGGAGGTGATTGTTCTAGTTAACTGACTTTGTAATTCATTCTGTTTCCGTGTAATAGTATCGACAATGTTTGTTATAGTCTCAGTTAAACCCGTTTGCAATTCATTATGTTTCTGTATAAAGAAATGATTAACATAACTCATGGTGACTGCATCACTATCATCTATCGGGTCGGCTAAATCCTTCAATCTCTTCATTCGAAATGATAGAGTTTCATTAGAGTCGTGAATTGGAATCCTATCATCTACATATTTTTTATTAGGAACGTCGTGTTCGTGAAGGGGGTCCAACAGCGTTTTCATTCTTATACCATCTATAATGACATTATTTTCGGAATCACGTTTAAATGCATATTTACTTAAGTACTCCATTAAATTGTTGTATTGGATGTCGAGCGATTTTTGTATGTGATCCCTAAGCATAGCTTCAAACTCGCCCATACACTGATACGAGGTCTGCTCGCTGAAGATCTGCATTCGATTCTCGACGTCAGCCGTATGCGTATCCACATAACGTTTAGTCGATGCATCGTCACCTTCTTCAGGGTCGTGAATATTGCACAACCGCTTTCCCTTGAATCGATAGTTTCCCGATCCATCTCTAGTTATGATATATCGATTGAACACACCCCTAGAGGGTATGATTCTTCGGGATCCGAACCTGTCGATACTCATTGCTTAAGTGATGGATTATTCTATTTATTCATTCTGATAAAGCGATCAAAACCGTGACGGTAGCGTCCCTCGTTCAGTGGATATTCTGGTACTATAACAACAAAGGATCGTTCATCACTCTCCCATATATGTTTACACGTATCCTTAAATTCATCATAGGACATATCGGTATTTACATAATCTTCGTATATATGTTTTAAATTGAGATTATCCTGTCTAAAGAATATAATCATATTTGCATTATCTCTAATTAAATGTTTAGGTACTTTAGCGTATGATTGTGCTAAATATATAGCATCGACATTACGATGTCTACCCATACTGTAATATGAAGCTATCTTACCCTGTTTTTCATTTATCACATCATCAAATACGAATATCGAATTTTCTCTAGCATCCGACGTTTGAATTACTTTATCACCATCATCGAACGTAAATACACCTATATCGGGTATAGTTTTCAGTAACCTGAGTAAATATCGATATTTAGGTTGTTGCAACGATTTCGAGTATATGTAGAGGTTTTCGAATCTCAGACCATTCTCGTGAATAAGCAGGTTGAGTAAAACGTTCGTTTTTCCAGCATTTGAACTGCCCAGTATGAGCGCTCTAACGTTACTCGGAAACAACGTACCGTGTCGTCCTTTGCGAATGTCATCCTCGAAATCTAACACCTGTATGGGTAGCGTACACTTTTGCTTTACTATCTCCATATCGCGACTAATACTTATAAAGCATAAGTTTTGTCTTTTATTTCGTTCGTGATAAGGGCAATCTATGTCTTTACTGGATTTAGCCAATCGTCATAGGAATCGTATACTTATAAAGCGCACGTTTTGCCTTTTTTATTTCATAGTGAGACATGCGCTCTACACGTGCACGCAAAGGTTCGGGAATTCTTAATTCCTTGATTAATTCATTACCATTTGAGGCACATTTACCGGGTTATCGTTTCTGCGGTCCCGGAACGAAACTACATAAACGCTTGCAGAGAGGTGACTTACCGGTGAACGGGTTAGATTCAGCGTGTCTCGATCACGATCGGGCTTACGCAGAGAGTACTGATACAGAATCTCGTCGTCTAGCCGATAAGGTGTTGGTAGAGAAAGCTTGGAGACGTGTAAAGTCTGCCGACGCTTCTTTGGGCGAACGACTTGCAGCTCGACTTGTGACTACACTTATGAAGGGTAAATTGGCAGCGGGCGCTGGCATGCGTAAACGTCGCAACAAGAGAGGTGGTTTCTTACCTTTGCTACCACTTTTAGCAGCTCTAGGTGCAGCAGGTGGTCTAGCTGGAGGTGCTGCTCAGATTGCTACGGCTGTCAATAAGAAACGTTCGGATGCAAAACAACTTGCGGAATTAACACGTCACAACGAGCGCATGGAATCTTTGGCTCAGGGCAAAGGTCTTCGCCGTAAGAGACGTCGTAAGGGTAGAGGATTATATCTTCGATCAAAAACTCGGGGCGAGGCCTATATTTATCCCGGAAAAAGCCCTGAGTGCTAACGAGATCGATTCGTATGCACGACGTCTACGCATTCCACATTTTAGAGGTGTCTACATGATCGATAAACTACCTCCACATCCTCGATACTATGAGAGAATAGTAGTGAATCTGGATACATCAAATAACCCTGGTACACATTGGGTTGCTGTACGTAAGGATGGTGACGTTGCCTACTACTTTGACAGTTTCGGCGATCTGAGACCTCCGGAAGAGATAGAAACGTACCTTTCGGGTGTCAAGCTCCTATATAATACGACGAGATTTCAAGAATTCGATTCTGTGATTTGCGGTCACTTGTGCCTTCAGTTTCTCCTCGATGAGTTACACGATCACCGTGAGTGGTAGTGATACCAGCTTCTCTACATTTCTAAATCCACCATTACATCTGGATCCTAACGGACATTACGAGATAGCTCTATTGAATTTTGAGACTTTTTACTCAATTCCGAATGTGGACGAGAGTAATAATCTATTCCATTACGTTCGCGATGGAAAAGTCGAACGTATAGTAATTCCACCGGGTACTTATGAATTGGATGATATCGCCAGATTGATCAAGGATGCTCTCGACATCGGTGACGACTTTATTCTACGTGCTAATAATAACACCATGAAATCAGAAATTCAATCTCCCTATATTATCGACTTTAGTCGTGAGAGATCTATTGCTTCACTTCTCGGTTTCACCTCTAAACAGAGGATACCGGCAAACGTGCTGACCGAGTCTAATGATTTGGTTAACATATTCAAAGTCAGCATCATACGTATCGAGTGTAGTCTTGCAACGGGATCTTTCATCAATGGTAAAAGTGGTCATTCTCTGTATGAATTTTTCCCATCGGTACCTCCAGGTTATCATATTTCGCAGGAACCATCAAGTCCTATATATTTACCAATCATCGATACGAATCTCATTGATCATCTCGACATTAGAGTGGTAGACCAGAACGGCGATAAGTTAGATTTCAGGAACGAAACCATCACTGTACGATTGCACATACGTCGTAATGGGTATAAGTTTTAAGAGACGATGCTATATTAAAAAACATCTCTCGAGATTGATCTCTACTCGATCATCGACCCGCAAGCTAATCACATCGTCTAATCGAAGATTTCTCGCTAACTTAGGCTTCAAGGTTCTATGATGGATGTGTTGGACGTGACCGGGATTCCGACCTTTGATGATAAGATCAGTAAGGAGGAAGAACACGTATTCCTACCGTACAATACGTCAGCTCTCGATGTGAACGATGAAATTAGAATTCCATGTCAAGCTGAAGATTTGTACACGCTTCCTAGTAGAAGTTATCTCTACATTGAGGGGACTCTCACTAAACCCGACGGCACCGTTGCCACATCGAAATTGAGTAACAATGCTATGGCATTCCTATTCGATGAGATTCGTCTGGATATGAATGGAACGACTATTGATAGAACTAGGAATCCGGGCATTTCATCAACGATGCGTAACTATGCTGCACTGAATGAACTGGAATCGAATCGTTTACTAAATGCTGGATGCATCTATCCTGGAGGTGTGGTAGACATCGTGAATACATCGAATGGTATCTTCAATGCTATCGTTCCTCTTTCGATGTTGCTGGGTTTCGCCGACGATCACAAGGAGGTCATACTTAATAGCAAGTTTGAACTTATTCTCATTAGATCTAAGGATTCTAATAATTGTATCATTGGAAACGATCCTACAACCATACAACTAACTAGACTCGAATGGAGGATGCCTGTACTTCGACTTTCAGATTCTGAACGAGTTGATAAACTTAAACTCGTCAAATCGGATAAACCTCTACACGTCGCATTTCGAACCTTGGACCTTCACACTCAACCTGCTGTACCTCAAACTAAAGCGTTCACATGGAACATTGCAACCACGACTAAACTTGAAAAACCACGTTTCGTCATAGTCGGTGCACAAGTGGATAGATTGAATCATCTCGCTAAGGATGCTTCTCTATTTGATAATTGTAATATCACCAATCTGAAACTTTATCTCAACAGTGAATCTTACCCCTATCACGATATGAATTTGGATTTCGCCAATTCGAAATTTGCATCTCTGTATGATCAATATTCCAAATTTCAATCATCCTACTATGGAAAGGAGAATTACCCTCTTTTGAAAAGGAACGACTTTCTGAAATATGCACCGCTATTCGTCATCGATTGCTCTCATCAACCTGAGGATACTGTGACGGGGGCAGTGAATGTCAGATTGGAAGTTCAAGCATCGTCAAATTTTCCTGCACAAACTTCATTATTCTGTTTAATTATTCATGATAAATTATTCACTTATAAACCACTAACTCATGTTGTACAATCTATCATATAGGTGTAATAAATAAAACATTACAAATTCAAATTATCTTTTTATTGACTTTAACATACATCTCCAATATCCTCTTCCTTGCACTCCTGCTTTTTGCATCATATGAACATAATGATTTATGAATATCATACAACTGATATAAATTTCTTTCAATATATGGAATTAGTCTTTTAAGTCCATTGAATGCAGTACTATTCAGATTTATACTGCCCACATTTAAACATGTATTCACAAACGTTATTTCTTGCATCTTATTCATGCATAACATTATATTAAATGCATATATTATATTTTCACTGTACGGTGCACATGGATGCTTACCATCTTTCAGATACGTATCCAAAACACACAAATTTGACATTATTACCTCCCAATCCTCTTTTGTAATATACACAAACGTATCGTCATGTGTGTCTTTAATGTAAAGTGATGGGAGTTCATTGTATAATCCTATGTTCACACGAAAGTCAATGCTGATGGAGATGTCGTTATCGTTCATGCACACACTATTTACCATCACTCGCAACTTCCTCCTCTACTTCTTCTGCGAAGGGTGTGAAGGGTTCGAACATCATTATGATGAAACTGTCTTGATCGAACGTCTTCTTGGCTTTGACGATTCTCGGTTTGCAGTTCGTCTTCTTCTTTTTCTTGTCTCCTTTCTTACTGGATCTGCGGACATACACGAACTGTCTCAACATCGTGAATATTTAATACACTTGTTAACGTAAAACTCTTATTATTTTATACTCACTTTTCTATGACTTCCTCCTCGGGTTTCGATGTACCGATATCCTTAAACGGACGATCACTGTACGGACCGCACACATCTTCACCTTGATCCTGTTCGGACTGGCATGCCACATCTTCACTTTGGGCTTTACTGAAATAAACATATTTATCATTAGTTATCTAACACATAACAACACTTTCACGTTAACACACAATTATAATTCTACTTACCCGAGGTACACTTTACAATTCTTTCCGCATTGAGCATAAGATGTGATCGAATCATGATGGGAAGGATTCTTGCAAATCACTTGATGCATCTTTCCATCACACGTTTCATCGTGGTGCTCAACCCAATGCTTTTGCAAATCTTCGAAATTGCGTAGATTCTCCCAGAATCTGGTATCACTTTCAATGATAGGTGTTGTTGTTCCACTCATCTTGACGTTGCGATGTGAAGTGAGAATGCATTCGTTCCCGAGTGAGCAGATGGGTGATGAAACGTGATCATACCTGTCTCCCCCCTCCCCATCCTATCGTCGATTGTACTTAACGGACGGAGGGTTTGTGTGAAGTGAGGACACGTTCGTTCCCGAGCTGGCGGGACAGGGTGAGACCTGTTAATTCGGATTTACTCACATATGCACAAATCTTGAGGAATGACAACACGTCATCACCCTTATACTTCAATGTGGAATAGATTTATATTTTCTCGTACCTCGATGTGGGAATGGAATTTAACCTTTTCTTAACCTTTACATCGCTCTTGGATACAATAGCTCCAGGAGAGATTCTGCATAGGGAACACCCCTTACCAGAATGTCTTATTACATTTATTTTCATAAATCTCTCCCAGTAAACATACCTAATCATTCTCTCGATATTCTTTTATCTAAAGATTAACGATACTACATCATATATCATACACTAAACGTAATAGATATCAAACCCTACACTCGATATTCATACATGAGAGTTCAAGCACAGACATCGAAGCACTGAACGTAATAGATATCAAACCCTAGACTCGATATTCATACATGAGAGTTCAAGCACAGTCATCGAAGAATTACTATCAATACATTTAATTCAAACATCCCCGGAACCCCCGTTACCCACCCCGCCCCATCACAATATCGAACCCTAGACTTCGATATTC
Organism: Mantis religiosa; assembly: GCA_030765055.1. NCBI lineage: Eukaryota > Metazoa > Arthropoda > Insecta > Mantodea > Mantidae > Mantis > Mantis religiosa. The sequence goes on along the minus strand of CM060949.1, from coordinate 122,148,911 downwards.
ATACATGAGAGTTCAAGCACACACACACATCGAAGAGAATTCACATTTAATTTAAACATCCCCGGAACCCCCCCCCCCCCCCCGTTACCCATCCCACCCATCACACATTACACATCACACACACACACACACACACAATCATCATCATCCCAACCCTCAAAAACATCTCACTGCACAGGGGAGAACGGCACTACGCCAACACTCCCCTTCTTTTACAACTCGATTTTCATATAGGAGAGTTCTAAATCAATGAGCATTCTACATCACTCATATATTAACACAGAGGAGAGTTCAACATCTTATCTACACTGTGCTGATTCTCTCAATTCTATACTACTCACGTTGTATTTAACTACGAGTTACAACGAGAAAATAATACGATACCGAAGCAATCCATACCAGAGTTTCGCAATTGAATCAGCAATAAGAGAATGCGTACAACTCTTTGATAAAGGCTGTAAATAATAAAAGTGGTGGACTTTACTTCCTGGATGCTTCTGGAAGGGCTGGAAAAATGTGTTTAATTTCATTACTTTTGGCGACAAGATCGTAGAAATAAGTTTCCTTAGCATTGGCCTCATCTGAAACAGCTGCGACTTTGATAGAAGGTGGGCGAACTGCACATTCTGCGTTTATCAGTAAACATGCAAACACTGCCGCGAGACACCAGCTGGCAACATCACCAAAATAACGTAGTAGCGAAGATTCTATAGGTATGCAAATTCATCATTTGGTAGAATGCACGATGGCGCTCAGGAGGTCACTGGAAGCTCTGGACAGGACATTCTTTGTGACAATCAAAACATTTCGGTAGAGCCATGTTTTAGTCGTCCGGTGATCACCAGAATTTTCCAGTTATTTATGCTTTCGTGGTACGAATTTCAGCGGGTTCATGTGTACCCTTAAACTTAACAGTTCGTTTTGCGTTTCCTTTCATAATAACTTGTCTCGCACACTCGGGAAAGATAAACTACATGTTTGGCATGTATACTTGCAGCTACTAAATAACCTCAAAACACACAACTCTTATTGACTAAAGTTATTAGTCTGCAAATGAAGTAAATATTGATATGATGCCAGTGATTATCCTATCCTGAATTACTAATCAAATGTCTACACTTCCCTCTAACCTTCTGTTATTTAAATCTGTGCTATTCAAAGGGACAGGCGCATTGTGTAAAGTAGTTGCACACAGACGCAATAACATATCTGGCTCACGATGCTTCCGAATGCAAGTGATGTTTTCATTACAGTAACGCACACTGCGTGACTTGACTGCTTTCGGCGTAGTACTCTCCTTTATTTCTCAAGAGACCTAATGAGCTTCTCGCTGCCAAGGGAAAGCTTTAACACCTCTTGCATTTGCCTCGCAAACTAAAGCTTTTGGTAACAAAGTCTATAGTAATAAACATATTGAATGCTCCAGGTTACATAAAGTGCTCAATTTTCAATGATATACAATAAAATAAAGCAAGCAATAATCATAAAAGCTATCAAATGTTTAAAGCAATCAAATACTAAACTATCTCATCTCTAGGCAGATTATGTGCCAATCTGACACATTTGTTTATATCCCGGGCTTGGAGGTATTAAAGCTAAAAGGATAAGGGATGTGCTGTCCAATTGAAGCTCAGGTCTTAATTTTATAGTATCCGAGACCTTTTTGTGACATGAGTTTAAGAATTAGCAAATGTGAGATAATCCACTTTGACAAGTCTTCAATATTGATCTAAAAGTGTTACCAGGCAAGCCCATGAATTAATTTCGGATCTAGACGGCAATAGAGCAGGATGGTTTAGAGTTGAACTAAATCGACATTCAGAGATGTTCTTGACTATCCTCCGGCTCAATCCACTGCATAGATATCTCCACATAATTGGTCCCCTTATGAAAGAAATGGGGAAATAAAAATGACACTCTAACCATCCAACATTATTTCACGAGTGCCAAGGTTTTGTCATGCATAGATAACTGTCCATGAGCTTATTTTTCTTGGAAGCTGATTATTCTACCTATTTAGAAAACGACTTTTAGCACAGAGTGCACTGTTTTACTTATATTTGAACTCTTCATTAACAATCGTATTATTGAAGAGAAGTGAAGTATGACAGCGGACAATACTAATTAAATGCACAAATATAATTAGCTATTTGCATAACAGATATAGAAAACAGAAATATAAGTGAAGGAACCATTGACCAAGAGAGAGAAGACAGGCGGATGAATGTTGTGACCTTTGATTTTCCGTATGTAAGAATGTTACCGCAGTGCTGTTACCGGAACTCAGTAACCACGCATAAGTGGGTCATTCTGTCACAGTGGGTGAAGGAGGTGATCTCTACCTCCCCTCTGTTACTTTCACTTGAGCACCCCTTATATCTATTCTTAGTCATGAACATTTGCTTTTAAGTAAACAAAAGTTATGAATGCGAAAATGAATCACGTTTCAATTTAAAAGAATTGCAAATTACTATGAAACGAATGTCCAAAAACATGTTTACAATTAAAGCATTTAGATTTAATAAAATAAAATAGAAGAAAAACTATACACAACAATCACACAAATGTATTTATACCACAACAATCATAATAAACTAACTAAACAGCATAAAACATATTTCATATCAATTATATGATTTAACTGAAACTCAGTAGGCATGTCAATGACACTGTTGGTTTATAAGGTGTACTGAAAACCATTCACTCCAAGTGGTGCGGAATCACTGTTTGAAACACGTATCTGCATGTTCGTCAATGAACCCGTACGATGTAAAACCCATATGGCTTAAATTGCAAATACCTGCATGGGGCTACTTCAGCACATCTGAATGATAGAATATTTGATTTGGCAGTAGCTACAAGTGGACTAACCAAAATGGAAGAACTCCAAAGATCACTCTTCTTAGCTCTTTTATAACAAATGTATTTTGTGAATTTTCTTCCTGCTTCTTAGGCCGCCTCCCGTTTCAGTCTTCATCTTATTTACCATATTTATTTATCGTTATATAAATGAATGTTCACCTTGAAATTTATAATCTGGTTAATCGCACTACCTTTTACTTTTCCTCACTTTGAATTACTCCCAGTATGTCGTTTACAAATGAAAATCTACTATTTTAAATCGCCATAGAAGTCGAAGTTGCCAAGTGACAAGCGTATGATCAACTTTCAAAGAGTATATTAAATTTAGAAAATAATGTGATATTAAAACATAGATTAAGTAATAAAATAATAAACCTAAAAGTTATACAGAATAACTAATTTTACTTTCTTTTATACTTACCTATAATAAGTAAAGGAAACACTACATTCCATTCAAAAGTTTAATCCTGAAATTTCACCGGAAATGTGTTTTGAGACTTTATAATTCAAAATAAACTGCATTTTTAGGAAAAGCCCTGTGTATTTGTGTGAGTGTGTGTGTGTGTGTGTGTGTGTGTGTGTGTGTGTGTGTGTGTGTGTGTGTGTGTGTGTGTGTGTGTGTGTGTGTGTGTGTGTGTGTGTGTGTTAACTCAAAAACGAAATGTCGGTTAAATTTTTTTAAAAAATTTGATATTCTTGAAAATGAGGAACGATTTTGATTAAAATACCATATGTTTAAGATGTTTTCACGGCAAACGAAATGTGCACATTGAGTTTTTGTGTACAGAGTTAACTATTTTCGAAGTATTCATTGATACTGTTTGCAATTTTCAATTACTAATTCTATTATCAAATGGGAAGTCAAGATTCGTTGATTTTTTAACCTCTGTTCGTGCAAAGACAAAGGAACTTCAAAGCAATCACATGGAGATCAACTCTTAAAAACTTATACTTTGCATAATAGCACCGTATTGCTGTATTACCATTACCATTGTACCTACAATTGTACAAGGAAGTATGTATGTAACACATCAGATCTCTAAATTCCTGGTTCTCATCTTAATACGATTTGTCCATAAATTGTACTCTTATTACGGACTCCAAGGAACCTCAGAGAGACATCGCATAATCCTGTCGTTGAAAGGCATAAACAGGTCCAAGGACTAGAACACGAGAAAACTAAGTTCATGGTCAAATGTTCCACTTCCTGGTTTATATAGTCTGCGTACACACAGCAGAAATCCTAAAGCCATACTTGTCTGAAGTGATGTCATCAATATTAGCATTTCTTCATTAAGTACTTTTCAGATAAATAAGAGATTAATCCATACACAGTCACGAAATATCAGCATCTTTAGTGCACTTAATCTTGCTGTTGATGCGTTAGGTAGAAGAAATGTCCATTAAGTGAGAACGGAAGTATTCAAACACTACAGAACCTTCGATGAGGGTTGATATTCTGAAGAATTGTAAGATATATTGGCATTTATTGGATTGGCAGGTGGCTAATTTGTGAATTTCTCATGTACAAAAAATATTCGTACATCAAAGGAAACTGCATTAAAAATGGCGAATACGTCACATTCTACCATTCTTCTCAGTATCCTGCACTTTTTGTCTCACAGAAAGTGATCTGGATGTACATATTGATATCAAACACAATGGTTTACAGAAGTGGATTATAATTGGTCGAAGAAGAAAGGAAGCGACTTTGAAGAGAGAGAAAAATTGCAATTAGACTGTACAATAATTTCAAAACCCTCTCTGAGATATCGCAGATACTAAGAAGATCACGGTCAACCATACAGAGCAGATAGGAGTCAGGGAATATCTTAAACAAACCTAGAAGTGATCGGTCTAAAATCCTCACAGCTAGAAATGAAAGCAGCATTCTTCTCTGCATGAGAAAGAATCCGCCAATGATTGCTTCCCAGATTGCTAGAGTTGCAGAGGACAGGCTTACTATTTCAGCAAGTACCATAAGATCTGTCTGCAATAACCAAGGATACAACGGCAGAATACCATGGAAGCAGTTCTGTCAGATCATAGAACAGAAAAAAAAAACCATAGAATTCACTTGAAAGTACTGTGAAGAGATGATAGACTTCTGGATTAAAGTAAGGATTAGGATTAGGATTTCACTACGGTGGTGATTCGGTACGTAGGCCACCATGCTGGGCCCATTGTACCTATGCCTCCAAGTGGGGCAACCCCGGGAGGAAGGATGAGGTGAGAGAGGGACAGAGCGTCCCAAGTAGCCACGACAGTGCATAGGGCAGGGTCCCTACAGTTTACTTAGATAGAGACTTCCCCCGACAAGCCAGGACAACGGACACGCTCCCCTACTGCGGGACTACAACGAGCCCAGCAGCCGAACCTTAAACGTCCCTGGCTGGCGGTCTCGAAATGGTCCCAGCAGAGGCGCGGAGACCGACAACCAACCTACCGGAGGAGGAATTAGTTTACCTTTGAGCATAGCATCCTGACATGCACCGCCGAGACTTCCGCCGACACTTCTACACTAAGAGAGACCACTAGATGAGAGATGATGTGAAATGATAATGGAGATGAAATGGAAGGACAGGATATTCGGGAGATGTAATTTGCCTATCCAGCATTCGCCCAGCGACCCGAGAAATCCCCGAAAAAACACATGGGTCAGGTAGGTCGGCGACGGGAATCGAACCCGGGCCTCCGGAATGCGGGCCACAGAAGAAACCGCCTCAGCCATCCCGCTCGGTGGGTTAAAGTAAGACCCTCTTTAAAGAGTATGGCTCACACTGCAGTCGGAAAATGTGGAGGAAATCAAATACGCAACTGAAGCCAAAAAATCTGATTGGCACAGTGAAATATGATGGAGGGTCTGACCTTGGGGTTACATCAGCGTGTCAGGTGTCGGCAATATCCACATTATCGATGGAATAGCGCATTACAGGAAATATATGGGCTTTCTGAAGCAAGAATTAAGTACCAGTGTGGAGAAAATGGGCCTCCAAGAAGACTGCATATTTATTGTCCAAAATGACTACGGTTGTTATAACGTTCCTTAGCAGCTTCATACCCCTTTCCAGTCACCAGATATTAACCCTGTAGAGCACGTCTGGAGCGTTCTGGGAAAATGCATTTAACAAAAGGACACTTTCCAGCGAACAATAACTGAATATGGTTCTAGTAGAATACTGGAATAAAATGCCAAACATACAGATTAAAAAGCTTTTCCATTCTCTACAAGTAGATTAGAGGATACAATTAAAGCTAAAAACTACCCGAAAACACTGAATAGCAGCATTTTTGTAACAACGAGCTCTACTTCTAGATTCTACTGTTGCTTTTTTCCTCAGAGATGTGCAATTTGGTTTTATTTTAATAAATGTGACACTTTGTTTATAAACTATTTTTGTTTTCATATACAAAATAAAATGTTATTGAAGCTTTCGTTTGTCGGTCTAATGAATGTGGTTATTTACTTTAAAAGTTCTTCAGAATAATTATTTTCTTTAGAGATTTGGTGCTTTTCGAATACTTTTTGTGCTCACTGTAGGTATACCGTTAACAAACTTGGAACTGGATAAGCATAGATAAAAATATTCAATTTCAACAGTTCCCTATATCGTTTCATATATAGCTTTGTCATATAAAATGTGAAAATAATTTTAGGGCAAAATCAAAATATATATTCCACTACTACTGCCACAGTCCCATCAATGTCCAGTGATAATCAACCATTAATGTTACATTATGTTTAACCCCTTTCACATCACAGGATGGTGTGGATTATGTTGCATCGTAAGAAGGGCTGGAATCCAGGTAATCTCTGAGGGCACAACAAAATTTGGGTAGAAATTGTTAATCCTTATAATTAAGTAATGTAAACGACATTGGTTTATTTTGTTAATCGTGGTAATTACACAAGCATGTATAAGTAAAGATCGATTTTAAATAATTTTTGTGTTAGTTGGCCTTTAGTTTGCAATGATAATATTATTTCACTATTTTTGAGATAATACTGTTGTTTACCTCCCTTTTTGTTGTTGGTGTTGTTGTAATTTACGTCCTCCAACGTAAAGTCATATCGGACGATGAATGAATGGGTGAAATGATGCTCAAATGAGTCCAGGGTCCATGGAGCTTAGAGCTACCCAATATTCGTCTTTAAGGATAAGGGAAAACCGCGGAAAAACCTTATCCAGGTAACTCACCCTGACCGAGATTCTAACTCAGGACCTTTTGAACGTGACGCAGACACGCTACCATGTATGCTACCGGGTTCGATCCCAGGCGACCGCAAAGTGAGATTTGTGATGGACAACACGGCGCTGGGGCGGGTTTTCTCCGGGACCTCCGGTTTCCCCCACCATCTCATTCCACCGGTGCTCCATCTTCATCTCATGTATCATCAGTGTCATCGCCTGCGGTGCCGTATGTAGTAAAAGCGGGCGTTAAACACTACATATTTCATCTACGCTACCGAGGTAGGCTACCTCCCTTTTTGGGCAGATTATCAAACTTTAGTAAAACGTTCAGCCTTGACCTATTGACATCTCGCTACTTTTACATTCTCATTGAGTTTATACCAAAACAAGGTAGCAAATGTGGTCAAGATAATGGACTCGTGAAGTCCGTGATTCAAACTCCACCAGAACCAGTGCTCCCCTCCCCACTTACACTTGCCTCAGACTTATAATATTTATCAAAGATATGATGTTCTTTGTTAGTTATCAGTTATTTTTATAGTTGTCCGCACATTAACTCCGCAAAACTTCCTTTTTTTTTATGTAGAGAAACACATTGAGTAATCTGGTGTCAACAAAGTGCAAGGCTTGAAGTTGCATTTTATTTTGATGCTTAATAATAATAATAATAATAATAATAATAATAATAATAATAATAATAATAATAATAATAATAATAATAATAATAATAATAATAATAATAATAATAATAATAATAATAATAATAATAATAATAATAATAATAATAATAATAATAATAATAATAATAATAATAATAATAATAATAATAATAATAATAATAATAATAATAATAATAATAATAATAATAATAATAATAATAATAATAATAATAATAATAATAATAATAATAATAATAATAATAATAATAATAATAATAATAATAATAATAATAATAATAATAATAATAATAATAATAATAATAATAACAATAACAATAACAATAATAATAATAATAATAATAATAATAATAATAATAATAATAATAATAATAATAATAATAATAATAATAATAATAATAATAATAATAATAATAATAATAATAATAATAATAATAATAATAATAATAATAATAATAATAATAATAATAATAATAATAATAATAATAATAATAATAATAATAATAATAATAATAATAATAATAATAATAATAATAATAATAATAATAATAATAATAATAATAATAATAATAATAATAATAATAATAATAATAATAATAATAATAATAATAATAATAATAATAATAATAATAATAATAATAATAATAATAAATAGATGAACATAATTTACCTGAATAAAATAGTGGTTTAACTACGAAACCTGGGACTTACGTACTTACAGCATAGTAAGTCGCCATATAAGCTGCGTGTCTCATTGTATATGAGAACTCCTAGTGGTCTACCGGGAAACATACGAGTCAGTTGGAGAATTTAACGTCATGTCAGCATGTTGGCCATAGTAGCTGAGTGTTTAGAGCAACTGCACTATGGCACTGAATTTTTCAATCTGCCTCTACTCATCCAAACAATAATAATTGGTCAAGTAATACATCTTTGCGTATTCCAATGTATTTTATATTTTTCTGTAGCATGTTGACATCTACATGTCACGTTTATAGTAGAACCCAGAACCTTGACATTTCTCATGAAGTTCAAACGTATACCTCCTCAATTGTTGGAAAGTTCATATAACTAAGTTTAAAATGTGCTACATTAAGCAATAATGATTTGAAAAAAAATTGAGCAAGAAGAAATAAAATAAAAAGTTTGTCTTGGATTATAATTATTACAGTAAACAAACTTTGCCACATTATGCTGATGCTAACGTTTCACATTTTATAGTGCTCCGTTGGACATATTCATTACAATTTGTTTCTCAATAAACGATACATTCATCTATATTATAGTTTATAGACTACTATATATTTATTGCATTTAAAATAACTTATAAGCTAATAAACTCACAGAAAGCGTTTGCAACAAAATTGTAGTTCAATATCTATTATAGTTCCTTCAAATATTATTTTATATAATTCCTTGTAAATGTGATCACATAATGTCAGTGTGTAGGTACATATTCCTGTTGGATTTTAGAATTTTAGCATATATCGGACTTCTCGTTTTTTTTATCAATTTTTCTTAATAGTTAGGTTTGAGTAAGTAATTATAATAAAGTAAACCTATTCCTAACAACGTATTCTAATTCATTCACAGAGGTACTTGTTTACAATCTTACAGTACAAAGGTCAGCATTCATTTATGAACAGGTGACTGCATTTCCCACTTGAGAGAATGTTGTTAAAGAAAAAGCGAGAAGTTCGCTAACCAAAGTCAAGGACAAAGGAAAACCAATTGCGTATCATGTTTCCTGTCTAAACATGAAGCTGCACATTGATGATCGGAAAAATACTTATCACAGGGTATGTTGACCTCTAGATGTTATCCAATGTTGTGTCACTTAAGGCTTTTAATTTAAAAGTTTCTTTTCTCTAGGAGAAAAAGCAGAAGAAAAGCAATAACACCCATATTGACTGGCAAGGAACAGTTGAACGTAAGTCAATTCTAGAGTGGATGCACAACTAACACAAAATTCAAAGTGACAATAACGAAGTGGGTACTGTGTAATCAAACGTGTGCATATTGTAAAATATATAGAAGATCTAGGCAAAACGTTGCATCAACGTAAACCACATAGAGCTCACCACAAATTATCTAATCATCATCATCGTCTTCATCATCACCCATTGAATATACTCTTACTTAGTGCTATAAACTCACATTATTCTCCAACTGTGTAATAAAATGTCTTCAGTTGCTGTTTTATCCACACTACAACATCGCTATATTCTGTGGATATAATCAATTTTGTAATCTTCTTGATACCAAAATTAGGGATTCAGTACATTAGATATGAACATGGGATATATTTGTTAAATGTAAAATAGGCTGTTTGTTGGCTAGCAGCTCACTGGAAGGAACGGCGTCATCGCAGGCGGTCCATCTGACAAACACTTGAATAGAAATGCCTTTCTTAGACTCTTCCTTAGTAGCTACTGACCGAAACAAAAGGATACAAAGAAATACATGTAACAAAAGGTCAACTTCCTTTTTTTTTAATCTACTCCTCCAGCCTTAAGTCATATCGGACGAAGAATGGGAAGGGTGAAATGATGCTCAAATGAGCCCAGGGTCCATAGAGCTTCGAGTTACCCGGCGTTCGTCTTTCAGCATAAGGGAAAACCCTGGAAAAATCTTAACCAGGTAACTCACCCTGACCGAGGTTAGAACTCGAGACCTCTTGAACGTGAGACAGACACGCTACCACCATGCTACCGAGACGAGCACGAAAGGTCGACTTGAGTAAGGGAACTCTGGTGTGAATAGCACAATTTTCTTGAAAGGATTCACACACAGCTGGACGGTCCATCTAGGAAGGAAGACGTGGCTCGGGAAAGTATTCGTTCCTGGGCAACTATCGAATTACATGTTATCGCTTAATATGCGCTTCACATACGGTAACTCCGGACAATAATATAGATTGGTATCCCTTGGTCGGCAACTTTGCGATTTACTTAATAAAAAAGAGAAACAGTCATTAAACGAGTATTAAACTTGGATTCCAGTGCCATCAGTGTCATCCTTACTCCTAATATACTCACGCAGACCCTGAGAGAAAACTCTTGCTCTAAACTGAGGCTAGACTGTTTAAAATTTGCATAACGTTACCGGAAGTGTGGTGACATTCTGTACCTACCAAGCTTCCATCAAAGACTGTCCTAGGATTGACGAGAAAGCAGGTTAGTATTGCGACAGTATAACTACGGTCTATAGATTCAATTTGTTGTTTTTGTTTATGTTTGGAGAGTATGAGGAGAAGGCGCAACCATATTTTGTCAGGCTTAACGCCCGTTCTTATTGTGTATGGCACCACAGATGGTGTTCTTTTATTTGGTGTTTTCCCTATTGTTTGAGCATGAACTAATTATTGTTACAATTGAGATTTCTTTTGTTTGGGCGAGCCATTACTTTTTTGTAGTATGAATGAGTGATCCGTCTTTGGCAGGAAACACATCCTCTTATTTTTAGAGTTTCTAGAGTAGGTGCTTCAGGATTGCAGAAAAACAATGTCATATGAGCAGACAATATACACAAACCTTTGCAGTTTTGGAATACAAAATATGCAACGGTTAAATCTACACAAGTTTAATGAAATTTGGGGAGAGACCTTAAAAATAGACGAAACATGAATTCATGCTCTTTTTAGTGTTCAGCGTCCTTAAAAACGTAGGTATGCAACATTAAACAAACAAATGTTCAAGCGAATACAGAATTCAAAGAAATAGAACCTATCTAATGAAGCTATCTTAGTGAAAACAGTGCAATCTTCATCAGCCTAGGTCCTGGAATTTTGGACCCAACCTAGTTCCAAACGCTGGATCTTCGAAACAAGGACCTACATTATAACCATGAGACAGTTGGATGTTATAAATTACTCAGGTAACCAAACTTGGCTATCTGAACACTAAGTAAGCCAACAATTAGGGCTACAAACATGTGGACTGCACAATTTTACAGACTAGTAAGAAGGATGTGGTACAACTTCCGTTCTGCTAACACACCGAAAAGTTATAACAAAATATTACTTGGCAAAATATAAGTAAATATAAATAGATATTTATGTTCCCAATTTAAAATATTAGCTATATATCCAGGCAGGTATAAAGTTCTTTGAGTAATTCGTAATATATATTACAAATAGAAGAATATGCACTTCGTGCACGGACAGACTGCAGTGTTCTAGTACCACCTTTCTATAATAAATGAAGTTACCTCTCATCATACATAAGTGTATTAGACAACTACATGTGATGTGGTATGTAATAAAGCTACAAAATTAGAAATTCTAAGAGAAAATAGTTTTTTATGTATTAAATAATAACACTTTCTATAAACGAAAGATTTGAAATGCAGCTTTCATAAACTCGATATAAGAGAGTATATACAGAGTATTAATTTGATATTTGTTCTTCAAATACTTAAACTAAATATTTCCAGCTACTAATTCGTCATTTTTGTGTATTCTAATTAGTAATATGTAATATTGCAGAATTTCACAAATCAAGTACAATAATGTACGCCGAATATCAAATAATTAAGAGTTTAGATAAATTAGCAATGTAAGTAGTACGATATACATAAAATTATATATTATCAGAGTCAATGCAATAATGAGACATAAGGATACACTCAGCATTTCAGATTTTAAGGAAAGTGTTCATTATATTCAGTAATATTCAATTCTGCATCAAAATTTAATTACACCATAGCTCATTTAAAGTGTTTTCTTTGGCATGCTGATATCTTTACAAAAAAAGGTTAAGTGTTAACTACAAAAGCAAAACTGAAATACACCACGCAAGAAAAAACATTGGGCATCATATACCACTTATTTTATCAATTACTATTTTTATAGTGTCTTATATATTGTAGTATTTATGAATATCATTCCTCTGTTCAAATTAACTTACGAATGATAATAATAACAAATTAAATAGTATAGACTTACTCGTAGTTAAACAGATGCTTAACAAAACAAAACTATTGATATACTGTAATTCAAACATTTTTGCTACTGAATCATGAGGAGTACAAAATAAAAAGTTTCTGAAATAATTTATAGAAGCCACATGAAAATTCAAACACAGAAAACTTAAGGGTTAGCAAAGAATTTCGAAAACGGCTAGTGGCCCTCTCATTTATATTTAATTTTTCAAGGATGTATACTTTTTATACAGCACGATGTTTTTACATTTCTTAAGATTTATTAATTACAAAAACTTTACAAAATTAATTTAGAACGACGTGATGCAAAACGTTCAAGTTGCACATTTTATGAGTCACACAAATTATATGCCAATTTATGAAAACCTTAAAGTCATTCTTTCAAATAAAAGAATGAAAATTAGTTCATATATTGCAGCGTGAGATATAGATTCCTTGAAGATTAGAATTGAAATACCAACTGTAGTATTTATCTATTTTTTGTTTTAATCCTACTGCTGCTTCAGCCTCTTGAATCCTCTTTAATAAACAAATATGTAATTAAACTATTTCTGCAAATGTTTATGTGTATTATCACAAAGTACACAGAAAAATAAGTATTTCACAGAATTATTTTAGAAGAATTATAAAAGTGAGAAGATGTGTGAATGTAATGCATTCTATATCTCATAGTGTTCCAGTTATATAAAAACAATGATAATGAAATAGACCTCCCAATCTATCTACAAAAAATATAAGATGTTCATTAAATTTTCAATGTCAGTATCTCAAGATATACCTACTTTAATAAAATGTATTAAGAACTTAGAACACGTTTGAGAAGGAAAATCTTGTGCCTCAAACAATCCTTTACATGAAACTTTCCATTATATATGTTATTTTATCATTCCTTTTTCTTTTTTCAGAGAAAGTGAAAATAAATAATTTAATCTATATTGATGGCGAATTTTCAGGTCGAAAGCAACACGAGTATAAATTGTCATTCGTTTCAAAATACTAGACATCACTGATTTTAAAATGCATGCATACAATGCATGATAAATTACTTCTGGAGTCAATGGAATATATCCACTGCTTGTAACAATCCCTATTGAAAATTTCCAATTGCCAATATTTGAAAGAGGTGTGCAAATTAACCAACATTCAGAAGAATGTAAAGATAAGCCAGTGACTCATATTATATTTTCTGTACCGAGAGCTACTGAGAGAATTAGTTTGAAATTCATACACTTACGTAGCGGAAGTGCAGCGCTGCAGAAACCGGTAATGCCCAGCACAAACAGCAGCAAAGTGGTCACCATTCCTGTGGTAGCGCTGTCGTCTGTGATCTCTTGAGGCAACCTCTTGATACTGTCTTTAATATTCTGTGTGCACATCTCATTTATATACGATGACCAAAGGAGCCAAGGTTGGCACACACATTCGTCAGCAAGTTATGCCATTATACTCTAAAGAGGTATCGACCAAAGTGTATAATTTAATTCTATCGTGCATACAATCGTTAACCACTTTTTGTCCTGCTATTTATGCTTAATTCTTGTCTTTATTTGGTGGTTACACCAATTCGCAGGATGTTATTCGCAGGATGTTATTCTCAAGATAAGGTAAGATTAAACAGAAAATACGTACTTGATGCTATTTCGAATTGAATCAAAGTCAATGTATGCCTCAGGTTATTTTGCGTGCAACTCGCCAGATTATTCTCTCTCACACATAAACACCCTTTCTGCCTCTAATATTTTTCCATAAGGACATGGACATTAAATGAATCAAAGATTAAGTGCTGTAAATGTGCTTATAACCATCTGTTTCAAAACGACACCTAACATGAAAATAACTGCAGTTTTTTACATAGTTATATAACTGCAGTTTTATTACGTTTTGACCATTCTTAATAATTAAGGACCGAAAAAGTTGAATTTATGCTTGAAAACATTCCTTTCTTATTTTCTAAACAACGCAGTAACTTCTGATGGCCCTCTTAAACTGTGCATCTGACTGCTCACAAGAAAAAGGACTTATGTTTTCCCCTAGCGCCGAGAGACCGCCAAAAATTCGTAAAAAACCACTTTCTCTTGCATCAGTGATAATTGTATTTTATATACATAATTCTCTCTCATTCTGTCTCTCTCTCTCTCTCAGTCCAAAATTCAATTTCGAATTAATTAAAGAGGCTCAAACATGAAAGTATATACTGTGCTGTTTATCCCAGTACATAAAATACCTACTTCTCCCGGTAGGGCGTAATTTCTCGGAAGTGGGTTCGGACCTCCACTTCCTTAATTTCCTGCGCGCTGGGTTCGTCGGCTCTTCCTTGGAGTAAGTGTGCTGGTATCGGTGATGCCAAATTAACTCTTCGGCCGATTATGTATATTTTCCGGGGTGTTTTGAGGCGTGTCCTTTACGTTACGTATCACTGAGTGAGGTTGCTTCATAACACAGTAGTAAGGGGAGAAAGAGAGCAGGTTGTTGCGTTTGCATTTTCTGGTGTTAATTGAAACTAAAACATGTTTATTGTCTCTGAATCAGCCGAGCCATATACTAGCGAAGAAATTACTCGTGGACGTATCGTAGGTGTGTGGGAGGCTGGTCGCACTGTAAAACTAATTGCAATGACTGTGCATAGAGGTGCTTTATAGTAAAATACTGGATAAAAAGATTTCATTAAAATTGGGAAGACGATCTACGTACTGTTAACCTTTTCATATAAAATAATGCCTTACTATATGTTTAATGAATTCCATTCAGGCTTTAATTTCCACCCCCTGAAAATGTTTTCGCACATACATATTACACATTTAGAAAATTTGGGAGCTCATTACGTGTTACCCTAGGCATATTGCTCTTCAAAAGGCGTGCCCTGCAATAGCTGATGAGGTATGGCTACCAATCAAAGTCAAGACGCACTGAAAACAGATTCGGGTCTAATATATGAGGGCTGTTCAATAAACATTGATCATAATTTTTTTTTTGGCAACGTACCTTTACTCATCCTCATAACTTTGATGGTCCTTTTCAAAATAGTTTCCCCTGAATGCGATGCACTTGCCCCAGGGTTTCTGCCAGTCTTCAAAGACATACTGGAAACCATTTTTTAAGATATCCTTCAAAATCGCCCCCACAGCCTTCACCACTGCTTCTGATGATGGATAATGCCACCCACGAAGGCGTTTCTTCAAGTTGGGGAATAGAAAAACGTCTCCTTCTTCTTCTTCCTTCACGGTTTAGGCTTATGCCTGTTCCGGTCTGACATTTCCAGAAGCCATCTCTTTAGAGGGCTTGATCTTCGTCCTCTTGGTTTATAATTGAAGGCTTGTTTTGGTACTCTTTCTCTTGGCATGTGATTAAGGTGTTCGACCCATTTGTTTCTATATCTTTGGATTTCTTCTTGTAACGGTTGTACTTCTAATTCTTTTCTAATAATTTCATTCCTAATATGATCTTCTCTTGTACATCCTTTGACTGATCGTAAGAATCTCATTTCAGCAGCTTCTATTTTACTCTTCTCCTTTTCTCTTATTATCCATGCCTCACTTCCATAGTTTAGTATAGGGATTGCAATCACTTTGTAGAATCTTATTTGAGTTTCTTTCCTTGCTTTATTCCTGAGGGTTCTCTTAATTGTTCCGCAAATTGCTTGGAATTTTTGTATTTTATTCCGTATACATTGATTTTCCGATTCATAGGTTATATCACAGCCAAGGTGCGATACTTGTTCTATTATAGTTTCCTCTACTACAATTTTGGTCCTTATTGGGTATTTTCCCTGGAATGCCATTACTTTTGTTTTTGTCTTTGAGATTGTCATATCATATTTTTTACAAATTTGGTTTATATATATCATCTGCAAATAGAAGAGCGTATATTGTTCTTCCTTGTCCTAACCTAATCCCTCATGCACTACTTTTTTCCATTCTATTATAATTTAATATATATATATATATATATATATATACTACACTTAGTTAAAATTATTCAACGCTTATACAGAAATACGAAATTGTTAATGGAAATAGAAGGATAAATAACAAATGAATGTGAAATAAACAAAGGATTGAAACAAGGATGTAGTCTATCTCCAATTCTTTTAATATATATATATTAAATTTAATATATATATATATATATTAGAGATAGACTACATCCTTGTATATATATTAAAAGAATTGGAGATAGACTACATCCTTGTTTCAATCCTTTGTTTATTTCACATTCATTTGTTATTTCTCCTTCTATTTCCATTACCAATTTCGTATATCTGTATAAGCTTTTAATAATTTTAACTAATTTTAGTGGATATCCTTTTTTACATATTATTTCTCATAACAATAACCAGTTGTGTCGAACGCTTTTTCTAGATCTTTAAATGCTAGATTGGTTTCAAGATTAAATTCTCTTCGTTTTTCTAATATTTGTTTTATTGTAAAGACATTATCTATGCATGCTCTGCCTGTTCTAAATCCATGCTGTTCTTCACTAATATGTGTTTCAGCTATTATTTTCACCCTATTTGTTATAATTCGAGTATATATTTTGTATATTGTAGTTAAAAGGTGTATACCTCTATAATTTTTGCATTCATTTCTTTGCCCTTTTTTAAAGATAGATATAACTTTAGCTATTTCCCATTCTTTTGGGATCTTCTTTATTCTCCAACATATATTTAGTAAATGTAGTATATGGAACTATAATATTAATCCTCCATATTTATATACTTCTATGGGGATATTATCTATACCTGGCGACTTTCTATTTTTCATATTTTTATGGCTTCCTGCATTTCTTAAAATGTTATCAAATCTACTGTCCTTTCTTCATACTCATCGTCTAATACTTTTGCTATATTTTTATCATATAGCAATTCGGTATAATATTTTATCCATTCTTCTTGTGAGGTGCATGGAAGTTTCGCCATATCTCTTTCTGTTGTCTTTAAATGTTTCATTATTTTCCAAGCTATACTTTGTCTCCCATAGAGGTCATGTTCTATTGTTGCTATAAATATGTTCCATATCCCTGATTGTTTTCTCTTATTTTAGTTTTGGCAGCGTTTCTCTTCAATTTATGGTTATGTCTATTTTCTTGACTAGGAGTTTGTAGATATTTTAAGGATGTTGCTTTTTTCTCTTTTATTACCATTTCTACTTCTTCATTCCAATACTTTATTCCTTTTTTCCTTTTATTATTTTTCATTGTCCCTAAAACTTCCTTAGTCAGTTTTAATATTAGTGTTTTTATATTTTCGTATTCGGTTTCTAAATCTTCTTCTGTTTTAACCTCCATAAAGTATTGTCATTCTATATTGGAACAGATCTCTTATGCTGTGATCTTGTAGTAAATCTATTTTAAACATTTCTTTGCTATATTTTTACAATTCTTCTTTATTCTTTCGTTTTTTCCATTTCTCCAATATGTAGATCTCTGTCGTTACCAAATAGTGATCCGTATATAGTTCCGCTCCTCTATTAACAGTTGTATCTTTGATTAAATTTTTTAATTTATCATTTACTATAGTGTAATCAATTAATGATCTTGATCCTCTGGCAGCCCATGTATATTTATGTATATATTTTTCTTATAGAATGTATTAGTTAATTTTAACGCATTAAACGTTGCAAAGTCTCTCAGTATTTTACCACTCTCATTAACAACCTCGTCTCCATGGAGCCCGCACACATTTGAGATAGGGGAGTTTCCTACTCTCGCATTTAAACCTCCTGCTAGAATCACATAATCAGATTTGTTATATTTATCTAATGTTTACTATAGAGTATTGTAAAATTGGTGAGTTTCCTCAGATTTACCTTCTTCAGGAGCATAAACTCCTATTATTGATATCTTTCCTCTCTCTGTTTTGAGTCTTACATTTACTATTCTGCCACTGATAAACTCATAACCCAGTATTTTATTTCTCCATTTTTTATCAATCCAAATGGCAACTCCTTTAGCAGCTCTTGTAGTTTGATCGACTCCCGAATAAATCATCACATAATTACCCCCATCTTTGGTGCCTTCTAACTTTTTTTTTAATTCCTGTAGTGATTGCTATATTAATATTTCTGTGTTAAATTTATTTATTTCCTAATCCTCTGACATCCCAGGTCCCAATTCTTAATATTTCTTTTCCTTCCAATCGTTTATCCTTTTGTCCTTTAGCCTATGTCGTCGTATTTTCTGTCCGTCCGGCTTATTTCTGTGCGACTGATGAGAAATTTTATTTTTACATGGCGGGTTTCCAGCCCAGCGCATAACCCCCAACCTGGGGGACCAGAGTTTTATATCAGAGTTCTCTCTCCTAGACGGGTTGCTTTCTCTACAGCTAAGGAGTCCCGTCCACCCCACCTGTTTGGTCCGCGGGTGGTATTTTATTTCCCACCTACCCGCCAGTCTAAGACTGGTGAGGGCTTTCCCCTATCAGCCACCTGGGGACCGCCTTCTAGGAGTTACAGGTTCCCCCGAAGGAGGAACATGCGGCCAAATCCGGACTATAGGGAGAGTGAGGGATGCACTTCACGTTGATTTTTGCAAGATATTCAGCAACAACATTGGCAATGTGCAGCCGCGCATTATCGTGGTGCAGCATCCAGCCTGCTTCACGGAAATCTGGTCTTTTGCGCCTGATATGGACTTGCAATGTTTTCAGGACATCCCTTTAGTATTGTCCAATTACTGATGTGTGTGCAGGTAAAACATACTGATAAACCATTCCATGAATATCAAAGAATGAGATGACCATAACTTTCTCAGCAGAAGAAACCACTTTTGCTTTTGGGGGGTTGGTGATGAAGGATATTTCCTCACTGAGCTTCGCTGTTTGCTCTCAGGATCACTAAGTTTCATCAGCAGTGATTACGTTTGAAATAAACTTCGGATCTTCCTCTAACATCAACTTTAACTGCATGTTACCTCCACTGCAGCGGTAGGCGATACTGAGCATGACTGAACTTGCCTGGTTCTCACAGGCGGGAACCAGGAGTACCAACAATGAAACTACAACGGCGTGTTTGTTTCACATTAAGCTACCAGAATACAATAATATTGAATTTTAGTGCAAAAATTTATGGCCGTACAAAATTATGATCATTCTTTATTGAACAGCCCTCGTATTTACAAACTATGTAATGTGTAATGTTTATCGCCCGCTTATACTACATGCGGCACCGCAGAGGGTGACACTGATGATACATGAAGTGAAGATGGAGCACCGGTGGAATGAGATGTCTCCAGAGATCCCGAAAAAAAAAAAACCCGCCCCAGCGCGTATTGTTCACCACAAATTTCACTTTGCGGTCACCAACGAAGCGCTACACACAGCAGTATGCCAATATGTAATATTCTCCATCAAATATATGATTATTAACCCTTAATGGTATTTTATTCAATACGTACTGCCACGGTGACGACGGGTGCCTGCAGATGAGAAAGTAGGTGAATCAACCAATTCCACCATTCAAGGACAGCCACTAGCTGATGTCACGAAGCCGAAAGCACGAGTTTGTTACTGTTTGTTATATTGTTACTCTGCAGATTTGTTCTAGACCGTTCGAACTCCGGAAATCGAGAGCATTTCACTTCCAGAATTTTCTTGCCGTGAGTGGCAGAATATGAAAGGCGCTGCAAAAGACAGGCAGAGTCGAGTTGACGTTCTGTTCAGAACAGAGAAGTCGCGAGTTCAGAGTAATGTAATATGGTCCAGAGTTGTAAGTTGGTCTGCAGGAATGCAGTACCTGCTGCTCCGTAGTGTTTATCAGTCTACAGGCAGTGTAGCAAAGCGGTTCAATAGTGAATGTTAGAGTTATTGTGTCAGAGTCGGCAAGCAGTACAGTAAAGGGGAAACGTGTGTGCGTCGGAGAAATTACAAGCAGCGCAAGTTGAACCGTGCAACAGTCATAAAAGAATATTATATTGATATTTGTTACTTGGGAATTATTGGTAAAAGGAGAGGGGAGAGATAGAGAAATGATTGTAAATTAACATTAGGCTATTTTAGTGACAAATAAAGTGAGTTAAGGTGAACTTCGTCCTATTTTTGTCATAAATCATAATACTGCGCTCTCCCGTTCCTTTCTTCTCTCTTATATCTTCTTCAGACTTGGAGAAATGTAAACACATTACCTTGACATCAGAGACAACGCGCTAATACAATCCTATCCATGCAATAACGTTTTTGCAAAAGCAAATATTTAAAAAAGAATTGTGAGTGTGAATATACAATGTCACGAAAACCTGGGATGAACCGAATTGACTGTAGTGAACCTGCTGATAGTATCTTATACTTAATGATACTATAATTTTAATGAGTAATATTTAAAACAAATTATCAAGTACGCTATACAATTAGTTGAGGTAACAGTACCGCCTAGTTATCTTACCATTAATACGAGACTATGTTGTTTTAGTTACTTCCTTTATTTTGTATTTTATATGCTGTTCATTAAAATTATTCATTAAACACCCAAATTACCAAAAATTGGTAAACGTTTTATTATAACGCATGTTAAAATCTATTATATATCCGTAGTACAAAATCAGCAGAAAGCTTCTTTTTACAGATTTACTTTAACATCCATTTGGTAGTATATACGTGATTGTGCAGCACACATGTTTCCAAGGTAATTTGTACTTCGATTTCCGAATGACTTTTGCTTTGTTTATTTCGGTTTTCTCGTGTATTATTTCCTACAGAATTTTCACCCACTTGATTACCTTCGTCAGGCGTATCTTAAGGCCATAACTTTAATGCTGTAGTTCCCTGCAGGTACATAATTCTGCTCCACGTGATTTGCCTCTGCTCGACCAGAACTTTCGCAGTGCTCCAACTCTGTTATTAACAGTAATAAACACTGCCTGATCTATTTCTTATATACTGTATTTATGAGAGTTGCCTAAAGAAAGATTCGGGATTCACTATTGCAGTAACATGTACTTTTGCAAATGCACTGTGTTTTCTTTATGTTCAACATATCCCACAATTTCCAGTGAAATTTACTTTAGCCTTGTTGTACATCCACTAGTTTTTATATAATTTAGGTTTGGCTACATCAAATACAGGTGTGCTGCCTGCTATAAAACTTAAAGTAATATGCGTTGACTCATATTATGTTCGGAAAATTTATCATGAATTTTCTGCCTTTGCTTAAAATTGAATCTAATTAGCTTTATCTTACTCTGTTTTTTAACCTCCTTTCCTTCTTCCTGTATAGCGAGTACCCACAAAAGCTTAAAAACTAATAATTAGTGCAGAGAGCGAAATAAATGACCAGTAGTTAATCTATATAGATTACACTGATGTAAAGATTAGACCTTGAACTTCATCAAATACTAATTTAGTCTATTTAGGAAAAGGGAAAATAACTTAACAATCAGCCATCTTAACATGATATTGGTGTCGATATTTATGAATCGATTATAAACACAATACATTCAGCCTGGCTGCCAACATTCATATGACTCTGATTAAATCTCCTCCCCATGATCCAACAGTCCCTACTGGGACAAGGCCTGACGACCCGACTGCCGGCCTCACGCCCACATACGCAAGGCAGAGGTGGGCGATCATTCAACCGATACGGGGAGAAGATGTGGTCAGTATCATGGCGCCTCCAGCCGGAAAGTTGGCTTTCTTGACAGGGCCACTCATAAGCTCCTCAATTTTCTCACGGTGCTGAATGGGTGCCGGTCCTATACCGGGACTTAAAATCCGCACCCCTCACGGGTGGGCTCGAACCCGGGCAAATTCCGGGCGCAGAGAACGAATCTGATTAACAGTGAAGCTTTAATTAATACAAAGAATTTGCTAAAGCAAATCCCCTGTCGATTAGCGTGCTGGTTTATTGTAAATACCAAGGTTTAATTTTAAGATAAATCATAATTAATTCAGCTTCGTGGAAGTTCAGAAAAAACAAACCGCAATTCTATAGACTCAAAAGCACTACATCTCAATAAATCCGTTCAAATGAAAATACATTAGATGGACTAGGTAGCTTAATTTTTTAAATCCAACCTATAACTCTGCATTCTGCAAGTTTTGAGAATTTTATTCTAAGGACAACCAGAAGTGCCAGTGTCAAAGTACATATTCTGGTTAATAAATAGCAGTAAAGTAAATGGTACAGTTGTAATTGCCCGACACAAACAACGGTTAATGCTCAAGGTTAAACGGGGAATTGAGGTGTTTTATTTTCTTGCTTTAAGAACAATGGGAGGCAGTTATTTAGATGACTTTGGAGATTTGTTTATCATTGGGATTGGGATTTCATTACGCAGGGGATTCGGTACGTAGGCCACCATGCTGGGCCCATTGTTCCTATGCCCACAAGTGGGGGCACCCCCGGGAGGAAAGATGAGGTGAAGGAGACAGAGGGCGGCCGACCCAAGGCCACGACAGTACAGAGGGCAGGGTCCCTATAGTTTACTTGGATAGAGACTTCCCCCGACAGGCCAGGACAACGAACTCGCTCTCCCACAGCGGCACGGCAACGAGCCCAGCAGCCGAAGCCTAATGGTCCCAGGCATGCGGTCCGGGCCCCAAAGGTCCCTGGCTGGCGGTCCCGAAATGGTCCCAGCAGAGGCGCGGAGACCAGCAACTGACCTACCGGAGGAGGAAGTAGTTTTCCTCAGAGTATATCATCCTGCCATGCACCGCCGAGACACCCGTCGACACTTCTACCATGAAATAGACCACCAGATGAGAGATGATATGAAATGATAATGAAGATGAAATGGAGGGACACGAAATTCGGGGGATGTAATTAACCTACCCAGCATTCGCCTAGCGACCCGGGAAAACCCCAGAAAAACCCATGGGTTAGGAAGGTCGGCCACGGGAATCGAACCCGGGCCTCCCGAATGCGGGCCACAGACGAAACCACCTGAGCCATACCGCTCGCTTCTGTTTATTATTACAGACCCAATCGTTTAATATAATACAGAATAAACTAAAAGCTACCTCCTTCAGTAAGTTTTGTGGGTTTATCTATTACACTATATTCCCGAACAAGCAGTTAAAATATAGAAATATCACTATTCAAACAGTGTAACAAAGTATATAGTTCTAAGTTAGAGCTTTATAACAGTAATAGAACTTCGCTAATTAAAAGGGTACGTAACACTAAACTATATAGTTTGACAATTTAAAGAGGCTTATTATTATGATTCTTAGCGTAACATTTTGTACTAAGCTTTACAGAATGCTTAAGTTTGATCAGAAGCACCTCAATCAGGCTTTCTTTCGTGTAACGCAAATGAATGACATGAGACGCTTGCATTTACTTGCCTTTCAAAGGAAGTCATCATGTCCGAAAAGGGTAACGTGCTCCCCCGCGTTTCAAATTAAATTCTATGTTTAAGCTCCTAGTTTTGAAAAAAAAAAAGAATATGTTTATATAATATATGTACGGTGAATATATATTTGCATACTACTTAATTGACGAAAAACTGGTGCTTTATCGTTCATATTGTGTAATTGGTAGCAAAGAATGTTATTTGTACCCACTTGAAATAAATTGTAATTATACAACATTTCTTTAGGCAAAATTGTGCAATATTTTCACGGGATATCGATACGTAGTAGATATAGCTTCCTCGATAGTCCAGATCACATTGCTGTCCAGAACTTGCTTCAGGGATCAAGGAAAATATTCGATTTATCCACCACCAAGCAAAGAACGGAAAGCCTGTACTTCCTTCTTACAGTAAGGCGGAAATCTTGCGTTTATTTGCACCGAGTCAACAACAACTGGATATAAATATCCAGTATGTAATTTGTTTAGATCAAATCCGAGTGCGAGACCTAAATTACCTCGCTCAGTAGACGGAAACCAGGAGGTCCGTGGTTCAAATCACGGCCATGGCATTGAATTTTTCATGTTGACTCTATCTTCCCGTAGGGGAGGGGATCCGTCCCCTTCAGCTGCCGTTGTGCGGGCGCTGCGGACCCCTAGCACTCATGGTACCTCTGACGTTACTAGAGGAACCTCGGGCCGAACATTCGAGCCCCTCCCTGATTGGGAGCTGTTTGGATTGGGTTGGACTCGAGGGGGCAGTGTGTTCACGACACCCACGGGGAATTGGGTACCTCCGGCCAGGGTTGCCTAATAAGTCCCGGGTACTAGCCTGCATAGCTCGTAGAAGGTGTGCTAGATCACCAGGTAGCCCCACCGAGGTTTTCGGTAGTCTTCCCTGCGGGGTTGACGCGCGTAAGTGGCGTATCCACTTCCACTCGTCTTGATTTTCGAGTTGATGGGAGGGGGTTGGGGCTTGTTAAACGCCAGATATTGCCCTATGGAAAGAGCCCCGGGTAGAAGGAGGCCCGGGTCCTTGGTCCTTCGGGTCCAGGACTAATGGGAGTAGAAACTCTGGCGTTAACGTTAACTCTATCTATCAACAACCTTAGCCTATATATGGCTAGTGTGAAGAAATGATTAATTTCCATCAATTAACTAAAATAACATATTAATTTCCTTATTACGAACAATTATGTAGATTATAAAAAGTTATTGTTTTTTTAAATTACATTTAAAGATACTCAACTTATAAAGCAACATAGTACTTAACCTTAAATCAGTACATGACTTCAAGTCAATAACTCACTTTTATGCAGGTCATATGCCACATGTTATGAGATAGTATTCACCTTCTATCACTCTGAGGAACATTACATCCAGCATTGCTTAGTGAATTCATACAGGCAACACCCTCTCTTGGAGTGGGTGAGAAATATCGAGATCAATTGAATTTAGATGTGTTGCACACATAGTTGCATTTTAAACCCAAGTCAAGCGCAACGCTGGCCAAATCCTTCTGGGATCCATCCAAGGCCAGCAAAGTAATTTACTCGTTTTTGCGTGTAAATTACACGCGTATACTGGTAATTTAGGCGGTGTAAAATTTGATGTAATTCTTCTTTAAAACCATACTTCCTTTCTTCTGTTAAAATTGCTTATAAAACTGATTTAAGCGTTATCAAATCCCAAACGTTAATGCTCGGGTATATTCCACCAATTATTAAAAGAAGTGGAAAAGTAAGATCTCATATGTACATATAGCTTTACATCTTATGAGCGTTAGCACCATTGCATTACACTATACAGAAGACATTTTAGAAAAAATAGATTTTTAGCAGATTCCCCGTAATAACTACAAATTTTCAATTCATTCCAAACAAAATTACCTCCAGAAATATTCACCTTAAGAACTGTTAATATTCTCTATTTCGCAGCTTAAATAGCACAAATATAACTGGTGAATCAGTTTGCCCTTCGCATACATGTATAGGACTTGACCGTTAGTTATTGTAATTGCATGCTTTAAAAATCTATGCAATCTATACAGATTTTAACTGCAGCTTTCATATTACTTTAGCATTTCTAAGGCCATGTTAGTGGGACTGGATGTTTTTAAAAGGAGCAACTGAAATAAAATCATGGCTATGTCCTATCTTCTAGTTACTGACAACTAAAGAAAATTTCGTCTATTTTGATGGAAACAATAAACAACTACATCATACTGAATAATTGGAGAGTATTAAATTATTTTGCCTATAAGGGAGCGTTCTCGGTTTTTTTATCTTAAATCTATATTTTAAATATATATTTATCTACATTTTAAATCTAAGGATATATATACAATTTCTAACTCACTGGAACACTGAAAAAAATTGAAAATTTATTTAACTTTTAATAATTTTTTGGTCAATACGGGCCAAAGTTTTGTCTTAACAAATATGTCTGGAGGTCTTCTACCAACTGTGAAGAGCAGAACATGTTACTTATAGGCACAGAGCAAAAGAAACTTCACAGCAGCCTTTGAATTCACGTAAAATATACTAAGTGTCACTTCAATTGCGCTTTAAAGGTTGAAGACATGAATGTGCGGCATACCCGCATGTCGGATTTCAATTGGTTGGTGTTTACTTTTGATTTGGGTTCTAATTGGAGCTATGAGATCTCTTATCCTCAGGTGAATGGTTGTAGGAAATGGATTTGTTGTTTGTTGGCTGCTCAGTTGTCTCAATAATACACTAGTCCGTTGCAAAAAATGATTTAATTTAATTCTCACTAAGTTCGTTGATTCAGATTGATTTGTAGCGGCGACCACCTGTTACTAAACTTCCTTACAGAATTCTCTTACTTCTTTATACGGCGAATACTTTGCTATTATAAACTTCTTCTGCTGCTTCTCTTACGCTGGTTGCGTTATTCTTGACCTCCCTACATTTCGGACTTAGAAATCTTTACCACTTCTTCTTCACGCGCACTAACACATCTTTCCCCTCGTAGTATGACTGTTGAAGTGAGTTTTCGTCTACTCTGTGATTCAGTTCGTACCTTATTCTGATCCCCACTCTAACTCTTATCACATGACCAAAATAACTCAACCTTCTCCCCATTTCTCAAATCTTACATTATTATTGGTTTCTCATTTTATTCCGATTTTTCTTTATTGGTTAGCAAAACTCATCCAACTCATTGACGTTACATCCCACCGTGAGTTGGGTCACGCCTACCCTGGGCTCTTTGTAACGGTATACATCGTTATCACCTCAGCAAAGTAAATCCTTTTAGGTCTTATGCTTGACCGCATCTTGAAAACCTTATTGTTCCTACACATTCCTGGCTATAGTTCTCAGACGTTGAACCACTCCTTAAACAAGGAGGCTAACGGTCACCTCTTCCTGTCTCCCCGACTTGTGTTCAGATTTTACAGAAATATTTTCTCTCCCTTACATGGATTCTAGCATGTTAGTTGTCTTAAATTATATTCTTCCCATCTTATTCTTAATTAAACCGCTATTTTAATCATTACTCTAATTTCATTCTAATTTCATATTAATATAACAATATTTTATATTAGTTTAGCAAAGCATTTTTATTAATTTATCTTCTTTTTTAATTCTCGTGATTTCGATTAATTCGCCACCTCCTAATCGCTGTCTGATACTGCGGTTACATAATGCCCGTTTGACAAAAATGAAATACCCATTATTTAAATTTTGTCAAACCCTCGTCATGACATTTCCTCCTTATATATCTTATAATTTCTCATTCCCTACTTGAAACATTTTCCGGTGGTCACCGTTCCCTCATCTTTATCAACATGGTACATTACATACGTAGAAAAATACACTGTTATACATGGTTAATACTCTAGAAACAAAATCACATTCATGTTATTCCCAATATTTACAATTCACTAGCTCAAATGAGCTATGTGTACTTGACTGAATTACTTTTGTCTCACTTGAGATCAACCTGATTATATTCTATCACACTCCTTAAATACTAGTACATTACTACTTACAATGTTACGTTTACATTCAATAATTCATATATATTTACATTTCCTTATTGGGACGTTTCTTTTTTTTTGCATTTTTCACTGCAAGAACATACGTCCGCACGCTATTCATGTTTGTGTTATGAAGCACAAATACGGTTACCTCTCTTGTCTACCTGGAACGAGGTGTGTCGTTTACCTGCCTGCTGGTAAACATTTGCAGTCTATTGTCTTGTCTTTCCGCACTTAACACTTCACTCAATTTTCCTCCACAATGTCACGGCGAAAGTCTGTGACCTTTAAAATAACAATGACTATAGACACACACATTAATACACCTGGAGTTTATGAGATATTTACATTTCACAAACTACTTTAAAGTTATCTAAAACATTTTATTTGGCTGTAGTTATTAATAATATAATTTCGTTTGTGCACAGGAATTTTGGAACTTGCAACTCCCACGCAGTGTTCGAATTTCAAACGAAAACGTTACCCGTACTAATTATATAACTTTTACTTGGTATTCTTTACATCTTCGTATATATAATTTCAATCACATTCACACAAGTGATTCTTGGGTCTGCTCTGTACTGTTTACAATGTTTTTTTTTGATGATATGGCCTTATTAGGGAGATGTTATATCTGCCTATCGGTTTACCATTTCTTGGGTGTATTAGAGCATACGCTGTCACCAAATATTTTCTCAATCCGGTATGGGCCTTTCCATAGCATATATAGCTTTTTAGTCTTCTTTCCTAACAAATCTGACTTGTCGAACGATTTCACTAGAACTAAGTCGCCGACCTTTGGTTCCCAATTCTTCTTATACCGCAGTTTCTTTGCGTTTCCTTTCTCTACTTTTTCCATTATTCTTTTAACAGCATTCTGGATCCGTTCTCGATCTGTCTCGGTCGTCACTTGCATACTTTCCGGAACACCCTCTATTAGTGGTTCCGGTGTTAAATTCCTATGCAATTGGATAGGAGCATATCCTGTGGTTAGATTGACTGAATTATTGAATATAAACTCAATATAGTTGATGTGGTCTGGCCAGGTAGTCTGTTTAAATGAACAAAGGACTCGGAGATGAACACCTAGGTCTTTCAGTACGCGCTCGCTTGGATTAGAGCATGGATGGTACGACGTTGTATTATAGATGCGAATTCCGGCATCCTGAATGGTGTGCACGAATCGTCTTCCATGGTGTATGGACGCGTTATCTACTAATAGTGCTTTCATCTTCCCGTATTTGACTATATAGTCTTTCACTGCGGCCCTACCAAGGTTATTTGGTGGCTGGTTCATTAAGGACTGGCGCGTATGTGGCGTATCCACATCCGTCCTGTTTGCGTGTGCAGACGGGGGGGCAGCTTATAAAATAGGTGCTGTCCTAATGGAAATAACAGACGAGGCCCGGGTTCCCGGTCCTACGGGGCTGGGGCTTATGGGAAGTAGACCTCGGCGAGTATATAGTCTTTCACTATTTTATTCGCGCATGCTGCACTTGTTAATTTCTTGAGAGGGTATATTTTCACAAATTTCGACATCACGTCGATAAGTACAAATAAATATGTTAATCCTCCTCTTCCTACCGGGAGTGGACCATATGCATCCGCTGCAACTAATTCTAATGGTTCCTTCCTGGTGATGGATACAGGGGGTCGATCTATCTTATAATTTAATGATTTTGCCCTCTGGCAGATGTCACATGTAGATATAAAGGTCCTAACTTTCTTGCCTAATCTAAATATGTATAAATGGTTGCTTATGGAAATCATTGTCTTCTCAACGCCAGCATGTATAAGAGCTGTGTGGTAAGCAGAAATCACTAACTCTTCCATCGCTGCGGGTATATATGCTTTCCAAGCAGGTTTGGAAACACCCTGTAACTTATACAATACGTTATTTAGCACTCCGTATTTCTGTGAATTTGCTTGATCTATGGGCAATGCCTTTTCCATAATTTGTTTTAATTTCCAATCCTGGCGTTGTAATTCCGACAATCTTCTCATCTCCTTTGTTAATTTTATACTGAAGGTTACATCCATCTTTAACACTGGTAATTCTGTACCATTACTACTGATATTTTCTGGAAGATTCCCCTGTGGCTTTATACGTGAAAGCATGTCACTAAAGATGTTAAGACTTCCCTGTATATGTTTAATCTCTGGGTTGTAAGCCATGATCTCGTGGATATATCTCGCAATTTTTGTACTGGTCAATTTGCAATTTCGTATAAATGATAGGCTGATATGATCGGTGAATATCAAAATCCTTTTATTATATATATATATATATATATATATATATATATATATATATATATATATATATATATATTGTCTAAATTTACAAATGGCATAATAAATAGCCGTAATTTCCTGTTCTGTTATGCAAGCAATTTTTTCTGTTTTCGTTAACCCTCGGGAGGCTGTGGCTATGACCTTTAATTCTCCAGTCGGTGTCTCTTGGGCTAAAATAGTTCCTAACGCCACCATGGAGGCATCCGTGTATATGAGATAAGGTAAATTTGGATCAGGCCATGTCAATAATACGGATTCACTGAAGAGTTCTTGTAATCTTTTAAAAGCATTTTCTTCTACCATAGTCCATCGCCATTTTCGATTTTTTTTAGTAGTGCTCGCAACGGTGCGGCTTCCTTTGCATAGTTTATCAGGAACCTTGATTGGTACCCAAGTACACCCAGATAACGTTTTACTTGTTTTGGTGTCTTAGGTCGTGGTATTTTCAAAATGGCTTCCACTCTTTCTGGATCAGGAGCTATATTTTCGCCTGTTATGATATATCCTAAATATTTAACTGATTCCTGGAAAAATTTACATTTTGTCCAATTCAGTGTTAATCCAGCATTTGCTAGCCTCCCGAGCACTAAATCCAAATATGCAAGGTGATCTTCCACTGTTCTACTGCATATCAATAAATCATCTACATACTGTGACACATATGTTTCCCTTTGCGTGTTGAGTATTTTCTGCATCGCCCGTAGGAATGCGCTTCCAGAATTAATTAGTCCAAAGCAATTTCTTGTAAACTGGTACTGATATCCTCCGTGCAAAAATGAGGTATATTGCCTTAACTCAGGTTTCAACTTAATTTGCAAAAATGAGTTGGTCACATCTAGTGAAGTAAAATACCTTTGTGCCCCAATACCGGCCAAAATTTGCTCTATTGCTGGGGTTCGAAAATTATCCGGAACAATGTATTGGTTTATATGACGTCCATCTATCGTCAGTCGTACGGTTCCATTTGCTTTTCTGACTATACATAGGGGACTTATAAATTTTGATGTAGATATCTCCAGAATTCCATCTTCCAACATTTCCTGTATTTTAAGGTTCACTGCCTCCTGTAAATCCAATGGAATAGGTCTGCACTTATATTTGAATGGGGGAACATCATGTATCTCGAATTCATACTCAAAATCACTATAGGTCCCAGTGTGTTCCGAAAATACATTTCTATGTTTACATAAAATGTTATAAAAAATCTCTTTTTGGTGGTCGTTGAGAAGGTTTGAGTTTGCTACTGTTTCTCTTATTTTGTAGCTCATGTTTATGTTATGTTCAGCTACCTGGAAATCATCTGTTTGGGTAATCACTTCTCTCCCACTTGCTTCTTCTTGCCCAAGTCCGTATGACGTCATCTCTAAAAGCCCTTCTTCTCCGGCTATATACTCATCCTTATCATAGTTTCTCATCTCTTCTGCTTCTAATGGATTCATCTTAACTAGCTCCATCCCTCCTATTCGTATAAATTCTACAAAAAATGTTTCTCCATCTATTTCTTTTTCTTCATCTGTCAATCTTATCTCATTTTCTGCTTCCCTTGAGCTAAACGGAACTTTAACTATGACGTCTTTAATTTTGATTTCCAAGGCTTCCATTTGATAATTCAACTTAGCTTGAAGCGCATACAACACGTCATTACCCATAATAATGTCTACAGATAGCCTATTAATAACAAAACATACAAATTCTATTGTATCCTCCCCAATGGTGACTTTCAAAAGCATTTGTGTATTAATCTTTTGTTTGGCGCGACCTACCGCCAGAGTACAATATGCACTTTTCACGGGCAATGTTTGCAATTTCATTCCATTGTTTTTTAAGTGATAAAAGAATGCTTGACTTATAGCTGAAACTGAGGATCCTGAATCTATGGTAATGTGCCATTTTTCTTTGTTTATTATTGCAGCAATACGTGGAGCATCTCTCACTTCTTGCAATTCTGTTAAGTGATTGTTTATTCGAGTACCGTTTACTATTTCTGTTTCTGTTTTATTCTGTACCACCCTACTCAGAGCTGTGTCCCTGTTCAAATTAAGAACTAGCGTGTTCATCCGGGTCCGATGCGGGACGTCTTCTATCGCACCCTGGAGTCGTTTCCCGTCTGCTGTGTCGTATCTGTCCTTTCATCTACCTCGGGCGCCGCGTCCCTCGGTGTGGGTGGAGGAGAACGCACCCATTCTCTTGAGAGAAGTTGATTCCTCTGTCTTACTTCAGGTCTGTCTGTATTGTTCTCTCTACCAGCGTCACATGGTTGATACTGTCTATTAGCTTCTGGTAGTCGGAACGTCGGTCTTGCATTCCCTCTTCGAAGAAATGGGGGGTGACCCCTATTTCCATTCCTAGTTACATGTACATATCTTATAGGGAAATTATATGAATTTGAATTTGGTGATCCCTGTCTCCCTCTATTGTTGTTAGGGAATTCCCTCGGGACGTGGGCATCGTATCTTTGACGAGTAGCCATATGGTTTGTGTTAAAATTTCGGGGATTGTGTGTCCTTTCCCCGTCATGATTATTATTATTCCACGGTCTGTGTGGATTTCTCACTGGCATTCGATTCTCATGTCTATTTTGTGAATTTTGCGTCCCAACGCTTTGTAAAGCTGTTAATAATGTAATTGCCTCTCTCAATGTCTGAGGTCTTGCTACCACCATGTGATTTCTAATGTTCTCAGGAAGATGGGGCGTGAGAAGAGAAATCAGTTCGGCTTCCTGTAATGGAGGTTGTAGATATTTACTCATTTGCGAATATCTCAGGAAATAATCAGTAATAGACTCTACATTATTACCTTGGTATCGGCCATTTGTTATCTGATTCCTTACTTGGTATTGGACATTGGCGTTCCAATACTTTTCTAGGAAAGCTGTTTTGAACAACTCGTAGCTGCATCCTTCTCCCACAGTTACTCGTAGCTAATTAAGTTCGGCAGATTGTAACGCCCTTTGAACTGTTATCATCTTATATTGCTCGGGTACACCTCTGATGGCAAAATACTTTTCTAAGTCGGCCAAAAATTGTACTGCGTTGTCATTGCGACAATTAAATTTCGGGAGGGGCAATTCGCTTAGAAAATTCATGTGCACTGGTGGATACATATTTACGTTTTGCATATTTACTTCGCTAATATTGCTGTTTTGAGGAGAGACAGAAGGGGCGCTAACCTGTTCGTTCTACCTCTCTCCATTGTGTGTATGTATAGAACAATTGGAGCTCTCAGGTACCTGCCCTTGCTGTCCCAGCTGTAAGCCAGTTACAGTATCTCTGATTTGAGATATCTCGCTTACTGTCTCCCTCAACATTTGTGTATTTTCTGATTGAATATTTGTTACACGTGCTACCTTTTCTTTTAACTTCTCCATGTCAGCGGCTATACTATCGTTTACAGTGTCAAACCGGTCATTTATCTCTTGTACAAAAGTTACCTGTGTCGCGGTCAGTTCATCTAATCTTATTCTCTCCTTATTAATTTCCTCCCCTATTCTATCTTCTACTCCTGCAACGAGAGATTTGGTAGCTTCTAGGTCACTTCTTATAGTACCTACTTCTCGCTGCAGGGCCTCTTTTACAGTCTGGATTTCCCCTGTTATTCCTTGAATTTTGACAGTGATTCTAGCTTCTGTTTCTTTCCCTTGGCTTGTAATTTGACTTAATATTTTGTCCATAGCTTTGCTCTGTTCTACTAATATAGCCTCTAGTGATTGACTCTGAATAGTCATTTGCGCCATGAGTTTCTGGAACATCTCTTGTAGATTTTCCATTACCCCAGGATTGTCACTTCTCCTATTTACATTTAAGCTACTTACACCATTTACACCCTCATCTACTGATCCTATAACACTGCTTTCCATTATCTCTTCATTAACAACTTCTAACTCTTTCTCTGTCTCCATAACTATTTGTTCCCCAGAATTTTCCATTTTAAATTTATTCTGTACGATCTTCTTATTTCTCAAAAGCATTGAACTTCCCCTTTAAATTTTCTACTTTCCCTTCCAAAATACTTATTACTAAGACATTACATAGATATTGATCTCAATGAATGATATTACATTTACAAGAAATATAAATTGAGTATGTGTAACTCACAGCTCTGTTGTACGGCTGTGGTGTTTATGTGATGTCTTTACCAATTTTTGTCGTGCTGCTCGTCGTCTAGTAGGCTCAGTTGATGTCGAAAGAACTTGAACTTCTCTCTTGGTTGGGGGAAAATTTTACTTGTTAGTTGTTTTTGCCGTCTTCTTCGTAGTCTCTGCTGTCCTCATCGTAGTTGTCGTCGTTGGTCTTCTCACTTCTCCTCGTAGTCGTCCTTCGTCGTCGTTCTTCTCACTTCTCCTTGTCGTTGTCGTCGTTACATTTCACCCATTTCCTACAATTCGAAGCCCCAACGTGTCGGCGCCATTATGCGGCATACCCGCATGTCGGATTTCAATTGGTTGGTGTTTACTTTTGATTTGGGTTCTAATTGGAGCTATGAGATCTCTTATCCTCAGGTGAATGGTTGTAGGAAATGGATTTGTTGTTTGTTGGCTGCTCAGTTGTCTCAATAATACACTAGTCCGTTGCAAAAAATGATTTAATTTAATTCTCACTAAGTTCGTTGATTCAGATTGATTTGTAGCGGCGACCACCTGTTACTAAACTTCCTCACAGAATTCTCTTACTTCTTTATACGGCGAATACTTTGCTATTATAAGCTTCTTCTGCTGCTTCTCTTACGCTGGTTGCGTTATTCTTGACTTCCCTGCATTTCGGACTTAGAAATCTTTACTACTTCTTCTTCACGCGCACTAACACATCTTTCCCCTCGTAGTATGACTGTTGAAGTGAGTTTTCGTCTACTCTGCGATTCAGTTCGTACCTTATTCTGATCCCCACTCTAACTCTTATCACATGACCAAAATAACTCAACCTTCTCCCCATTTCTCAAATCTTACATTATTATTGGTTTCTCATTTTATTCCGATTTTTCTTTATTGGTTAGCAAAACTCATCCAACTCATTGACGTTACATCCCACCGTGAGTTGGGTCACGCCTACCCTGGGCTCTTTGTAACGGTATACATCGTTATCACCTCAGCAAAGTAAATCCTTTTAGGTCTTATGCTTGACCGCATCTTGAAAACCTTATTGTTCCTACACATTCCTGGCTATAGTTCTCAGACATTGAACTACTCCTTAAACAAGGAGGCTAACGGTCACCTCTTCCTGTCTCCCCGACTTGTGTTCAGATTTTACAGAAATATTTTCTCTCCCTTACATGGATTCTAGCATGTTAGTTGTCTTAAATTATATTCTTCCCATCTTATTCTTAATTAAACCGCTATTTTAATCATTACTCTAATTTCATTCTAATTTCATATTAATATAACAATATTTTATATTAGTTTAGCAAAGCATTTTTATTAATTTATCTTCTTTTTTAATTCTCGTGATTTCGATTAATTCGCCGCCTCCTAATCGCTGTCTGATACTGCGGTTACAAATGGAAACCCTAAACTCAAACGAATTATCAACGATCAGCAGCATTGGGTGATAAGAGACAGCTAATTATAGGTAAATATTTATAGGTGAATATTTATAGGTAAATATTCTGCATTTCTGACCAGAGTTTTCGAACTTAATCCGCAATAATGTTTGCTTATTTTTCATATATTAAAGTAAATACATGTCCAGGAAAAAAGCTGTTTTGTTGTAATGTGAGATGATTCTCGTACATGCAACATTCCTGCAACATTAAAACTGAATAATCAAACATTATATATTGTATTTTGTGAACATTCCAAGAATCAGAGAGCAGAATATATTTTACTTGCTTGGGTAATTTTCAGAGGGAACATAGGAGAGATATATTTTGAAATGGTTTATCTGCATTCTTTTTTGGTTCAGGTTTGTGGAAGGAAAAAATGGTGGCTGGCCGAAATTCGATGGAAACTTTAACATGCTCTGACGAATAAACAAGATCTTATACAGTCGAATGTGTTTGAAGTGTTCTCCAGTATCATGAGATAATTCGGAATTAAAATTCACGTTAGACTTGAGATCCCTTCTTTGGAACCAATGTGCTATAATAATGTTATAAAATAAGTTTATAATTTAATAATACTTCAGTAACATAAATCAATATAATTTTAATCCATTTGAGGCTTAATAAGGTAGCTGAAACCTCTACTTGTATTATTACATTAAAATATGGCGATTATTCTCTCTCTGTCCCTTTCCTTTTACATCTCCGCCTTTGCCTGAATTATGCGTCCAAGAGAGAACACCAGGACATCTTACCCGAGCGCGTTCACCGGAAGATAAACTGATACTTTCGACGTACCACTCGCGACGAGGTAAGATTACTAGTGAACTCAACTCAACGTGAACTCAATGGCGCACTCTAGCGTCTCAAACATAAAAGGGTGACGATTCCTGATGGGATTACGTCTCTCATGCTCCGTCACCTCCCTTTCAACGCTGTGCTCTTTCTTGCGTGTATCTCACCCTGAGATACTTTCCACGCGAGTGAAGGAAGGTCAGATTGATCTGCATTTTGAAACCTGGAAAGGACCTGGTATACTCTTATAAGTACGATCCATTAGTTTCCTTTCCTCTCCTTAGAAACTGCTTGTCCTCATTCTTGGGTGATATCCAAGCCATTCCCGACCATCGGTCCGGATTTCGTCTTGGGCACTCTACATCCCAGCAGCTGTTGCGAGTGATGGTGGAAGCCGCCCTGGGCTCCAGAAAGGTGCTTCCACCGCTGCGGTGTTCCTTGACGTAGAGAAGGCCTTGTCAATGATCCGGTCTGTTATACGAATTCATCCAACTGGGTCTCCTTACACAGTTAAACATTCTACATAGCTTTATATAACATCGCACATAAGAAATTATTGTATTCCAAACAAAAATGAACTATTTGTACCAAGCCCGTCTCGGTAGCATTGTTGGTAGCGTGTCTACCTCACGTTCAAGAGGTCATCTCGGCCGGGATGAGTTGCCTGGATAAGGTTTTTTGCTGGGTTTTCCCTTATCCTGAAAGACGAATGTTGGATAACTCTAAGCTTCATGAACCCTGGGCTCATTTGACCATCATTTCCTCGTCCGATATGATTAAAATTGAATGTCGTGAATTTAAACAAAAAAATATTTCTACCAAAGTGATCTTCAAAATCTGGCTTGACAGCGCTTATATTGTCGTACTAATGCTATAACTTTGCTACATTTAACCATCACTGATTAGCAAAGCTTACGGAACACAATAAACCGTTTTCATATTACTTTTAATTTCTCCACTGCTTCTCTATGTTTGAAAGAATAAGAATATTTTCATTTCACCCAAACATTCGAAAGCAAACTCTCACTGGAAATACATATTTTGAGTTTTACCGAAACATATTCAGAAAGGGTCGCTTGTTTGTGTGTGTGTGTGTGTGTGTGTGTGTGTGTGTGTGTGTGTGTGTGTGTGTGTCTGTCTGTCTGTCTATAAGTATGTATGTATGCATGCATGTATGAATGTATGCATGCAAGTATGTATGTATATATGTGAGTTTATGTGCAAAAAGCACAAATAAAAATTAATTGAGTTTATATTTAAGCTTAGCATTTTAGAAGTATGTAACGCGAAGAGTTTCACGAAATTCCAAATACCCTTTATAATAAATAATTGTTATAATTTTTACGATTTTGATGAAAATATAATATTTTTGTAGTATTAGGCTGACTAATAAAGTGTATCCCTTACGGTTTTTCTGCATAGCCTGTAAACCCCTCCTCGTCTTAAATGGCTGCTACAAAACGTATTTAATTGAGAAGTTGCAAGATGAGATGATGAGTGCTAGAAATGATTTAAGAGACGCCCTTCCCCAAAATATCCCGTTTCCTAGCGTCAAATATTTCCGAAATTCTTCATGCTTTTCTTGAAATGAAATTTCATATACCATACTTTATATGGGACGGCTGTTCAATAAAGAATGATCATACTTTTTTTACGGACATAATTTTTGCACTAAAATTCAGTCTTATTATATTCTGTTAGCTTAATGTGAAACAAACACTCCGTAGTAGTTTCATTGTTGGTACTCCTGGTTCCCGCCTGTGAGAACCAGGCAAGTTCTGACATGTTGAGTATCACCTACCGCTGCAATGGAGGTAACATGCAGTTAAAGTTGATGTTAGAAGAAGATCCGGAGTTTCTTTCAAACGTAACCACTGCTGATGAAACTTGGCTACATCATTTTGATCCTGAGAGCAAACAGCAAAGCTCAGTGTGGAAATCTCCTTCATCACCAACCCCCCAAAAAGTAAAAGTGGTTGCTTCTGCTGAGAAAGTTATGTCATCTCATTCACTGATATTCATGGAATGGTTTATCAGCATGTTGTACCTGCACACACAGGTACAACATGCTGAAATCAGGCGCAAAGGACCACATTTCCGTGAAGCAGGCAGGATGCTGCACCACGATAATGCGCGGCCGCGTATTGCCAATGTTGTTGCTGAATATCTTGCAAAAATCAACATGAAGTGCATCCCTCACCCTCCCTATAGTTAGGATTTAGCCCAATGTGACTTTTTTCTATTCCCTAACTTGAAGAAACGCCTTCGTGGGAGGCACTATCCATCATCAGAAGCAGTGGTGAAGGCTGCGGAGGAGATTTTGAAGCATCTTTGAAAAAATGGTTTCCAGCATGTCTTTGAAGACTGGCAGAAACCCTGGGACAAGTGCATCGCATTCAGGGGAGACTATTTTGAGAAGGACCATCAAAATTATGAGGATGAGTAAAGGTACGTTGTCAAAAAAAAATTGTAATCATTCTTCATTGAGCAGCCCTCGTACATATATATTCAAGTTAGGTCCATCTGGCGAAATAGCTGGAAATCACTGACTATTTCATTGTTATAACTTCCATGACTACATGATAAATAAAAATGTCTTTATCAATAACTACCTTAGGCTACCTCATATTTTAGCCGACGTTTACGTCCGCGTTATCATAAAATAAGAAATAATCGTCTATAATGCAATATTACAAGAATATACAGGAGCAACTTTCGTACTTGATCGCTTGACTGTAACAAAATACAAGAGCTAGATTGTATGAATGGAAAACCGAGTTACATGGCTTAGGCAGTAACGTCTTCGGCCCTGATTCGGCAGGTCGCGGGTTTGATTCTCGCGGCTAACTAAGTGTGTAGTGTTTAACACCCGCTTTTACTACATACGGCACCGCAAACGATGACACTGATGATACATGAGATGAAGATGGAGCACCGGTGGAATGAGATGATGAGGGGAACCGGAGATCCCGGAGAAAACCCACCCCAGCGCCGTGTTGTCCGCCACAAATTTCACTTTGCGGTCGCCTGGGATCGAACTCCGGCCGCCTTGGTGAGAGCCAAGTGATCTAACTACTGAGCCACGCCGCGGCCGCTTCGCGGCTAACCTTTCTAACCTTGGGCTTTTATCGGAAGTTTCCCGGTTCGCAAAGTGAATGCTGCAAAGGTTATTTACCTCACCTCCCCGTTTCACTTCCTTTCATTTCGTTCATTTCATTCTCTCTATCCCGACTTTCCTGAAAGCGAGAGTCAGCAGTCACCGATGTGCTACACCTGGTGGTGTGTTTCCTATGGAAATACGGCGTTCGTCTGAGGGGAAGCACTGATGTCGGCCGGCCAGCCGTCCTTCTAGAAGAGGACGTTTGATTAGCCGGACTTGACTGTAGGCTAGAGGTGGGTTCTTAAAGTGACCCGTAACTTTATTGGGCTGCTGCCTACACCTGCTAGGGACTCATCGCATTTCTGGTACTGTCTGTGATAGTTCTGGTCCTCTATATGGTACTTTCATCTGGTCCTTCTTAAAGTCGTATGCATAATATATGGATGCAATACCAGAATCCCCTCCGTGATAGACACACAAAAAGTAATTGAAAAAAGTACCTTTACCGAATACAATTCTGTTCATCTTTCGAAAGCTTTGTTTTGTCTTTTTGACTTATATTATTTTCAATTGACGTAATTAAATACAAATACTTAATCCCGCTCCATCCACACAGACCACAGACCGTAATAACTATCGCTCAATTTTGTACTCGTAAGTGCCGAAGTAATACCTACAGATCACGAACTTAACAATGCATGCGAGATAGATGAACTATCCACCAGCTACGTGATAACGACTCACAGTGGAACACATTTGAGTTGCAAAAACAAATGCGTTCACCGTACTTGTGGAAAACACGTGGTACTTATGTTACTGTTGGCAGTGGCAACACGGCAGCTAAACACAGCTGCATGTGACTATTCGATGAAAACGTATCACAATAAACCTAGTTTTGCAGTACGCATCGTTATAATCATTACAGATGCAATTAGATAACTCTACACTTAACGTAGACGCATCAGCTAGGCTACCATAGAGCAAGCTCATTTATTCACACACCTGTTACAAGCTGGACCCGTAGACCGCCAGTCGCCCATTCAGAAAAAGCCAGTCAGTTTAGAGGTTTTAGGGCCAGTATATTAAAGTGGCCAAAAAGCGGTGATTTTCTGTTGCGGACAGAGAAATTCATCACACAACAAAGGACCAATCATGTATATTGTAAACCACAGCCACACTTTCTTTTTCGACAAGTAACACATAGAGAACCGAGCTGGATGTCTCAGGCGGTTTCGTTGTGGCCCGGGAGTTGTTGGGAGTTC
Organism: Mantis religiosa; assembly: GCA_030765055.1. Taxonomy (NCBI): domain Eukaryota; kingdom Metazoa; phylum Arthropoda; class Insecta; order Mantodea; family Mantidae; genus Mantis; species Mantis religiosa. Next base: position 122,107,966 of record CM060949.1, on the reverse strand, counting down.
CGGGTTTGATTCCCGTGGCCGACATACCTGACCATGGCTTTTTTCGGTGGTTCCCTTGTTCGCCGGGCGAATGCTGAGTGAGTTAAATACATACACCGCTCCTTCTTGTACCTCCATTTCACCTCCATATCATTCATATCATCTCTCATCTGGTGATGTCTTTCGGGGTTGAAGTATCGGCGGGTGTCTCGGCGCAGCGTGGCAGGATGATATGCTTCTGGTAAACAAGTTCGTCCTCCGGTGAGACAGGCTCCAGTCTCCAAGCTATATCTAGTGGGTCGCTTCAGGACCAGTGTCGGATCGATGCCGATTGTGCAAGCCTGCCGGGAGTTTTCCGAGCTCTGGCATGGCGGCCTCCGGTCTACAAGGCGGACTGTAGACTGTGTCGTGGTTACATGAGCCATGAGCGAGAAAAAGTCGTCCGAGTGCTCCCGGAAGGTGGACAGAGCGCCACGCTACCTATCCGCTGAGCGGATTTACCCGTGCGGTCTTACAGAATTTAGTCTTTTTCACTAAGCTTTAATGTCTTATGTAAAGTGATGGACTTGATTCCACCTCTGCTAGTGCTCCTGGCGGAGGGATGAGCGTTCAGGAAGGAGGCCCGATGCCGCCACGCTAGGAACGACCTGCTTGCAGGGTCCGTCCAGTATGGCGGGGTCAGGAGCGAGAGGTCGGGTGATTGGGGAACATTTAGGTTTGGGTCGTGTTTTGGTCACACAGGGTGGGGGGACTCGACTGGGGGGGGGGGGGTCAGCCGACAAGACAAATCCAGCCCTAGTTTGGCCGGGACAGACAGAATATGGGAGTAAAGGGATGAGAGCCTGGCTCACCACCCAAGGGCGTCCTTCTAGGTGCACGGTGGTCATATTGACCTAGTGTGTTAACTAGGTGGTTGGGATGAGGTGTGATTCTGGCATACAGTGTGCGCGAACATACTGGACAGCCGGAGAGTTTCTAGCTGATAAATGGCAGGCACCCTGCCCTCTGCACAGTCGTGGCTGCTTGGGTCGGCAACTCGCCTCATCCTTCCTCCCGGGGATGCCCACTTGGGAAATAGGTAAAAAAGATCGGTCTGGTTGATGTGCCCAATCCCCTCCATGGAATTCTATGCTATCCTATCCTAACACTTAGAAATGTGTAATTATTGCAGTTCCTAAATTCGTTATTAGGGTATTCACCATAGAGAGAATAGTGCCATTTTCACAAAATTACAAATAAAGTTAACATATAGATTAGATTAATTAGAGTCAATTGGAGAATTTAATGTCAGGAAGGCACGTTGACCATGGTAGCTCAAGGGTAGAGCAACTGGACGAAAACCAGTAGATCCGTTGTTCAAATCCCGGCCATGGCATTGAATTTTTCAGTTGGCTCTAATTAATCAAAAATCACCCATATACCGGAGTAATGTATTTAAAAGGATTAATTCTTTAAGGATTAATTCCTCAATATAAATTTACATATATATTAGAGCTCAAATGATAAACTCCAGATGCTACGTCTTTAAGAATGGCATTACAATTATTATTTGAGAAACAGCAAGTAATTTATTATTCTGAGTCTGACCACAGTCATTACTACAATTACATCATGTCCCGTATGATTCTATCTCATTATCCCAATCCTTTGCTAGGCCCCTTTTTATTTTATACCTCGAATCATGTTACTGCAATATACAATTACATTTTAAGAAACCTGTGCCTATACATTTCTGTTTTAGCCATTCATTATTGGAATTTTCCACTAATCGTAGTCCAAACATTTCTGATGTTGTGCAACCTGCACGACTCCTGTTTGTATCACTTAACCTTCCTGAGTAAACTATCGCATTTCAGAAACATGCTGTATCATCCATTACACAGGAGAAGACGTTTGATGCGTTCCACTCGTGTGACTCATTACTACTACACAAACTACTCTAGAGGGCGCTTGCTCTTCTACTTCATTAATGGAGGCAAATAAATTTAACTGTGGCATATTTCCGTGTGAGTAGATAGAAATACCGGAATACAATAGGCTTGGAGTCAAATCTTATCACCTTCTGACAACTTTGAAACTTCGTTCTCTTTACAGCTGTAACATTCCACATTAAAACAAACCGTTCTTTTTTTTTAACAAAAAAGGTTATTCTTCTATCTGCTTCAAAATAAATCAGACTGAAGTGAAATTATATTATTCCATATTTCCTTGCAGTACTCCAAGAATATGAAGGTACTTGTCAAATCTTTAAGAGCTGGTTATTATGTGATGGCTTTGATATTCCATTCTCTTTGCATGGCCAGGACATATAACGAATAACTATTTCCTGTTTGAGAAAAGTATTATTTTAAAATTAAAACCAATAAAACCGAATATATACGAAACGTTTATCTATGCCCGCCTCGGTAGCGTAGATAGTAGCGTGTGTGCCTCACGTTCAAGAAGTCCCGAGTTCGAATCTCGGTCAGGGTGAGTAAATGATAAGGTTTTCGCCAGGGTTTTCCCTTATCCTGAAAGACGAGTATCAGGTAACTCTAAGCTCTATGGACCCTGGGCTCATTTGAGCTTCATTTCACCCATCCCATTCATCGTCCGATATGACTCAACGTTGGAGGACGTAAATTACAACAAAAAATTACAAAAAATAAGTTTATATATGCTCCGGCACCTCACAAATACAATACCCGATGCATTACCACGGAGCCATATTACTCGACATCTACTTCCCGTAAATAGAGATAAACGTTTGCCGAAGTTGTCTTGAATAATATCTTAAAATTTCTGTATCCTTCTAGGGAACTTATCTTCTGTGTTACAATTTAGCCAGACAATATTACTATTGTGCTACGGCGACTAGTGAGGCTTTAATACGGTAATGCCCAATTTCACTAACAGATGTTAAGACTTAACACGGCAGTTAGTCTGTTTAGCATTAGTTAAAATAAAAGTTTCATTCACCAACAAGTGTTTACTTAACTCCTTAAACTCTTAGCTTAACTCGTGTTAAATCTATTGTTAAACTAAGATTCCATATTTCTGTTATTAAGTGGTTAACAATTGCAGAATTGTCAAAATGGCGGGTGTGAACGCAGCTTTTGTTGTCGATTTGCTATATTTAGACCATCTAAATGGTATTCGTAATAGAGTACGGCCTATGAGAAGAAATGACTTTGAGGAACTATCAGAATAACTTTTTCTACTGAGGTATAGATAATCGAAACAAGTTGTTACGATGGTTACTGAGGAAGTACAAGAGAGGTTAGAACATGCATTGAAAGCAATATGCTGATCTCACCTTTGCTTCAAGTATTAATAACTTTTCGATTTTACAATTCACTGAATTATGTGGATAATAAATATACTGTCCACCTCCCGTCTTGAAATGTTCAGGTCACTCGTCGCACGTCGTTTTAGATTTACGTAATATTGACTAATTTGCTTAGTACTTCTGGTTGAGACATTTGCATTTGAATTAAACTCATTCCCAATATTTACCCACGTCACATCTTTCTCTTTCACATTTACCTCAACCGTCCTCTTACTTTTCAAAATATTCTTGTATTTAATAGTAATTGAACTGGCAATTCTTTCTCGATTGATGAGAAATTTGTCCCACGGCTTCTCTTCTGATTTTGTTCACCCGCCAATTTTTCAGCTATGCTTAAACGAAAATAAAAACAAAAGCGCACCGCAATACGTTCAGAAAATAATACGATCATCTACAGCCTTCTATATCTGTAATATTTACAAGTCTCTCGGCTTTATCACTAGTTTGTTAACACTTTCAGGAAACAAGTTGGTGAAATGCGGGTATTTTAACACTTTTGTTAACGCTGTAACAATTGTTACATTACATTTGTTAACGTCGAGTTTAACATCTGTTAATGAAATCGGACATAAGATGGATTCAAACAGAACCTATGGCATTATACTTTTCTCTTTCCCGTATTTCTGTTTTGGAGAGCGTCATTAATGTTATGAATTGTTTTTATAAGATACGGATTACAAATTTCGCTCCTCTACACTTTGCTCTGTATCACAAGAGAGCATGTGATATGCTTTAGTTATTTCAACCAGCTAAATGTTTATTTTTGCATAAAAAGACAAAGACTTAATGTTACATTTGCTATGGTGCTGTGCAGGCAATTTCATTCGCTATCTGATGGCCGTTAAGGCCTTGTCAGATTATGTATGAGTGGTAAGATTTGCGGAAACCCGAAATTTCATCAATATCCTGTTGTGTACAGTACGAAATTACACTAAATGTCTATCAATCTCCGACATCTAATGAACCTGGCAGAGATGTACTTTCTCATTTTCTTAAAGATACGCCGCCTCTCAAGACTGATCTGATAAGGATTTTCGCTAAATGACAGATTTCAGTAAAAGTATGCGATATACCTGTCACCAACGAGAACACGCTGGAAAAGTTTATGTCCAAATCAACATTCGTCGACCGAAGTAGAACTCATCTTTCTACTCTGTATATGTTAATCTAGGTACGTGTGTGTGTGTTTGTGTGTGTCTGTGTGTGTATGTGTCTGACCAATATATAGACCTACTAGTCAAAAGTCTTCGGCCACCTAGGAAAAAGGTTAGCTTTATTTTAATGTACAAACACGTCATAAAAATTAAAAATACCAACAAAACTAATATTATCTCTCTTCGGTATTAAATACAATACAATATTGCGTCAATTTTAGTCTCTTCAAAGCCCTTAGAAACGCTGCATAAACTCTTGGCATTCTGGAGATAAGATTGTGTAGTGTGCACTCTTGCACTCCAACACGTCTGTAAGTTGTCCACAATCTTGAACATTAGATGAACTCGGTTTTCTCAAAATAAGATCTGAAGCTTTCCTGGTGACGAATACGCTCACTTTCTTCTCGGGCAGCCAGACAGGTGAAAAGATGATTAGATATCGACGTTTCGGAAGTGTACATCTCTCCCATCATCAATATAATTATGAAATGCTATAACCTCAAATGAAATACTGGATATAATACAAATATAAACAAAGACAAGACAGTATCCAAATTCGCATTACTGAACAAAAGACTTTTTTCAGTAAATTAAACGCCAGGTCAGAAGATGGCATAGGTATAGAAAATTGTGTCAAAGAAACGTAACTACTTAACTTGAGTATCAAGCTGTATTGATCTTTGCTTCTTAATTCGACGGATTTCCATTTTAAGGCCGCTTTCCAAGAGGAGCTGAACTGAAATCCAGCATCACGATTAAGCGTGCTCCTTTCAGAGGAAATCGCCAAAGCCTCCTTAATTCTCCGCACCCAGTAACTGTTGCATATTGCCAAGATGGTCGTCTCCCGAAAATTCGCTCTATGGTCGTTATCAAAACAATGCTCTGCTAGCCCAGACTTCTCAGGTTGCATTAAACGAATGCTCGATTTTCTCACTTCACTATCAAGTTCATCACAAAAGAGTTCAGTGGAATTTAAATTAGGTAACTGACTTGGCCAAATCATATTTTCCAGTTCCAAACATTGCTCTTTTCTATTGACATATTCTCTGCACAGCTTCGAAGCAAGTTTCGGATGATTTTTCTGCTGTTGAATAAATCCACGACCAGTAAGTTTCTTGCCAGATAGATCAGCACTTTTTATCAGTATACTGTGATACCCTTTCTTCTTTAATGTTTCATTAATTCTTACCAGATAAACCAACTTTTATCAGCTGAAAAATATTCTCACACCATAACAAACTTTTTTTTCTCTTTGTAATTTACGTCCTCCAAAGTTAAGTCATATCGGACAATGAATGAAATGATACTCAAATGTGTCCAGGGTCCATGGAGCTTAGAGTTACCCGACATTCGTCTTTGAGGATAAGGGAAAACCCCGGAGAATAACCGTATCCAGGTAACTCACCCTGACCGAGATTCCAACTTGGAACCTCTTGAACGTGATGCAGACAAGCTACCATCTACGCTGAGGCGGGCATAACTGACCCGCCACCAAGCCTCACCGTTGGCATCACACATTGACTCTTCATACGCTCTCCATGAAGTCGACGAACAAACCTTCTACGATAGCTTCCAATCACTTGAAACTGAGATTTGTTCGTGAATAAAACCTTGGACCATTGCTGAACGCTCCAATTGCTGTGTAGTGGTGTTATTCTAATCTTTTCACATTATTTTCTTTGCGTAATATAGGTTTGTCGGTCGCTATGCCCCTCCCCCACTTTAAACCTTGTTCACGAAGGAGGCGTTGCGCGGTTGAGACAGAGATTGGAGCTGTTCGTACTATTAACTTCCTCGCGAACTTCAGGTGCGGTTCGAGTTCCCTGATGTTTGCTCTGTAAACACATGAACTTTTCTTACCTACATGATGTTACATGGGGTCCAGCTCGAGAAACACATGCATTGGCACCAGTTTGTTTGAACCGCTGCAACGTAAACATTACTGTAGATTGGGCTACACCATCTTCTCTTGCTATTGTCATACTAGAATAGCCTTCTAGATGCAGAGCTAAAACAGCACGTTTTTTCAATTCCACTCTTCTTCTTTTCCCATTAAATGGTAATCTGATATGAACCTAATCAGGTATAGTCGCGCTGATTGAACAGTTGCCATGGATTTAGCTTTGATAAGAGAAACCTCTCAGATAATGCACTGATTATTCTTGTAAGAGTGAGAGGGATACTGACGTGCCTCCCGGTCGTGACCTAAGCACCAATGAACGCATCACTTCAACCAATGGAATTCGCAGAAATAAAAATACAGATCTATGTTCACTCCACGTGGAGTAATCAGTACGTTATCTGAAGGGTATCTATTACCAAAGATAAATACATGGTGGCCGTTCAAGCAGCGCGACTATATACAAACACAATACTAGATGCGCACAATGTGCACAACAGCACTCCTCTACGTGGAAAAGCAGTCAAATACAGAAAAAGCAGGCAGCGGCTGGCCCCATAGCTCAGTCGATTGAGCTCCTGCCTGCCGTGCTAGAAGTCCCGGGTTCGACTCCCGGCGGTGGGTGGAGGTTTTTCTCCAACCAAGATAATTCCTCATCTTCCCCAGAGTCTGTAAGTATGAATGAGAGTGCGAATGTGTGTGTGTGTGTGTGTGTGTGTGTGTGTGTGTGTGTGTGTGTGTGTGTGTGATCTACTGATTAAAATCCAACGAATCCGAGTTAATACCTTCGATATGTTCCAAAGGAGAACGGCCGCCGTTATGACAAGGGTTGTTAATGGCGACAATTAAAAAAAACAGCAGGTAGTATTTACATTTTTATACATATACAGGGTCGGCTGATAAGTCCCGGGCCTCACATAGAGATGGCGCCACTGGACTAGTTTGACGAATAGCATCGTGTATAATTTTTGTTGCAATTTACGTCCTCCAACGTTAAGTCATATCGGACGATGAATGAAATGGGTGAAATGATGCTCAAATGAGCCCGGGGTCCATAGAGCTTAGAGTTACCCGACATTCATCTTTCAGGATAAGGGAAAACCCCGGGTAAAACCTTATCCAGGTAGCTCCCGGACCTAGATTCGAACTCGGGACCTCTTGAACGTGAGGCAGACACGCTACCATCTACGCTACCGAGGTGGGCGTCATAGTTTAACTCTAGATTAGTTTGTATCTATAGTTACAGGAAAACAGCTTGTTTAGGTTTTGGAAGATTTGGAAAACTGAGCAATGATTAAATACTTCCCTTTGAAAGGCTTAACGCCTAAAGAAATCAAGGAGGAAATGGACAGTACATTGAAAGACGTTGCCCCTTCATAAGACTTTGCCCCTGTATAATGATTAAAAGGTGGGTTGCAGAGTTTAAAATGGGACGTACGATGAACCTCGCTCTAGATACCTTCTAGGATCTGTGGAGTTCACAACTTCAGAGATCATTAAAAAATGCATCGTTTAGTACTGGAAGACCGCATTAAAGTTGTTTGAAGAGCAGCGGCTGTAAAGATATCAAAATAACGTGCAGGTAATATTTTAAGTACTATTTTGGACTTTCACAAGATCTGTACGAGATGGGTGCTGCGTTTGTTGACACCTGTTCAAAAGTTGCAAAGAAAAATTATTTCTATTAAGAATTTGGAGCTCTACGTAAAGGCCACAGTGAATTTTGAGACGGTTTATTACCATGGATGAAATTTGGATACATCACTACACTCCAGAGAGTAAATCACAGTCAAAATAGTGAATTGCGCCAAGTGAACCACTTTCAAATAAGGCAAAATCATTTCGTCAGCTAACAAGGTTATGGCGAATGTTTTCTGGGATGCAGAGGGAATTGTTTTATTGATTACTTGGAAAAGGGTAAAAGTATCACTAGTGACTACCACGCGTGCTTACTGCAACAGTTGAGTGATGTGATGAAAATAAAAATACCTCATTTGGCAAGGAAAGTAATCTTGTTGCTTCACAACAATGCTCCGGCCCATCGTTCAGTCATTGTTCGAATTGCTTGAACATCCACCCTATTTGCTAGATCTAGCGCCCAGTGTCTAAAATTTGTCTCGGAACCTCAAAAAATTTCTTAGACGACGAAGATTTAACAGCAACGAGAAGGTCATAGATGCGGTAAACAGCTATTTTGAGGACCATAATAAATCCATCTTTGAGAACCACTACATAGATGTTTTAATTTAATTAGAACGCCGATCTGTCAAATGTATTAGCCATTCTGGAGATTGTGTTGAGAAATAAAGAAAAAAATAGTTTTATTGTTAGGCCGGGACTTATTAGACGACTCTCGTATTATTAGCAGAACGGGGATATGATAGAACATCGAAAAGGAAATCTCTTTTTACCTATAAATTCATAGTTGTGAGTATTAACAATACATATTGGAATCTCTATGCTGGACATTTCCAAGGCGCTAAGGTATTGCTTCGATGTACTACCACAAGTTATGGACTTGAAAATCTTAAACACAATGTACTTGAATACCAATTAATCTATCCATAGAGCACTACCAAATATTTAAACTAAGTTTCCTTGAACACCTAGATACTTCCAATTATTCTATAACCCATATTACTATGTTATTCTACACATAACAAAAGAGTTTTGAAAGCATTTAAGGTAGAACCCACGAAACCTTCCACCGTTTTGTGGTTTGAGAACAAGGTGTATGCCCCTGTTATCAATTATGGTATAATAAGAAGATTTAGGGTGTAAATCTAAGCGTGACATCACTTTCGCGAGCAATGTGGACAGCCTTAAAAATAGAAAAATTATAAGAAATGCGGTAAACACCTGAAGCACTCTCGTTAGCATAATAACACGTTGTGAAAGTCAACACAATCTCTCTCTTTCTCTCCCTCTATCTCTCGGTGTGTATGTGTGCGTGTGTGTGTGTGTGCACGCGCGCGCGTGTGTGTCTTCATGATTATAAGAAAGTCGTTGCAGAATGTGGAGTAATCTATCGTTATACACATTATGTATTATGCACATTGCATACGTGAAGCTTATTTACATCTTAAGCTAATGGTTCTCTCCATGAGCTTGTCTGTAAAAAATGGAAGTTTATTCAACCATCACCTTAACCTGCGAGTCATAATGCAGACATAGGGAAGAATAATAAGTATAAGAAGACTAAAGAAAGGCGGTAACTTTAACGCTATGAATAAAAATTCTAATTCCAGAAAAGCGTAAGATACCCACATCGCAATACTAAGTTAATGATTGTGCATTAATTATAAATAAAATAAAAAGAAACTTAAAAAAGATATAAGTACCCCTCAATTCTCGAAAAATATAAGTAATCTGCTCCAATCTAATAGTACTTCAGCTACAACAATTGATCAAATTCAACATTTAGTGCCAGAGCTACGATAAAAAGGAAGAAAGATAAAAACAAACAATCTCTAATAACAAATGCACAAACGTCTCAAAAAAAACATAATGTAGAGGTTAGTTCTAATGGCTGAACAGATTTCAGTACTGCAAACAATACTAGATGCTAACATCAGAAATTTACAAAGGATGAAATGTGATTGTGAAAAATCAAAGAAATTGCTGAAAAAGGACTATAATCCTATAATAATAATTATCAAAATCACAATAAAACATCTAAATACCCTAAATCAAGAGAAATGTATGGAAAACCCATAAATGATTATAAAAACAGTCTCAATTATTATAAAAGGAAAAAAATTCTAATATAATACTCTTAAATCGACCAAAATGTCAGTGGTCAAAATACACATAAAAGTGTCTAAGATGGCGTGAAAGCATAAAAAATACCTTAAAATGCTTTAAATCACTAAAAGAGTTTCTGTAGCTCAAATAATGTTCTGTATACTCGCATGGCGAACAAGTACACACGTGATCTTTAGCTATCTGCGCATAAGAAGTACTGAACATTACGACAGTTCCCAGCTTGCTTTTGAAGTAAAAGTCAAGGAGATTTATGATCATCCATCTATATAGTATTTCTATTGACTACCGGAGAAGTCCAGTGGAGTTTTGCCGTGCAAGAGATTCGTCTATACACATAAAGTGAAACTCTTTTGTGCATAGTATTTTTTTCTTGTAATTTACGTCCTCCAACGTTAAGTCATATTGAACGATGAATGAAATGGGTGAAATGATGCTCAAATGAGTTCGGGATCCATGGAGCTTTGAGTTACCTGACATTCGTCTATCAGGATAAGAGAAACCCCCGGAGAAAACCTTATCCAGGTAACTCACCCTAACCAAGATTCGAACTCGGAACCTCTTGAACGTGAGGCAGACACGCTACCATCTACGCTACCGAGGTGGGCTGTGTATAGTATGGAGTAATCTTTAAAATCACTCAGTCGATTTTGATAACACAGTCTGCCATTTAATTACTTCCTTCAAAATTCGAATGTTTTAGGGATTTTAGTACACTACACTGGAGTTAAAACCAGAAAGTTTCCATCGCATACCTTTTGGAGTTAATACTTTAATTGCTTTTGTTATATTTTGAAAATTTTAACTTATTTAAAACGGAATATTTTAACATGTGTAGTTTAGTATATCAGGAGATGAAAACCAAATGTATTCAAAACATTTTGCTGAGTTCATAGTCAAAACCGAGGACACCGGATGTTTCTCATCCGTTATGGGGTACAAGCTCATTTGGAAATTACAGAGAGATTACATAGAGCCCTGCTATGAATTTTATTTGTAAGAGATAGGATCTCAACCATGGTGAGAGATCCATCTTATCTTTGTAAGCACCAACACATTAATAATGAATGGAGCGTGTTCCTTTACCGGAACTACTTCCACTCCACAGTGGGAGTCGTTTCAAAGAAGTATCGTACTTCCACTCTCACATTCCGGAATACTGATAAAAGTACTTCCATTGCTGTGCATGCAGTATTACAGGAAGTGTTACTCAGGAGCGCTCTTGGAATGATTTCATATACTCAATAAACAAGAGATACTTTAATGAAATTGCATTTTCTGTAAAAAGACCCATCTGAATAGCACACTATAATCCATCTCGGTAGCGTAGATGGTAGTGTGTCAGCCTGACGTTCAAGAGGTCCCGAGTTCGAAGCTCGATTAGGGTGAGTTACCTGGATAAGGTTTTTTCCGAAGTTTTCCCTTATCCTGAAAGATAAATGTCGGCTAACTCTAAGCTCTATGGACCCTGGTCTCCTTTGAGTAACATTCATTCATTCATCGTCCATTTAAAACAAAAAGCCACATCATATGTTTACAAATATCTCTTCTGGCACAAGCAAATGTTTAACGATTAGTGTAGATCTATGCCACTGCACTATGTTCTAGTCCCCGGTGCCTAAGAAACTTAAAGTCGTAATAAAACATAAAAAGAGTATTATACATCTGCCACACAAATAACTGCATAACATTCCGAAAATAATGAGACTTGATACCGAAATTAAGAATTGCAATGAGTAAATAACCGTAATGGATTTCAAAGGAGTAATGTATATTTGTTACGACACGAACAGGTGCAGTTGGTTGAGCTGTATAACAAAAGACAAGGGAGAAACAGAATTCTAAAGGGTAGCACTTGACTTCGTTTGAATAGGTATTCTTCGGACCCTTAATAATAGCATGACTGAGACTAATAATCACAATGGACAAAATAGTTACAAAGGGAATCTTTGTGTGAAAAGAGGGCTTCCAGAAGTGAAAGTTACAAACCCACGCACAGCTGTGCATAGTGTGAAGACAGTGAGTCCGCAGCTTGCAGCCGTTTAAGAAGGTTATCTTTTTCTGTCTTGGTCGAAGGCAGATTAGAACCGGAGGGAAGATATGTCGGTTCATACGTAACGAATTAAGTATTATCGAGTAATAAGCATTCCACCTTCAGTAACTCTAAACAGTGATATATTGGTAACCCTTGGTCGGCAACTTCAGGTTTGATGTTATGATAAAAGGAAGCAGTCATTGAACTAGTTTGAAAGGGATATTCCAGTGTCATTAGAACCATCCTTACTCATACATACCCACGTATACCCTGAGAGAAACCTCATTGCCCTGCGCTAAACACTATTTGTTTCAAACTGTATCGTCAACGTGGAACTCCTTTGCGCCACTCATTATTTTATCAGGCTCCTTTCACTGTACAACGTCTCTTTTTCAACGTTTCGGGTTGGGATGACGTGATAAATTCACAAATCATCGAGTGATTGTTCCGAATTATTTTATTTTTGAGCAAAGAATAGGAATGTCAGATATCTTACTAAGGCGCATCATGCATGATGGCCGGTACTTCCATCCATACAAATTACAGGTAATACAGAAACTAAGAGAACTAAATAAAGTCGCCCCTAAACTTCCGCCTCCAGCTACCTTGAACTCTTGAAAGCCGCCCCGAAGATGTAAAATAACATGATGATGTCGGATGAGGCACATTTTCATCAAGACGGTTGTGTCAATAAACAGAATTTCAGATACCAGGCGCCAGCCAATCCTCATTGGTTCCATGAGAATATCCTGAATGCGTGACGGGAGTGGTGCCGCGCCCACCTCGGTAGTGTAGATGGTAGCGTGTCTGCCTCACGTTCAAGAGGTCTCGAGTTCGAATCTCGGTCAGGGTGAGTTACCTGGATACGGTTTTTTTCGGGGTTTTCCCTTATCTTGAAAGACTAATGTCTGGTAACTCTATGCTGTATGGACCCCGGGCGCATATAAGCATCATTTCACCCATTTCATTCATTCGTTTGAAAATAGTCGATCCATATTTCTTTGAGAACCTTCATGGCTATACAGTAACGGTTAGTGGCGATCGCTATCTGCAAATGCTTAGTTGGTTCTTCCTTCCATTGCTGGAGAACAAGAAGGATATTTCCAACAGGACAGGGCAACAGCTCATGCAGCCCACCACCATAAGTATCTTGCGGCGTCATTTTACTGGTCCAGATTAGGAGATATTCATTGGCCTGCTCAGTCAGTCAATTTTACTGCCCCTGACTTTTTGTGAGGACATTCGAAGGGTAAAGTGTCTTCCTATCTTGGATGCACTCAAGCGGTGAATACATGCAATCCTAGAGAATACCTTATTCAATATACTGAATTTGGTGATTGCAGCTCTCGTTTGCCAACTGGAGGAATGCGTTGAAAGTGATGATGACCATATTCAAAACCAGGCAATGCCGTATTTTGTGATAAAATGCAATATATCCTTCTGTGTTTTCAGTGTGTCTTTCAATATATTTGTCAATTCCATTTGAAGTCCTGTTCATGTGTTTTGTGTGTGCATGAATATATACTTAGCATATAATCTGTATTATTTATTGGTAGAAACAATTCACCAGCATTACTTACTGTGATTTTTATTTTAAGTGCTCTCTACAATTGGTGAAAAAAATATTTTCTGACATTCAGTTATGATCTAGGAACTCATTTCCCTCAGACGCTTGGAGGGGTCACATTGACCCTTTATACAAAACTATACTACGAAACTTAGTATGTTAAATCCATTTCATGTGACATCAGTGATAAACAAATGTGTATCAACGGTAGAAAATTATAATAATGATTATAAAACAAGTATTGTGTTAAAAAAACTAACAATAGCAACAATGCCCTTTCCTCATACATTCTATTCCTTCTTTAACTCTGTTGTAAGTAAAAAGGGAAAGATACGGAAGAACGCAAGGGCCAGCCGCAACGCGCCTAACACTTTGGAACAGATGACAAAGAAGGAGATGATGGGTCAGGAAATTTGGGATAGGAAGTCTTGGGGGAGGAGGAATTACCCCAGCATTTACCTACCGACTGGGAAATCTATGAAAAGCCCGTCGAGCGACCGTCGAAAACCGAACCAATGACTCCCAGACTTGAGAGCTGCAAGTTGCTGCGGCCATCTCTCGGTTCAGTTTTAAGTAGGTCGTATTGAAAACAAATAAAACATGTAAAGCGAAGTATTATGGCAGAGTTACGAGAAGATGAAATGCCTATAGGTTTAATAATATTCTTAATCATAATTTATTTAGAGTAAGTCGCGCTGGTGGAACCGTTACCATGGATTTATCTTTGTTAACAGAAACCTCTCAGATAACGCATTGATTATTTTTGTAAGAGTGAGAGGGGTACTGACGGCCCTCCCGGTCGTGTCCTAAGCACCAATGAACGCATCACTTCAACCAATGGAATTGGCAGAAATCACAAATAACAGATATATCTTCACTCCACGTGGAGTAATCAGTGTGTTATCTGAGAGGTATCTATTACCAAAGTTAAATTCATGGTAACCGTTCGAACAGCGCTGCTTTACAATTATATTCAGTGTATTTTCTTGCTGGAGATTCCGGCATACCCGCATGTCAGATTTCAATTGGTTGGTGTTTACTTTTGATTTGGGTTCTAATTGGAGCTATGAGATCTCTTATCTTCAGGTGAATGGTTGTAGGAAATGGATTTGTTGTTTGTTGGCTGCTCAGTTGTCTCAATAATACACTGGTTCGTTGCAAAAATGATTTAATTTAATTCTCACTAAGTTCGTTGACTCAGATTGATTTGTAGCGGTGACCACCTGTTACTAAACTTCCTAACAGAATTCTCTTACTTCTTTATACGGCGAATACTTTGCTATTATAAAATTCTTCTGCTGCCTCTCTTACGCTGGTTGCGTTATTCTTGACTTCCCTACATTTCGGACTTAGAAATCTTTGCTACTTCTCCTTCACGCGCACTAACACATCTTTCCCCTCGTAGTATGACTGTTGAAGTGATTTTTTCTCTTACGCTGGTTGCGTTATTCTTGACTTCCCTACATTTCGGACTTAGAAATCTTTACTACCTCTTCTTCACGCGCACTAACACGTCTTTCCCATCGTAGTATGACTGTTGAAGTGATTTTTCGTCTACTCTGCGATTCAGTTCGTACTTTATTCTGATCCCCACCCTAACTCTTATCACATGACCAAAATAACTCACTCTTCTCCCCATTTCTCAAATCTTACATTATTATTGGTTTCTCATTTTATTTCGATTTTTCTTTATTGGTTAGCAAAACTCATCGAACTCATTGACGTTACATCCCACCGTGAGTTGGGTCACGCCTACCCTGGGCTCTTTGTAACGGTATACATCGTTATCACCTTAGCAAAGCAAATCCTTTTAGGTCTTACGCTTGACCGCATCTTGAAAACCTTATTGTTCCTACACATTTTTGGTTATAGTTCTCAGACATTGAACCTTTCCTTAAACAAAGAGGCTAACGGTCACCTCTTCCCTTCTCTCCGACTTGTGTTCAGATTTTACAGAAATATTTTCTCTCCCTTACATGGATTTTAGCATGTTAGTTGTCTTAAATTATATTCTTCCCATCTTATTCTTAATTAAACCGCTATTTTAATCATTACTCTAATTTCATTCTAATTTCATATTAATATGACAATATTTTATATTAGTTTAGCAAAGCATTTTTTTTATTAATTTATCTTCTTTTTTAATTCTCGTGATTTCGATTAATTCGCCACCTCCTAATCGCTGTCTGATACTGCGGTTACATAATACCCGTTTGACAAAAATGAATTACCCATTATTTAAATTTTGTCAAACCCCCGTCATGACATTTCCTCCTTATATATCTTATAATTTCTCATTCCCTACTCGAAACATTTTTCGGTGGTCACCGTTTCCCTCATCTTCATCAGTGTGTTACTTTATACACATAGAATGGTCAATATGGTACATCATATACATAGAATTATAGATATGATACATTACGTACATAGACAAGTACACTGTCGTATATGTGGTTATTACCCTATATACAAATAACATTCGTGATACCTCAACTATATATACACTTCACTGAATTATCCTTGTCTCACTTGACATCAACTTGATTTTACCTTATTACATTCCTTAAGTACTACATTAATGTTACTATATTACAGTTTACAATATTACATTTTACATTCAATGATTTTTTTTTAATATTATTATATTAACTTATTGGGACGTTTCTTTATCTTTCAGTCCTTCACCGTAAGAACATTCGTCCTCACATTATTATAGTTTGCGTAATGATGTCCAAATATGGTTACCTCTACCTGCACTCAGTTGTCTACCTGTAATCAGGTGTTTCGTTTACCTGACAGTAAACATTGGCAGTTCATTGTCCTGTCTTTCCACTTCACTTTTCACTCTAAACTTTCTTTCACTTTGTCACGCCTAAGTCTGTGACCTTTACAATAACAATATAGCCTTTTGGCACATGAATACATCAGTACTTATACTATATTTACATTTCACAAATTATTTTTAAAGATCTTTCTAACATGTTCATTAGCTGTGGTTATTCTTATTACATTATCATTTTGTTTGTGCACAGGAATTTTGGAACTTGCAACTCCCACGCAGTGTTTGAATTTCAAACGAAAACGTTACCCGTACTAATTATATAACTTTTACTTGGTATTCTTTACATCTTCGTATATATAATTTCAATCACATTTACACAGGTGATTCTTGGGTCTGCTCTGTACTGTTTACAACGTTTTTCTGACGATATGGCCTTATTAGGGAGATGTTATATCTGCCTATCGGTTTACCATTTCTTGGGTGTGATAGAGCATACGCTCTGTCACCAAATATTTTCTCAATCCGGTATGGGCCTTTCCATAGCATATATAGCTTTTTAGTCTTCTTTCCTAACAAATCTGACTTGTCGAACGATTTCACTAGAACTAAGTCGCCGACCTTTGGTTCCCAATTCTTCTTATACCGCAGTTTCTTTGCGTTTCTTTTCTCTACTTTTTCCATTATTCTTTTAACAGCATTCTGGATCCGTTCTCGATCTGTCTCGGTCGTCACTTGTATACTTTCCGGAACACCCTCTATTATTGGTTCCGGTGTTAAATCCTATGCAATTGGATAGGAGCATATCCTGTGGTTAAATTGACTGAATTATTGAATATAAACTCAATATAGTTGATGTGGTCTGGCCAGGTAGTCTGTTTCAATGAACAAAGGACTCGGAGATGAACACCTAGGTCTTTCATTACGCGCTCACTTGGATTAGAGCACGGATGGTACGACGTTGTATTATAGATGCGAATTCCGGCATCCTGAATGGTGTGCACTTATATTTGAATGGGGGAACATCATGTATCTCAAATTCATACTCAAAATCACTATAGGTCCCAGTGTGTTCCGAAAATACATTTCTATGTTTACATAAAATGTTATAAAAAATCTCTTTTTGGTGGTCGTTAAGTAGGTTCGAGTTTGCTACTGTTTCTCTTATTCTATAGGTCATGTTTACGTTATTTTCGACTACCTGGAAATCTTCTGGTAGGGTAATTATCTCCTGTTCACCTGCTTCTGCCTGCCCAAGTCCGTATGACGTCATCTCTAAAAGCCTTTCTTCTCCAGCTATATACTCATCCTTATCATAGTTTCTCATCTCTTCTGCTTCTAATGGATTCATCTTAACTAGCTCCATCCCTCCTATTCGTATAAATTCTACAAAAAATGTTTCTCCATCTATTTCTTTTTCTTCATCTGTCAATCTTATCTCATTTTCTGCTTCCCTTGAGCTAAACGGAACTTTAACTATGACGTCTTTAATTTTGATTTCCAAGCCTTCCATTTGATAATTCAACTTAGCTTGAAGCGCATACAACACGTCATTACCCATAATAATGTTTACAGATAGCCTATTAATAACAAAACATACAAATTCTATTGTATCCTCCCCAATGGTGACTTTCAAAAGCATTTGTGTATTAATCTTTTGTTTGGCGTGACCTACCGCCAGAGTACAATATGCACTTTTCACGGGCAATGTTTGCAATTTCATTCCACTGTTTTTTAAGTGATAAAAGAATGCTTGACTTATAGCTGAAACTGAGGATCCTGAATCTATGGTAATGTGCCATTTTTCTTTGTTTATTATTGCAGCAATACGTGGAGCATCTCTCACTTCTTGCAATTCTGTTAAGTGATTGTTTATTTGAGTACCGTTTTCTATTTCTGTTTCTGTTTTATTTTGTACCACCCTACTCAGAGCTGTGTCCCTGTTCAAATTAAAAACTAGCGTGTTCATCCGGGTCCGATGCGGGACGTTTTCTATCGCACCCTGGAGTCGTTTCCCGTCTGCTGTGTCGTATCTGGCCTTTCATCCATCTCGGGCGCCGCGTCCCTCGATGTGGGTGGAGGAGAACGCACCCATTCTCTTGAGAGAAGTTGATTCCTCTGTCTTACTTCAGGTCTGTCTGTATTGTTCTCTCTACCAGCGTCACATGGTTGATACTGTCTATTAGCTTCTGGTAGTCGGAACGTCGGTCTTGCATTCCCTCTTCGAAGAAATGGGGGGTGACCCCTATTTCCATTCCTAGTTACATGTACATATCTCATAGGGAAATTATATGAGTTTGAATTTGGTGGTCCCTGTCTCCCTCTATTGTTGTTAGGGAATTCCCTCGGGACGTGGGCATCGTATCTTTGACGAGTAGCCATATGGTTTGTGTTAAAATTTCGGGGATTGTGTGCCCTTTCCCCGTCATGATTATTATTATTCCACGGTCTGTGTGGATTTCTCACTGGCATTCGATTCTCATGTCTATTTTGTGAATTTTGCGTCCCAACGCTTTGTAAAGCTGTTAATAATGTAATTGCCTCTCTCAATGTCTGAGGTCTTGCTACCACCATGTGATTTCTAATGTTCTCAGGAAGGTGGGGCGTGAGAAGAGAAATCAGTTCGGCTTCCTGTAATGGAGGTTGTAGATATTTACTTATTTGCGAATATCTCAGGAAATAATCAGTAATAGACTCTCCATTATTACCTTGGTATCGGCCATTTGTTATCTGATTCCTTACTTGGTATTGGACATTGGCGTTCCAATACTTTTCTAGGAAAGCTGTTTTGAACAACTCGTAGCTGCATCCTTCTCCCACAGTTACTCGTAGCCAATTAAGTTCGGCAGATTCTAACGCCCTTTGAACTATTATCATCTTATATTGCTCGGGTACGCCTCTGATGGCAAAATACTTTTCTAAGTCGGCCAAAAATTGTACTGCGTTGTCATTGCGACAATTAAATTTCGGGAGGGGCAATTCGCTTAGAAAATTCATGTGCACTGGTGGATACATATTTACGTTTTGCATATTTACTTCGCTATTATTGCTGTTTTGAGGAGAGAAAGAAGGGGCGCTAACCTGTTCGTTCTGCCTCTCTCCATTGTGTGTATGCATAGAACAATTGGAACTCTCAGGTACCTGCCCCTGCTGTCCCAGCTGTAAGCCAGTTACAGTATCTCTGATTTGAGATATCTCGCTTACTGTTTCCCTTAACA
Source organism: Mantis religiosa (assembly GCA_030765055.1). Taxonomy (NCBI): domain Eukaryota; kingdom Metazoa; phylum Arthropoda; class Insecta; order Mantodea; family Mantidae; genus Mantis; species Mantis religiosa. The sequence goes on along the minus strand of CM060949.1, from coordinate 122,088,244 downwards.
TTTGTGTATTTTCTGATTGAATATTTGTTACACGTGCTACCTTTTCTTTTAATTTCTCCATGTCAGCTGCTATACTATTGTTTACAGTGTCAAACCGGTCATTTATCTCTTGTACAAAAGTTACCTGTGTCGTGGTCAGTTCATCTAGTCTTATTCTTTCCTTATTAATTTCCTCCCCTATTCTATTTTCTACTCCTGCAACGAGAGATTTGGTAGCTTCTAGGTCACTTCTTATAGTACCTACTTCTCGCTGCAGGGTCTCTTTTACGGTCTGGATTTCCCCTGTTATTCCTTGAATTTTGACAGCGATTCTAGCTTCTGTTTCTTTCCCTTGGCTTGTAATTTGACTTAATTTTTTGTCCATATCTTTGCTCTGATCTAGTAATTTAGTCTCTAGTGCTTTGTCCATAGCTTTGCTCTGATCTAGTAATTTAGCCTCTAGTGATTGGTTCTGTTCTACTAATTTAGCCTCTAGTGATTGGTTCTATTCTACTAATTTAGCCTCTAGTGATTGGTTCTGTTCTACGAAATTAACCTCTGGTGATTGACTCTGAATAGTAATTTGCACCATGAGTTTCTGGAACATCTCTTGTAGATTTTCCATTACCCCAGGATTGTCACTTCTCCTATTTACATTTAAGCTACTTACACCATTTACACCCTCATCTACTGATCCTATAACACTGCTTTCCATTATCTCTTCATTAACAACTTCCAACTCTTTCTCTGTCTCCATAATTATTTGTTCCCCAGAATTTTCCATTTTAAATTTATTCTGTACGATCTTCTTATTTCTCAAAAGCATTGAACTTCCCCTTTAAATTTTCTAATTTCCCTTACAAAATACTTATTAGTAAGACATTACATATATATATTGATCTCACTGAATGATATTACATTTACAAGAAATATAAATTGAGTATGTGTAACTCACAGTTCTGTTGTACGGCTGTGGTGTTTATGTGATGTCTTTACCAATTTTTGTCGTGCTGCTCGTCGTCTAGTAGGCTCAGTTGATGTCGAAAGAACTTGAACTTCTCTCTTGGTTGGGGGAAAATTTTACTTGTTAGTTGTTTTTGCCGTCTTCTTCGTAGTCTCTGCTGTCCTCATCGTAGTTGTCGTCGTCGGTCTTCTCACTTCTCCTCGTAGTCGTCCTTCGTCGTCGTTCTTCTCCCTTCTCCTCGTCGTTGTCGTCGTTACATTTCACCCATTTCCTACAATTCGAAGCCCCAACGTGTCGGCGCCATTATGCGGCATACCCGCATGTCAGATTTCAATTGGTTGGTGTTTACTTTTGATTTGGGTTCTAATTGGAGCTATGAGATCTCTTATCTTCAGGTGAATGGTTGTAGGAAATGGATTTGTTGTTTGTTGGCTGCTCAGTTGTCTCAATAATACACTGGTTCGTTGCAAAAATGATTTAATTTAATTCTCACTAAGTTCGTTGATTCAGATTGATTTGTGGCGGTGACCACCTGTTACTAAACTTCCTAACAGAATTCTCTTACTTCTTTATACGGCGAATACTTTGCTATTATAAAATTCTTCTGCTGCCTCTCTTACGCTGGTTGCGTTATTCTTGACTTCCCTACATTTCGGACTTAGAAATCTTTGCTACTTCTCCTTCACGCGCACTAACACATCTTTCCCCTCGTAGTATGACTGTTGAAGTGATTTTTTCTCTTACGCTGGTTGCGTTATTCTTGACTTCCCTACATTTCGGACTTAGAAATCTTTACTACCTCTTCTTCACGCGCACTAACACGTCTTTCCCATCGTAGTATGACTGTTGAAGTGATTTTTCGTCTACTCTGCGATTCAGTTCGTACTTTATTCTGATCCCCACCCTAACTCTTATCACATGACCAAAATAACTCACTCTTCTCCCCATTTCTCAAATCTTACATTATTATTGGTTTCTCATTTTATTTCGATTTTTCTTTATTGGTTAGCAAAACTCATCGAACTCATTGACGTTACATCCCACCGTGAGTTGGGTCACGCCTACCCTGGGCTCTTTGTAACGGTATACATCGTTATCACCTCAGCAAAGTAAATCCTTTTAGGTCTTACGCTTGACCGCATCTTGAAAACCTTATTGTTCCTACACATTTTTGGTTATAGTTCTCAGACATTGAACCTTTCCTTAAACAAAGAGGCTAACGGTCACCTCTTCCCTTCTCTCCGACTTGTGTTCAGATTTTACAGAAATATTTTCTCTCCCTTACATGGATTTTAGCATGTTAGTTGTCTTAAATTATATTCTTCCCATCTTATTCTTAATTAAACCGCTATTTTAATCATTACTCTAATTTCATTCTAATTTCATATTAATATGACAATATTTTATATTAGTTTAGCAAAGCATTTTTTTTATTAATTTATCTTCTTTTTTAATTCTCGTGATTTCAATTAATTCGCCACCTCCTAATCGCTGTCTGATACTGCGGTTACAAGATCAGATCGACCCTCTTCAGGCGTTATTGCACATGCCTCAGGATCCAACGCTGCACTCGCCGCAGAATCAACAAAATACTTAACAACTATTCATTGTCTGTGTGTACAGATACAATGTTACATCCTTTAGTACTTGAATGTTGTACCGTTCAGCGTTGCTCAAGCTGCTAGTGCCTTCAAGAGTAATTAAACCTAATATACATTATTACCAACTGCACTTAATTTACATATTTGTACTCATTGAACAGATCCTTCATTTCACTGATATAAACCTATAACAATTAGGAGAAATAACATTATTATAAAGGGTAAACAAATAAAATAAGGAGTGAAGAAAACTGTTCAAATTAATACTATATTATGTCCGAAAAAATTAAATTGACCTTTACCGAGTTTCAACCGCGACCTCGAGAACATGCGAATTGATCTAACCGTCGGAGCTCGCTAAGAAATTGTACTTCTCAGGAAACACATTATTGGGAAGTTCCCGAAAAGAAAGCAAAAAAAAAAAAAAAAAAAAAAAAATCTCAGGTAGATGAAGTTCGAGACAAGACGAACTTTCATGTATTCAAAAAGATGCATTTTAGCTTTAAAACGCCAAAAGTTGTGCAACGTATAACCTACTCCACGCGGGCTCAAATAGAAAACGTAACTAAGACACTTAGGGACGGTTAAAAAGGAATAAACGGCAACTCCAACTTTGGATTACAAAGTTTAAACATTAAACCTTAGAAGCAGTACCAGGCACAAAAACGTACAAAACTTGTTCGTAATGTAATCATTATCTGGAGAACCCTAAACGATAAGGTATTAAAATGAAACGGCAGCTGCCACCGAAATTGTATGTTCCATATTTTTTTAATAAAAGAAGGAGAAAAAGCAACAAATAGAAGCACTAACTAGGAAAACTTGTTAACCTGTGTACTCTTGGGTAACAATCCAAGGAACAAGGGCTCTCAAAGTAGTCATGCCTGTAAATGAATTAAATTACAAAACCAAATGTATAGTTCCCAGAAGTCGTATAATAATGATATCGGAAGCTTTAAGCAAACAACATATTGGCCTGTCGTTCATTATGTTCATTATACATATTCTTTCTTTTCAAGTGCACCTTACAGTGCATTACGATCTACCAGACTCCCTTAGACTCATATCAATATCTCGTTTGCAGCACTTTTTATGCTTCATTTCTTGTTGGTATGTCTGATAAGCGCTGAGTTTAATGTTTTATTAAGCGAACAAGAAGTAAAATAAACATTATAAGTAAAGACCATTTGTGTGAACGATAGCAACAGTTTGAAGCTGTTACCGATAACCAAATATGGATTTTAGTCAACTTTGTGAGTTAAAGCAAGGTATTCTTTGTCATGTCCCCTTGATCAATATGTTATTAAAAATCCTTATTCAGAATTGTTTGGTGCAGTTATGTAAAGTCAACTGTAAAGTAACTTTGAGAGGCAACTATGCTTGTGTAAATAAATTACACACATTAAAAAAAATAAAAAGCAACATTATTTCCCACTGTATTTTTTTTTTTTTTTTTTAATTTACGTCCTCCAACGTTGAGTCATATCGGACAAGTGAGTTCGGGGTCCATGGAGCTTAGAGCTACCCGACATTCGTATTTCAGAATAAGGGAAACCCCCAGCAAAAACCTTATCCAGGTAACTCACCCTGACCGAGATTTGAACTCAGGACCTCTTGAACGTGAGGCAGACAACACGCTACCATCTATGCTACCGAGGCGGGCTTTCCCCACTGTGTTATACAGCTTTCACTCTACTTCATATAAAGTGTTATAGTTCCATTTACTAGAATTCATATATTTAGGAGCAATGGATAGAGTCAACATGAAAAATTCAATGCCATGGCCGGGATTTGAACCACGGATCTACTGGTTTCCGTCCAGTCGCTCTTAACCTTTGAGCTACCATGGCCAACGTGCCTTCCTGACATTAAATTCTCCAGTTGACTCGTATATTTCCCCGGTAGACCACTAGGGGCTCTCGCATCCGAGATACACCGTTCGTGGCGACTTACTATTGTAAGTACTTAAGTCCCAGGCTTCATCATTTAACTCTTATTATTTTAGTTAATTGATGGAAATTAATCATTTCTCCACACTAGCCGTATATAGGCTAAGATATTTGATGGATAGAGTCAACATCAATTAACTAAAATAATAAGAGTTAAATGATGAAGCCTGGGACTTAAGTACTTACAATAGTAAGTCGCCACGAACGGTGTATCTCGGATGCGAGAGCCCCTAGTGGTCTACCGGGGAAATATACGAGTCAACTGGAGAATTTAATGTCAGGAAGGCACGTTGGCCATGGTAGCTCAAAGGTTAAGAGCGACTGGGCGGAAACCAGTAGATCCGTGGTTCAAATCCCGGCCATGGCATTGAATTTTTCATGTTGACTCTATCCATCAAATATCTTAGCCTATATACGGCTAGTGTGGAGAAATGATTAATTTCCATCAATTAACTAAAATAATAAGAGTTAAATGATGAAGCCTGGGACTTAAGTACTTACAATAGTAAGTCGCCACGAACGGTGTATCTCGGATGCGAGAGCCCCTAGTGGTCTACCGGGGAAATATACGAGTCAACTGGAGAATTTAATGTCAGGAAGGCACGTTGGCCATGGTAGCTCAAAGGTTAAGAGCGACTGGACGGAAACCAGTAGATCCGTGGTTCAAATCCCGGCCATGGCATTGAATTTTTCATGTTGACTCTATCCATCAAATATCTTAGCCTATATACGGCTAGTGTGGAGAAATGATTAATTTCCATCAATTAACTAAAATTTAGGAGCAAGTTTACCATATTTTTGCCCAGCTATGTAATAGTATCGCTAAAATTAATTTGTAGTAATTTCCCTAACCATTTGAAGATATACTTAATACATAATGTGAAAAGAAAAGAACGAATGTTTAGTCGATATTGCTCTTCAGAATGTATAGGGGCTGCCTCATATTTTGGCATTACATATACATGTGTATTCTACATTTAATTAATAAATATCTAATTTAATCATCAATTACATTCCCCAACATGAAGGCATTACCATGAGTGCTTCCCTATAAAAGGCGACATCTGTAATCCTTTCTCTGCACCACGGCCCACCTTTGTGGCGGACGTGATTAGGCAACAAATATCATTAGTTGATTAAGCTTTCATCATCTGCAGTCCTAAGAGTTCGGTCGCAAAGCACCATTTCTGTAATCACAAAACTCGTATTGGCACTTTTCTTTAAAAGTTTTACTATCGATGTAACATTAGAAATTTATTGTGCTTCATTCATATGACTTTCTCTACTCAGTATTGTTTACTTTTGTATCTTCTCTGCTAATATGCTTGCCAAAGCTTTTTTTTATCTACTTCATGTAGTCGAGATACATCATCTCAATAGGCAATTGTTTCATTGCACATTTTGTTATACGCACTATGAGGGTACAAGAAACTAACGTCATAACACAACGGTAACACATTGTAACCGCAGTATCAGGCAGCGATTAGGATATAATTAAAAAAGAAGATAAATTAATAAAAATGCTTTGCTAATCTAATATAAAAATCTTGTTATAATAATATGAAATTAGAATAAATTGAGTAATGATTAAAATAACGGTTGACTTAAAGAATAAGAAGGGAAGAATATAATTTAATATAACATATATACTAGCATCCAGGCAAGAAAGAGAAAATATTCTTGTAAAAATCTGTACATTTCGAAGAGACAGAAAAGAAGGACCGTTACCTTCTTTGTGCTAGGAAAAGTTCAATGTCTGAGAACTATTGTATACTTTCAGCCAGGAATGTGTTGGGACAAAGGGGCTTTCAAAATGCAGTGGAGCATGAACGCTAAAGGAGATTTATTTCGCTGATTTGATAACGATATATACCGTTACAAACAACTCAGGGTAGGCAATGAGTTAGATGAGTTTTGCAAACCAATGGGAAAATTCAAAATAAATAAGAAACCAATAATAATGTAACATTTGAAGGGTGAGCTAGTTTGGTCATGTGATAAAGTTAGAGAGGGGAGCAGAATAAGGATCGAACTGAATCGTGAAGTAAGAAAAATGTACTTAAAGGGGGATACTACGACAGGAAGGACGTGTTCATGCGCATTAAGAAGAGAAGCGAAGATTTATAAGTCTGAAATGTAGTGAAGTTAAGAATAGCGCAACCAGCGTAAGTGGAAGCAACATTAGAAGTTTATTAGAGCAAAGTAGTCGCCGTATAAAGAAGTAATAGAAACCGCGCGGAAGTAACTTTAAACAAGTAATCCAGGGTTTCAAGTAAAATTGAATTTATGTTAGGAATTTTACTAACAGGTGGTTACCAATCCAAGTCGATCAGCAAACTTAGTAGAAATTAAACCAAATAATTCTGCAACAAACAAAGTGTTATTAATACGACTGAGTAGCCAACAACCACCAAAATCCATTTCCTACAACCATTCACCTGAGGATAAGAGAACTCATAGCTCCAATTAGAACCCAATCAATTTAAAACTGGTATGCGGGTTTGCCGCAACATTTAAACCTTCATTTACTCGTTTTATGAAATGATTCAATAATATACTATATTAATTACTTATTTCATATTTCTAAACTTTCTCAGACTACTATTGTAGTATTTTGTATAAGCGCTTGCTCTTTTGTTAAAACGTCTGTATTAATTTACCTCATAAACGATACTAACGATTCTAATGGTTTCTAACGATTTATTAAACAAAACATTTTTGGCATGGTTTAAATGCTTAACTGTATTTTTCTACGTATGTGACACTAAAGCTGGATTTGTAAGACTGATGAAATCTATCGATTTCAAATCTGGAATTTGCAACACGTCAAAATATAGGATAATGGGCAGTCAGTGAATTAAATGGTCCAAAATTACGTTGAAATACAAACGATTACAGGAAAGTTTGGTATTCTAGTATGATTGGTAAGGATGTCAGAAGACGGATTCGGTATGGACGGTATGAACACAGTAAGTCAAATATCATTAAGATTTTTATTACAGAATTGTTTGCCTTTGTTTCACATTGTAAGAGTTATCCAGTAGTTCTAATGTAAGTTATTAACTGTTTGGTAAACACATGCATGCTTTAAAATGGTCACACATCCCGAAAATACAGAGAAACGTTAACATGGACTTGAGTGAAACAACTGTTCAAGAAGTAAGCAATGATATTTTGAAAACATTGTGGAGTACGGAATGAGGCTTATTTAGACTTTAAACCTTATACTTAAACTTAAAGATAAAGCCATATTTACTTATTAATTAGGGCTGCCAAAATCGCCACAAAAAGAGGTGGCATTACTAGAGCTAGGTAATAAAAAAGGAGGGGAATAATAATATAGAGAATACTGAAATTCTCCTATAAGTGTATTAAAGGGCAGAAAGGGGAATTATTGAATATGTGCATGAAGCAACAGAAAAACATTAAGAACACAAATAGTTGGTGGTCGGAAATGGAAAGAATGGTATCGAAGATAGGCAGGAGATATGGGAAAGTTTAGAAGAAAAGAAATCTTTGATATTTTATAAGCAATTATAGACAGAATGAGGTAGGGAAAATATATAAGATCAATGTGACAAAACTGGAAGAGAAGGCATAGCATAGATAAGAGTAGAAAAAATATATCTAAAAGGGTTGAGAAGTAATGAGGTACGGATATGTGAACTTTGTGGAGATGAAGAGAGCACTGTTCATTACCTGATAGAATGTAAGGAGTTAACAAATTGTAGGAGAAAAGTATGGGAGTGTGAGAAAAGAGATAGTGGCGTTACGCATGTTAACGGGGTTGGGCGAAAAGAAAGATATGTAGGAGAATTCTTATACAAGTTAAGAGAAAAGTGGATTAGGGTAAAAGAAGCGACGGCCAAGGAGAAATGACACCAAGCTGCTCAGAAAAACCAAAGGCTTATGGCCAGGGGACCTGAGTCAGCGAGTAAACCTTAAGCTCAACAATTTCATGTATTTGTACAGGATGTACAATAGTGCATGTTCGATGTTAATGCCATTGTAATGAAATTGTAATGGAAACTGTACAAATAAATATCAAATACTTATTAATTAGTTAACATACACCAGTAAGTCTAAATTAATCCGAGTACCTATGTCACATATTAGAATTTCTAAATCACTCCATATCTCTCGAAACACATTTTTACATATAGGATTTTTCAGCGACAGTTTTTTCGCGACACGTGAGTATAATGATGTTTATTATTAGGATTAGTATTTAAAATCTTTAAGCTCGGAATTCTAGACCTTGTGTTCTAAATCAGGATTGTCACTGGAGGGAACACACGTTTAGACCCATCCCACCGTTTTGTCCTTCGGTTTGCCTACGGTCCAAGGACCTTCTATTTTATTACCTCTGTGTCGCCGTAAATTCCGACCACGCCTAACTCAAGAAAAGCAGTAGGGTAACAGAGAGTCACAAAATAGCATTCCTGATCTTCATTCAACATCTTGCGATTTTCTCTTATACTTTCTTGATTACGTACTTCTATGTATGTATTCCACCCCAAATTCGATAGCAAG
>CM060949.1:122014218-122076718 GCA_030765055.1 Mantis religiosa | reverse complement strand
GAGCGCTTTAAATAAAAGGCACGTGTACATGTGCAAGAGAGCACGGTGGCATCACGTTAACCTGTACATTCACATTCTGGAGTTCACGGCTATCATCCTTATCGATTGCACATTGTACAGTGATTTTAATGGTTTCCGCTTGTCATTTAAGTTAATGTTGGGCTCCTTATGTCGTCTAGGCTTTACTGTATAACTTTACAGAGCATAACAACTCAATTCGATTCTTTCTCTCCCCCCCCCCCCACTACTTGCATAGATGAATAACCTAGCAACATTGAGGAAACGTACTGAATCGAGGATCGGGGGGGGGGGGGGGGGAATTGAGCTTGCAGTCACATACACATGTTAAGCTTTCTTGGATATGTTTAAGACTACAGAATTGTATATAACACATAAAGCACAAAGATTCAAACAATTGAAAAAGGGGTTCAATTGATAGTCTCTGACGTGACAATCGTGGGCCCAAATGACCTTGATGTCGACGGGCCCTTAAAAACCACACTCACTCACTCACTCACGTGACAATCGTAGTAATTTTATAAGTACATAAGCGTAAATACCCAACATCGCATTCAAACTTGAATGAATCAACACTTAGTTTAAGAATACGAGATCTTTGCCTACATGTATTCAGTAAAACAGGCCCCTTTTGATTTTTGACATATTTAACTACGGTATGGATACCAATAAGGGTTTAGTCCACTTTTACCAACGGCTCAGTAGAAACATCCAGTGATTATTTTATTAAACTTGGTTCCCAAAATCCCTCTTAATAAAACGCGAGTAAAACTCAAATAAAGACCTGAACTAAATAATAGTCTGGAACTTTCTCACCATGCAGGTAATTAACACGGATGAAGCAGTAGGCCCTTCCGACGTCTGGAACCTTCCTGGTATCAATGTAACTCCCACTCTGTAGTATGGCTTTGCGTCTTAGACTCTCATATCCTAGTCACTTTTGACCGACTCCCAGCTGTGACTTCTGTACCGGGCGAAATCTCGTCGTAATTGAATGCCCGTACTGAGCGAACTCACCTCTTGACAGAGGCGTTGGCGAGCTGAAGAACAGCCCGTAGGGGGGTCAGACCTGCCCTGAGTAGGGCTTAACCATGTGGTGACGGGATGTGGTTTTTGCAGGATGGCGGCTGTAAATTATGTTGAGGGAGGAAGGGAGGTAGCTAGTTGCTCCTAAATTGTTGCAAGTTCCGGTGCAATGGCCCCAAACCCGCCGCCCCCGGTGACGATCTTCCACCTGGAGTCTACATCGTCTCCCCATGCAAATGCGGTTAGTAGCCTAACATGTAACTATGGGAAGGGTGCTAGAAAGTTAATATAGGTGCAATGGCATGCAAAGGGGATTTGTGTATTATGTTCGGGTTCCGCTAAAGCACCCCGGTTAGTAAAGTTTAATTCTACTCGTGCTAGCATGGAGACCATGAAAGCGTTTCACCTCTTGGCTCGAGGGAGCAGGCCTTATACAGTAGATTGATGTGGACGGGGCAAGCCATACAGGATTGCGGCAACTTAACGGCACCAAATATCTTCGGGCCGCCATCTTCGAGATATATCGTTGGGCGACGTAACGTCCATAACGTTACATTACCTCCATCCACAATTTTCCATTTATCATCATTCAATATCCTTATCAGCTTTCATGTGTGCTTCAGTGTCGGATAGATGGAGCGAACGCTTTCGTATTGTACAGGCTATTCTCGGCGCAGCAGCAGTATTTCTTCCGCCAAATGAAGAACATACAACTTCTGTTAGGCACTTCTCTGTGGACGTCTACCAGCGAACCTATGGTCCTCTTCGATTTTTTCACTTGATCCCTTCCTGCTGGGGTTGGTAGCTGCAATAGACTTGTGTGTAGGTCGCTGTACAGGAAGTGATACCCTCGCCTTGTGCTTGCGTGTATGTATGTGTGTGTGCGTGTGTGTGTGCGTGTGTGTGTGCGTGTGCGTGTATGTATGTGTGCGTGTGTGTGTGTGTGTGCGTGTGTGTGTGTGTGTGTGTGTGTGCGTGTGTGTGTGTGTGTGTGTGTGTGTGTGTGTGTGTCTGTGTGTGTGTGTGTGTTAACAGTGTAACTCAAAAACAAAGGTAGATTAAATACCCAACTTGGTATTTAAATTCGCCTCTTCCAAGAAGGCGACAAAACATTTTTAAGAAACTGCTTAAGATGGAGTCACTCTAAACTCCCTTTAGAACGAAAATTGTTTAAAAATTGTGATTATCTCAAAATGGCTCTAAGAATTTCGATTAAAATACCACATGTTAAGATATTTTCATGTCAAACGAAAAGTATATCTTGCGTTTTCTGGGAATACCTATGATATTCTGTTCATTCTGAACGCCTTGCATAACTGACAAACCGTTAGAAATAGAGAACATTTTACTGTACAAAAACATACAGATCTGGTTAAAGTGAAATTTCAGACTTTTTTTGTAGTAATGACACATTTTCGAGATATTATTCTCTGTTCCTGTTTAATTCCTTTAATACTTCACTTTTGTCAAATAAGTCATTGTTATGACATTCCCATGCAAAGAGATGGAATATCATGGCCATCACATAGTGATCAGCTCTTAAAAGATTTGACAGTCGCTTAAGTATTCCATTATAGTGCTCGTACCTATAATATAATAATATATGCAATAACACCTTTTCTACAACGTTTATGTCGATTAACTGAAGGAGATAGAGTAAGCGTTGGCCAAGTGGTTAGACCAAGGTGGCCTGGTTCGATGCCAGGCGACCACAAAGTGAGATTTGAAGTGGACATCACCGGCTCTGGGGCAGGTTTCCTTCGGCTTCTCCCGCCATTTCATTCCACCAATTGCTCCATCATCATCTTTTCTTTGATCCACTTCGTTCTCATTCTGTTCATATACCTCCCTCACTCTCATTCAGGGGACCGGGCTGATCACCCATCCTGGATTTCTCTCTCTGACTCATTGCTGTGGCTCCCTCAACCGACGCCTAAAGTGGCATAAAGTGTAGAGGAGCATAAATGTACAGAACTGTGTCCTATACCAAGAAAAGAAGAAGAAGAAGTAAAACTGTGAGTATAAAAGACATGTGAGGTCACACGTCAGATTGCTTTTTACTATATCTACCACATATGTAGTAGGTAGAGAGGATATTACATTCTGCCAAAAACAAAATGCTTTTAGGATTCTCTGAATCCGGAATAATTATTTTTAGAAATAGGTCCGTCTATGTATTTATGAGTGTCCCGTATCAAGAAAACGCAGTCAACTGATAATCGGGACTGCTAAATTACGGGATCATGTACGCAATGTATTTCCAGAGTAGGCTGAAATAACAGTAAGCATAGTGGTATTGCATACATATTAAGTACACTAATGAAATACGCTGCTAGATCGGTATTACAGAACAAAGTTGCCAGATGGCAGTATTAACCCTGCTGCAGAAACATAACCGGATCTTCACTAACGTCATCAAGCGACGTACTTCAAGACTGCGTAGGGCCTGCCTCGTTGGCTCACTCACTATCACAAACCTACACCTTGTAAGGAATATTCTGTAGCAGTACCAACAATTTCAAATTGTGACGGAACTCAGGCAAACAAAGGGATGTATGTGCATACTCTACCCATAATACTAACTTGCAAACTTGAATCATTTTGTTCTACACAAACAAATAATGTATAGTATCGTATATATATATATATATATATATATATATATATATATATATATATTACAATAAAGCAAGCAAATAAAGTCACTAGTAAGACACTTTCCTACATAAATTAACAATTAAAACTTATTTAAACTTCAAAATTTTGAAATTTAAATATATTTTCCTTTGCACATACAATCATAATCATAAAATCAAAAGTTTCATTTTGTTTGTGGCCCACAGTAATTTCTTAGTAACCGTGCTGCAGCCATATTACAGTATGTTAAGAGTATAACAGCATAGAATTTGTACTTTAATATGTACCAAGTCATTGTGTTAGCCTTTTTTTCTGCTTGTTGATTTTTCTCTATGTCTAACATTTTCCCACAAACACATAGCACCGGGTGTTTTCTCACCACTGTGACTGCCACGAAATATAAGCGCCTGTCTGCTATACCACCCTCTTTGCTACTACGCCTTCATACTGAGTCATTATAATGTATGAGATTTAAGTTGGCCCCTGGTTTGTAGAAAGAGAAAGAAATACGTACTCACCATTTCTTTCTAACCTACCCCTCTTTTGTGGCCAGCCAGGCAGGGCAGACACATCAGTGGCGGATGATCCTTCGTTTGTTTGTTCTTTGTCCTCCAAATTTGGTTCCTGTTCCCCTTCTTCAGAAATTTCAAAATTTTCGTCATGTTTACTATCTGAATCTTCCTAATTAATCTAATTAAATATTCTAAATTAATTATGAACCCATCACTAATTTCATCTATTAATCCATCTTTTTCCCAATAAAACTGTTCTATATTTTCAACATGTTCACAGGCTCCCCGCCAATTTTGTTCGGACACTTTACCTACTGCACTAGCAAACAACACTTTTACCTCACTATGCTTAAATGATATGTTTTTTTTTTATCTGTATCCATATAAGTTCTATAGAATTTAAATCACAATGATACTGAGGTAGTCGTTTTAGAGCGTGGCCGTGCATTTGCGCTATGCGAACTATTTCATAAATTTTGAGACCTATTTTTTCAGCTTTATTAATTCTCAAGGAGCTTTGGTGGAACGAGGATCAAACTCAATACTATTGTCACAGAGCTATGATTGCATTACTGATTTAAGTGATTTTATCGGAGCCTTGTTAATTGAGTAGAATGATAAGATATGTTGTCTATTACTATAGCACTATTGGGGGAATGTTGGGAAACAACTATTAATAAACCAAATTTTAAATGTTTCACTATCCATTTTTTCATGATATTCTTTGCTTGATTTTGATTTAAAACTCAGAAGAGCGTTGGGAATGAAACCTGTTCGAACTCGCCGCGTGTAAAAAAACGCTGTCCTTTGCTTATTGGGATGCGTAGTGGAAATTCAAAATCGTCCTCTTCACTTTTCCATACTTTGTTTTTCGTATAATTTATATTGATCCAGGTTTCATCTAAGTAAATAAGAGGAGCACCGGAAGTCCTTACACCTTTCATTTTTCTTAGAAACGTGAATCTTTTGCAAAGACGTCTGGCCGTTCCATCAGAAACTTTCCGCCGCGTGAGTTTTTTACAAATCTAAATTTCATTTGATGCAGTACATTTCGCGAGCTCCATAAACTCAAAGTTGGGCAGAAAATCAATCCGGTAGAGTGAATAAATAGATTGTCTTATTGCAGCAGCACAGAAGGAGTCTATTGCTGTTTTTGTGGGTTTTGCATTCGACGTTTCTTACCAGGAGTCACTATAAAATTACCATTTACTTGCACTTCATTTTTTTCTTTAAATATTCTTTTCACAGTATGAGATGAAATACCTGTAGCTGCAGCAGTTCTTTGAATTATGCTCGATACAGATATAGTTGGCTTTCCGTATTTTAGGGCCTCGCATTTGATGGGTCTCAAGATGTATGAACCTTAATCATAATTTCTCTACCATCTGATCTTATAGTTTTTCCCTTTCTTCCCACGCCTCCCAGAACTAACGCAGACACTAGCACTATTCCCAGCAGTATGTTTAAAATAATTACAAAATTTTCAACTTTTAAAAACATTTTTCACGTTAACAACCGATACTTCCTTGCAGCACCACTGATGCCTGCTTGTGTTTACCCTCATACAGTAGGTAATTAGGGTAATTAGGTAATTAGGGAATACAACAGGGTTTTAAATGGGACTGACCATTTTAAGGAAAGAAACGCAGCACCCGTGCTAGACACGTATAGTGCAAAAAGTGCCAGGTTAAATCTCGTGCATTATAGCCTTGCAGAAGGTTGCTAATTAAACTAACAAATGAATGTATTAGAATAGTTAAGTTAAACATAAATCACAATTCAATGTATTTAAAATTGTTCTAATTTATTTTTCTATTAAAATGTAACGTGTAGCTAACACAATGATGAACATCGTGTATGTAAGAAACGTGACTGATTCTCCATTTGTTACCGAATGACGTCGAGGACTTCCTGCACTGCTTTACCCTTCACAACAAATTGCCCCACGCTCTCAGAGCTTATAAACAGCAATAGTTGAGTGTGCTACATGTTCTTAAAGTTATTAATCAACTTGAAATAATTACCACTATTATTACTAAAATTATGACTTCAAATGAAGTAAATACTTACGTAGTGCTGTTCATTACATTATCCTGAGTTATGAATACGCATATTATCCATTATACCCATAATTTCCTGTATAATCAACAAATATTTGTATGACATTCATATTATGGGCACTTTTTAATATAACTGGTGATATAAAAATACCTTGTTCCATTACAACAATAACGAACAGCAAATTGTCTCGCCTCTTTCTTTTGGGCTAATTGTATGCATAGTGCTCTTCCTTTTCCAAAAATGATAAACCATTATGGTGTTTATTGCATAGCCGATTCAGCTGCTGTAAATATTTCATGCTCCTTCTCCTTTTTTCTTCTTTTTTTTTTCAAAAGATACCAGCATCAGCTTCTTACCAAATACTGGTTTTGAAAATAATGTGCCGGAAACTCTAGATTAGAAACACATTATCAGATGCCCTCTTTGAGGACAGCGTATAAGCATTTATTGCGCTACATGGGAGAACATTAAACCTGTCACACTAGAATTTCCAAATGTTAAACATATTTGTGCAGTGTCAATGTAAATTATTCACTCTTGTATTACTAGGAACAAATAGCTTGAGCTTTGTCTATATGTGGCGGTAATAGGAACTAAGTGTGCTTTGATGGCTTGCTATAGGCTGCGTATTAATTCGTTAAGCTACTTTGTTAACTGTGGTATGAGTATCGCAGTACAGTGTAGTCTCGTATCACAAAGTAGCTGTCTATAATACTAATAATTTTCAAACATGAAAACTCCAAAAAGTCAACTCGGAGGGTTGTAAACTTCCAAAGCAGAAGGATTATTTAGAATATTTTCCAGTTCTGCGCGGAGCAGAAAACAAAACGGCCTATATCTTCCTTTGCAAAGGACTCAGTCCAGAGGTATTTAATCTTATTATAGATGATATTCTAGAGGAGATTGCTAAAAATAGGGTTCACTCACCAGTTATTCATAACAAAGAAATCCCAGGGTTGTTATTTGCAGATGACTTAGTAGTTGGTTCTATATCTGTTGCGAGGGCTGAGAAGGGCATGAAGCAATAAGTAGTTATTGCCAAAAATGGGGGTTGAGCGTTAATGAAAAGAAAACGAAGATCGTGGTTTTTAAGAAAGGTTATAGATTGCGTAAAGATGAGAAATGGGAGATAAATGGAAGAGAAATAAAGGTCGTAAAGAGATTTGATTATTTGGAGATAAGATTGAGCTGTGATTGTAAATGGACTGAACAGAAAAAAGTGGCTCTAGCAAAAGGTAAAATGGCCATGAGTATTGTAAAAACATATTTAAGGAAATTACCTGACATTAATGTCAAATGGCTGGAAAGGATCTATACTGCCATAGTGGAAAATAAGATGTTGCATGGGGCAGAGATATGGGGAGTGGATTAAGCATGGGAAGAGGTGGATGTTATTAACAGATCTTTCTGTAAATATATTTTGGGCTTACCGGTAGCTTCACCCAATGGGGCAGCACAATTAGAGTTGGAAAGACATTCAACACGGGTTAAAATTGTCTCAAGGGCATTGAAATATCTATACAGAATTGCTAATATGGAGGAAAACAATATTATCAAGGAATGTTTTCTTTTGCAGATGAGAAGCAAATGGGCACAAAGGTAAGGGAATTGATGGAACAGATAGGTATGGGACATATTTGGAGAAACGAGGAGTATTACTATAGGGGCTTTTGGAAAGAGGTAAAATTAAGGCTGGAAGATTTAGTTAGCCAAGTTATATTTACCAGTGTAAGTGAGAAAAGATCATTGAGGACATATAGGGAAATAAAGACAGTGTGGGGGAGGGAGAAGTACATAGATGTGTGTAATAAGTTAGAGCAAGAAGGATTTGCCTGGGCAAGGACAGGAGTTAGAAATCTGAAAGGTATTAGATATGAAAAGGATAGAGGGAAATGCCCAATGTGTGGAGAAGAAGATACAAATTGGCATAGTATACTTTATTGCAAACAAACAAAGATGTGGAGAGAACAAATTTGGCAACAAAAGTGGGACAACTTTAGGGATGGGGGGAGGTATTAATAATGTAAAAATGTTATTGGTAAAAGCAGAAAAGAATGTAAGAAATATAGGTGAATGTCTGGGGAAAGTTAGAAAGAAATGGTTAAGATTGATGAAGAATAAATAACAATTAAGGGCTGGAAAACTAGAACGAGGGATATAAGGGAGAGGTGGGTCATCAATACACGGAAATCAGGGGTCATGTGTATTGAGACCGAGACTCGAGGTAAGCAGGTAGAAAGGGTATGTTAGATGTGAATAAGCTATTTTGTTATTGTGTGAAAGAAATGTTATAAATGTCAATGTATCAATGAAATTGTATGTAGAAGAAAGATGAGAAATAAATACTTCCATACTTCCTTTGCAAAGGACAGTGGTGGAAGGGTAAGGCAGTAGACAAAATGAAGTCACAATAAAAATAATCTTAAAGAATTTGAAAAAGCTAGTATTTCAGATACACGAGTTACAACTCCAATCGCAAAAAGAAGTCTCAAATGACAATTTTGATAATTGTATCATTCGCAGAACTTTTTTAGATTATTATGAAATACGTAAAGAAATTCCAACAGAGAAGAAATTATTCTTGCAGTAAATAAGAAAATTAATTTCGGTGGTGGACATAAAACATTCTGGTGAATATTAAAGAAAATGGGATTTAATTTCTTAAAATATTAAGACTATGCGGCACATTTTAGTGGAACACCAGGATATAGATTACCTCCTTATCACTGCAATGTACACCCCATTGAATTGATATGGAATGTCATGAAACAAAAAATTACAGAAGAAAGTGTGTGTTCTATGACTTTAAATGCACTAACCAGGCAGAGTTTAAATGACAACACGGAAGAGGAAAAATGCGTTCATAAAAATTAAGTCCATAGAATCAGAATATTGGCATTGAGATGCCATGATGGAAGAAGAAATAGAAAGTATAGTAATCAATGTGGGTTTTGATAGCAGTGATGAAGAGGAAGCAAATACCTTAGTCGGTTATATGGATTCCAGAGGTGACAACGGCAGTTCTATAGACATAACAGCTGATATCCATCCTTTAGATGACATCGCCGCAGTTGGAAGCTACAGATACAGCAAGTGAAATGGATATGCAGGAATCGGAGTTTTCACTAAGAATTAAATAACTCGTTTTTGTTCCGCTCCTTAGCGTCTGCCTTCAATAGTGTAGTTCTTTTTTTATGACTTGCTGTTTACCTCTTTTCCTCTCTGATATTCAGCCGAGCGGTGTAAACGATAACAGCGCCTCCAAGGCCAAGTATCTTCCTAAATTATCCCGGGTAATACTCTACGGTATTTACTATATGGTTTCACTCTCGCCAGTCCATTCAAGGTCACGCACATGTATTTCAACTCTCGCTTTATCTGTCCCTTTCTACAGCTTCCTCGCCTGACGCTTCCTCCCTCCCTCATTGCGCATTCACTGAAACTGGGAGGACTGCTGCAAAGTAGGGAGAGTGAATTTGAGTATGCTGGTGGAAATGAAAATACTTCGCCACTGTCCTTAACTGTATTTGATGTTCATTGTGAACCCTAATGGCAGGATAATATTCTTCAGTATCTACAAAAATGGTTAGTTTCTCATTAGGAACAACCACTCACTAGCTGAGGCAGTACGTGCACCTGGTCATGTGAGCTTACACTTAATTTTGACTGACACATGAACATTTTTCATAAAATCCGATTTTTATCGTGTTCGTGTAGAGGATATCAAAATGCTTTAAGAGGACTAAAGTAAGTTGTACAGATCGAGATAGGAATGTGGTGAAAGGTGTTAAGGTGTAAGAGCAGTAGAAGGGGAAGAAGTATGAATGTAGAGAATAGGTGTAATGAGCAACTCCGTTGGTAATAAAGACTTGACCATCCTTCTATTTATTTCTGAAACTAAGCCCTTTCACACAAATGACTCCCCAATATAGGTACAATCACAGTATTAGAGTGGGTATTAAGTGAGGTTTAAACAAATCTGTCACCGGATGCCAAAGTAAGTAGCATATTTAAATCAATCACGTCTAAAACGTTAATTCTATATCAGATATACCTATGTTAAATACATAAGTACTGCATTCATAATTGTACGAGGGCGGTTCAATAAGTAAAGCAACACATTTTTTTTTTCTGAAACAGGGGTTATTTTATTCAGCATTCAAATACATCATGTTATTTCCCAATCTTTTAGCTACACAAAATTGTTTTTCAACGTAATCTCTGTTCAATGCTACGGCTTTACGCCACCTTGAAATGAGGTCCTGTATGTCTGCACGGTACCATTCCACTGGTCGATGTCGAAGCCAACGTCGTACTGTATCAATAACTTCCTCATCCACGTAGTGCATCCCACGGATTGCGTCCTTCATTGGGCCAAACATATGGGGCTAGATCGGGGCTGTAGGGAGGATACGGAAGAATAGTCCACTGAAGTTTTGTGAGCTCCTCTCGGGTGCGAAGTCTTGAGTGAGGTCTTGCGTTGTCATGGAGAAGAAGTTCGTTCGGATTTTTGTGGCTACGAACAGTCGTTTCTTTAGTTTTCGAAGAGCAGCACAATACCTTCAGAGTTAATCGCTTGGCTATGGGGAAGGACATCGAACAGAATAACCGCTTCAGCGTCCCAGAAGACTTTAGTCATGACTTTACCGCCTGAGGGTATGGCTTTAAACTTTTTCTTAGTAGGGGAGTGGGTGTGGCGCCAATCCATTGATTTTCGTTTTCTTTCGGGTTCGAAGTGATTAACCCATGTTTCATCACCGGTAACAATGTTTGACAAAAAAAAAAACTGTCACCATCAGCTTAATGACGAACAAGCAATTCCGCACAGATGATTCTCCTTTGCTCTTTATGGTCTTCGGTTAGACACCGAGGGACCCAGCGGGAACAAACCTTTGAATATCCCAACTGGTGAACAATTGTGAGAGCACTACCAACAGAGACGTCAAGTTCAGCACTGAGGTGCTTGATAGAGATCCGGCGATCATCTCCAATGGGAGTGTTCGCACGCTCCAACGTTGCAAGAGTCACAATTGTGCACGGCCGCCCAGCACGCGGGAGATCAGACAGTTTTGCTTGACCTTGCGGCGATGATGACACACGCTTTGCCCAACGACTCACCGTGCTTTTGTCCGCTGCCAGATCACCGTAGACATTCTGCAAGTGCCTATGAATATCTGAGATGCCCTGGTTTTCCGCCAAAAGATACTCAATCGCTGCCCATTGTTTTGAGCGCACCTCTATTACAGACCTTACTTTTAAAGCTCTGTATAGCTCTGTCACCTATCGGAAGTCAATGAAACTTAACGAGACGAAGCGGGAATATTTGAAAATGTTCCACAAGAGATGTCAGGCTTTTCCAACCAAAATTGGCCGAGAAAAAGACATGTGTTGCATTACTTATTGAAATCCCCTCGTACATACAAAAGTAAGTGTCTAGCAACATTCACTTCGTTCACACAGCAACTCGCCATGGTAGTTCAGGTTTACCGACATACAATCCTAAGTTTTGTATGTTTCACAATGTCGAATACCAATAAAATTGTTTGAATTACCCAGCTACTGCTTCTTAGCACAGGAATCTAGGGTTCATATTAACTGAACTAATGCATTTGTATGTTCTTCAGCGTATTAGAATACAGATTTTAGGAATGCACTTCTGTTTTAATTAATTAGTACTACGGTATCCTAATCAGCATTCGATCGAAAGCGTACGAAAGATATTGTTTCCGTGAAAAACAATCCCTCATTTTATATGGCATTTTAATAGTGTCAGTGCTCGTGATTTTAGTTCCAGACCTCAATAAGATGACTATGACAATCAGCACCATCATACTTCCTCCACCTACATATTCTGTGTTAACTAGCATACACTGGGTTTTCGGTCTTTTGTACATATATCACACACATTCACACTCTCACTCGTATATTCATACCCTTAGGAGGATTGGAAACAACCTCGGCTTGAGAAAACATCCCATACAACAGCCAGAAATGGAACCCGGGACCCCTCGCACAGAGAGCACGTGTTCTACCGATTGAGCTATGTGGCCGGCCTTGTCATAATTACATTCGGGGAAGAAAAGTACGTTTAATTTGGTTATTGTAACGTCAGCATAAATACAAGACATTTTACCTGTATTTTATGACCTTCACCTTTTCTGTGTAACTTGTCCAATGCTAAAAGTGAATGTCTCTCCTTCAAAAACAGAAGACATTAAAGAATAACAAGCGCAGGTTTGCAAGTTGTAGATACTATGTCACGTATTAACGTCACAAATTGGAGATAAAGAAATATATTATTCTGTCTTTATACTCCGGTACTTCCGAAACCTTTTTGGTTTGCCTTGTTTATTCCATGATTTATTTCTGTATCTATTTTTCCTTTTGAATTGATGAATGTCACTAAATATTCAAAGTTCTCAAGTTGCTCCATGTTTTCTCTGTTCCATTCGATATTTATTCTTCTTGTGGCGCCCGCATTTTTAATTTCCATGCCTTTTCTTAGTTATTAATAATAATTTCAAACAAAATACATGCTTTTGATAATAAACTAGATAAAATGGGAGAATTTTTAATATTTCGAATTGTTAGCCTTCTAAAAAAAAATTACATCATTATTTTCATTAATATTTAAATGTTTACGATAGTAAGAATCTTCTTCCTGTGTCGAAATTGCCCTTCTCCATCTCTCTCTCACTCTCTCTCTCTCTCTCTCCCTCTCTCTCTCGGATTCCAAACTCCATCTTCTAATGCTTTCTCTACATTTCTTTGAATTTATCTCATCTATGCAATCCTTAATTTTCTCTGTTATATTTTCCTGCCTGTATTCATTACAAATATGCCGCATTCCGTTGAGCATGACTACATCGTATTATTTACAGACAGTGAAAAAAGTTAATTATCCAGTTGTGGTAATTTAACCTTTCAATTCCTAATTTTTATTTTATTTCGAACATAGCATAGATCTGGGAAGATCCATTACCGTAAATTATAATTGAATGGCTGGATGCTGAAACAAATTGTAAACTGGTTGTGACTTCATGTTGTGCCACTCTTAAATATTAGAATTCATTACAAGCACCACATTTGGCACAAAAAATAATCTAATTATTTCTACATTTTCCTCTTGTAAAACGTTTAAAATTATCAATTCTATCAAGGAAATAAGCACTGTTCATTTGAAAGTTTGGATTAGCACACCAATTAACTTAAGACCTGCAATGGATAAGATACAGAAGAAATTAATGTTGAGGCACCAAGGTGCAATATTTCTGTTCTATCAGATAGCTCTATTACACAGTTCCAGCCTAAAATATTTTCTACTAAAATCTGCATGTGTGTGGCCTACATCCAGATAGTTTCAGGCAGTTAACAATTGCAAGAAATAGTTCAAAGCTGCATTGGTCTGTTAATGCCTATAAAATCTTATTAAACTGGTAAACTACAACAATGTCACATATTTCCTTGCACTTCTGCATCAAAATTTGTTGTGTGGTATCCTGCTGGTTGATAAAATGAGAACAGTGTAAATTTTGATGCAGAAGTAACGGCTATTCATATTTCACTCCAGCACCTTCTATACAAAATAGATAAATTCAAAAATGCTGTCATACTTTCTGATTCTAAAGCAGCATTTATATTGTAACGGGAGCGCTAGAACACCCTGTGAAAGCAGCTGGCAGCGGAAGGTAGGGGAGGTTCGGTTAGCCACACCTCCTCCTCGTTTGTCTTGTGGTGGTGACAGACTGTGGTCAGGGAAAAAAACATGACTGTGTCGCCTGTTTTCTCTAAACCTGTTTCTCGATCTTTCTGTTACTAGAACAATCCTGTAAACACGAGAAACCGGCGATATTCCTATATAAAGAGAGTTACAGACAGACAGAGGGAGTTAGTTAGTGAGTTGAGTCAGTTGTTGGTTTAGTCAGTCAGTGAGTTGGTTTTGTCAGTGAGTGAGGAGACAGTCGCAGTTCTTGGTGTAAGAGTTAGTCAGTGACGTGTTAATGTACGAAAGGATTGTGCAACGGAAGACTGTACGTAACTTTGAATGTGTACCGGAGCTTACGTAACCGCGAGTACAAGGAAATTGTAACGGACGGACTGGTGAATTGTAACTGTGTGCAGCAAGTAATTCTGTGTAATCGGCAAGTGTTAAACTGTAAGTCGGTGGAAATAAAGCACATTTTGGAGTGGTGTAATTGGACTTTTTATTTCACGAACCCACAAAGTCACAATATGCAATAAATTCTTATAAAGTGAGTTCAATCCAAATTAAAGAATGTCACAAAATGATCCAACAACTTCAAAAACTACAGAAAACAATTATATTACAATGGATACCTGCACATTGTGGAATTGCTGGAAATGAATCAGCTGATTTTCTTGTCAAAATCGGTGCAAATTTAATTCAGAACAAAAGTAAAAACTTACCGTTTACATCCATAAAAAGATTAATCAAAAACAAATATAAAAACAAACAAAACCAATCAATAAGTAACAAAGCCAAAGACAAAAAATGGAAACTTTTTATTTAAAAAACCAGAAATTATTCCAGAAATCCCAGGTAAAGCTGCAATAGCAAATTTTAGATTACTTCCTGAACATGATTATTTGGCCAAACACTTACACAGAATAGGAATTTATACAAGTCTAAATTGTCCTCTGTGCAACAAAGAAGAGGAAATGACTGAAGAACATCTTTTAACCTGTGAAGTCCTACCTGCGGGACCCACTACACAGAAATATTGGAGAGCAAGAGAGCTAATGGCTTCATTGCCAAAACCTAGCATTTGACAACAAACAAACAATTTCCTTGCATTGGAAAAATGTACGGAATCTCCAACTGGTCCTGAACCGGTTTTGGGAGTTCCCTTTAAGCTCCATAAACAAATTATACGTGAGTAGACCTGCGTTAAACCTAGATCAGAGCAGTGGAGAGTAAATTACCGAAACAAATGATTGATAAGCATTCATTACTGAAGATCTTTTAAGGTTTGCAGGACCCATTGTCACTTGTAGCTTTTCTGCTGATGGCTTATTGCACCTAAAGAAATATTTGGGTCTAATTGAAAGGATAACGGAAACCTTATCTGCTGTCTGCAATGATATGACAGCCTTTCATATTATCCTAGAGTGTCTATACTAAGCTGATGGAAGGTACAAACTCTTTCGGATCACTAATATACATGGAGAATTTTCTGAGAAGAAAATAATTCAATTCCTGACCCTGATAACTTAAATTTGTAGTTTTAACTAATGTAGTTAACCCCAGTTTTAAGTATTAGTGCAAAAATAATTCTTCCCGTTAGTCAAGCATCATTCAATAGAATCCCAGATCCGACAACACTAAAAATGTCTCAGTATCACTTTTCTAAATATAAACTTTTTCTGAACATCTAGACACGGATATTTATTAACTAATGTTACACATACACTACAAGGGGCTAACACTGAAACATGCAAGGCTGAACTGTAATTGAAAAAAAAATCATTGGCCGCAATTGGAATTCATCAACAATAACTATTTGGATTTAATGACAACGAAAGTGTTAAACTTTAACCATTCTATAGAGGTGTTATACTTAAACGATATGAAATATTGTCGTATTTACTTGTGTAAAATTGCATTAAAGCTTTGCAGCACAGTACATCTCTGTTTTGGATTATTATTTTTAAGCAGGACAAGAGATAGATTATGACACAGTGAAATCTAAGCTACCAGTGTTACCAGGTCAGAAATTGAGGTTACGGCTTGCTCCAGTAACATTCTTAGGGTTGAGCAAGCGTAAACTATGTGAAAGAAAATGTCGATATATAAGCAAATTCGTGTTGTTCTGAAACCTTTGCTCTCTTGAGGTAAATTTAAAATTAGACAATTTTATTTTGTAACTCTACTTACACAAATGAATAAATTTAATAAACAAATAATTTCTTTATTACAACATAAATACAGCAAACACTTTTAATTAAAGGCAGTTACGATATTTATGCGGTTTAATACTTTTAGTGAGTGCTTAATGTGCAAATAAAACAACAAAGAAGACAATGTGCTACACTAAGTTCTTACGTTTACATGTTTTACTGGTAGGTATAAAGATCGAGATAGTAGACTTTCTCTACTTGTCTATGAGGTCCTTCTGTAGGATAGCTTCGTTGGTTATGACAATCATGTCTGTGGATGGTTCTTTTATTATTATTTACTGGCATGCTACATTATGTTTAAGAATACTACATGGCGTTGATGGATAATAGAACAGGTGATAATGAAACAATTGGTGAAATGATGCAGGGGGAACCGGAGATCCCGGAGAAAACCCAGCATAAATCCCATATGTGGTCGCCTGGGATCAAACCCAGCCGCCTTGGTGAGAGTCAAGCAGTCTAACCGCTCGGCCAAAGCGCGACCTATATTTATGTGGATGGTACTGCTAATTGTAAGTTCTTTGGGGTGTGACTCTTAAGACAATTACATACATTAACAAAATAAGTTTTCCAAAAAAGGAAATAATAGAAATGTTAGTTCTTACGTGCATACTTAATACCGCTCCTTTTAATTTAAGCCTGGTGCACCAGTGCAAAGAACGCAAACGGAAATAGCGAGCTTGCTACCCATCACTCAATCCAGAACAGAAGGCAGAGAGCTATTATGAGCCCAATCAAATACCTGCATTTAAATGGTTTTTAAAATCTGCAATAAATTGGAATGGGAAATGAAAACAAGCAGAAAAAATCAAAAGAACTGAGGCTCTAGGACGTTTAATTCACTAGAAAATTTTAACATTCGAAGTAAATTTTATACATTTGGTTATTTTTACAGAATTTACTGATATTTGTTAATTTAAATTCAGATAAGTTAAATTTGAAAACCAGTGCTATAAACATTTTTAAATAGCTAAACATTTCTTAGTAGTGATTCTTGCATTAAATGCCGCTAGGCAGTAAGATGCAAGTGAGAATGGACGTACATGTATCTATTACTTATAATACGGTCGTTTTATGGCGAGGCCATAGATAATGTTCGCTTACAATGGAGCTCCCGGAGAAGGTATACAGCAGTACAGTTCGTCTGCTTTATCTTGAAACATGGAAATTAGAGAGCGCACTATTGCCCATGACTGCCTAATCCCACATCGCATCACTTCTATGTAACGTTCCAATTGATTCCGTCTGATTATATTGTAGCTATCCCTTTAATACTTTCAAGTGCAGCGCTTTAAAGACTACTGGTAGATGTTGGTAGTATAGATATACCGTCCATTGGGGATTTTTTGGTGAGTCACTTTCTTCTAAATTTATTATGAAATTGTCCAACACATGAATTACTCCGTCTTTTCTACGTCCTTCATTGATTTGTGCCCATATTAGCTCGATAACGTTCGTGTCACAATGACACAGAGGTAAGATATGTCAGCTATGGAGTCGCCACAAAAATGTGCGTGTCTCATAGCATATGAGAACCCCTCGTGGTCTACCAGGAAAACATATGAGTCAGTTGGAGAATTTAATGCCATGTCGGCATGTTGCCCATAGTAGCTCAGATGGTTAGAGCAACTGCACGGAGAGCGGGAGATTCGTGCTTCAAATCCCGGCTATGGCATTGAATTTTTCAGTCCCACTCTACTCATTCAAACCTTAGCCTACACACGGCTTGTGTGAAAAAATAATTATTTCGATTGTATACACTTTGAACTTATCTTTGTTTCTCTTAATTATCTCTTACAACACCGGTTTTGATACCATATTTCCATTATTACCATATTTCACTGTCAATATAAAGCACTGTTTGTAAATAAGCAAGCCCTGCACTGGTTGCAGCACCTGTCGCTGTCTGACGGAGACTAGGCAGTCGTGGATAGCAGTGGCAATGTGTTTACAAAACTGTTCACCCCTCCCTTGTCACAGGGAAGGGCTGCGCTAAGTAGGTCATGTGTCAAGTTAAACCACACGAACCTTACATAGCTTCACCATAAAACGATGGCTGCGTTACTTCCTTGTACCCTTTCGGGTACAACACGGTAAGGGCACTATTTCTAATGTCCTGATTTCTGATATTCTCTCCCAAGTTGTACCTAGAGTTTGTTTACCCATTCCTGCTACTATTTATGCATCATGGCATCCATGTATATCTTCTAACGATGAAGGCAACTGCACACAATAAGCATGCCCATTTGTGCACCAGGCTTTACAACATGGATGCTTCCACAGTTGTGTGTTTCTGAACACATCATTAATTTCTTTAATGTCACCTAAACAACGCATTACAAAACTGCAACGCTAAAATAATAATAGTTATATTTCAATTCACTTATTGCAACTTACTTATAACGTCACACAGACACACACACATACACACACACACACACACACACACACACACACACACACACACACACACACACACTGTTGTTGGTGGTTGATTTAGCTTTTAAATTCAAGCTAAAGTGAATGTTGCAGCAAGGAAAAAAGTAGTCTCTGTAAACTCAAATACTGCAAAAGGTACATTTCAGGGATTCTCGGGGAAAATTTCGTCGTATGGTACGAGTTCCGCTATATTCTTCAATATCGTTGTCATGACTTCTCCCATACCTTCAGCCACAGCCGGTCCCACGTCCTTCACTAGATCTTTCCAGTTCTCGTTCAGGAAACTGTTCATGTTATCACCTGGAATAAGCATAATACTGTTATCAAGATACATCATCCGTTATATAACAAGACCCAGGTAACAAAATTACACAGTTACGGTTGGGAAACCACATTAATGATTTATTAGGACAGAAGTGAGACGTTTGCTGCAAACCTTTGATATCAAGGACACCTGCCTAACTGGGTTTGGCACAGATGCCTTTCGTGTTTTGATTATAATAAATATATTATGTATAACCTTGAGATGTGGAGTTTTGTAGAAATTAATTTAAAAATTATACATTTAAACTTTAAACACATTTTAACATTTTATATCCTAATACTTTTCCTATGGCCCTTTCTCATACATTACCAATAAGACCGTAAATTAAACTTTGACCAAAATACAAATACATTTTTGACTTTAAGTTGCATTAGTTTTTTCTAGGCAGATATAGATAAATGATTTATAATTTATATCTCAGGCTCATTTAAGCATAGTTTCATTTACTCACAGACAAATATGATCTCAATAAAGGAAGATACACTCACCAATAGTAGTAGTGGTAGTAGTAGTAGCAGTAATCTAATTGTGTTAATATTCGATACAACCGAAGAAAATTCTGTGATATGTAGACAAAAAACAATCTAGTTTTCAAACTATAAAGCCTTTCTTACTTTGTCGCTGAACTAATCTGAACCTTCGTACAGAAAAATGTTGGGAAATATAATATAATAGTAAAGTAACAGCTCTCTGTTACAGCTTTGATGCAAATGTGCTATCAAAGGTGACACCTAAATTAAAAGAAGTGTGGAAATGTGGAAAACAAGGGAACATTTTAGAGAGAGAGAGAGAGAGAGAGAGAGAGAGAGAGAGAGAGAGAGAGAGAGAGAGAGAGAGAGAGAGAGAGAGAGAGAGAGAGAGAGAGAGAGAGAAGGATGTGTTAATTGATTAAGTCACAGTTTAATTTGTAATCAAAATATGGATAGTGAGGAGCAAATATTTGGACACTCCGGAGAGGAATATGCTGCCCCTGATAGTCCTACAAGTGTGATGGAAGTAGCAGCACTCCTAATGTCAGGTATATTATGTCTAACGT
This sequence comes from Mantis religiosa, assembly GCA_030765055.1. Lineage (NCBI taxonomy): Eukaryota > Metazoa > Arthropoda > Insecta > Mantodea > Mantidae > Mantis > Mantis religiosa. Next base: position 122,056,746 of record CM060949.1, on the reverse strand, counting down.
GGTCTCACAACTTGTAGGTTTTATTATTGCTTATGAAGCTGTAAGGTTTAGTCTACTAATTCCTACTGAACAACTGCAACATATGTTATTTCCCGTACCGAGCGCTTGGCAGAGCGATTCTAGGCAAAGCGGAGTGAATCAACATGAACTGCATGACTAGGCCTATCTCCGCTGTTCCAATTCTATCAATACCATCGATTAAGGAGTAACACGGAATGAAATAGGTTCTTTCATTTCCTTTACTTTCAGCGGATATGAGGGATAGGGGATTCTAAATATTACACGTTTATAATATTTGATTAATAATAATAATAATTAATAATAATAATAATAATAATAATAATAATAATAATAATAATAATAATAATAATAATAATAATAATAATAATAATAATAATAATAATAATAATAATAATAATAATAATAATAATAATAATAATAATAATAATAATAATAATAATAATAATAATAATAATAATAATAATAATAATAATAATAATAATAATAATAATAATAATAATAATAATAATAATAATAATAATAATAATAATAATAATAATAATAATAATAATAATAATAATAATAATAATAATAATAATAATAATAATAATAATAATAATAATAATAATAATAATAATAATAATAATAATAATAATAATAATAATAATAATAATAATAATAATAATAATAATAATAATAATAATAATAATAATAATAATAATAATAATAATAATAATAATAATAATAATAATAATAATAATAATAATAATAATAATAATAATAATAATAATAATAATAATAATAATAATAATAATAATAATAATAATAATAATAATAATAATAATAATAATAATAATAATAATAATAATAATAATAATAATAATAATAATAATAATAATAATAATAATAATAATAATAATAATAATAATAATAATAATAATAATAATAATAATAATAATAATAATAATAATAATAATAATAATAATAATAATAATAATAATAATAATAATAATAATAATAATAATAATAAACAATAATATCAAAGCTTATCGCTCACTTAATGTACGAAGTATTTTATATAAGACTGAATTCTCCAAATTCACAAAACTTTTACAGTTTTATTTTGTTAACCAATAATGAATGAGAAGGCGGTCTCCTTACATTAATGATTCGAATTTTATGTTAGATTAGTATTATATCCCTTAGCATTTAAAAATGCACAATTTATAAACCTTTATACCTACTTTTGAGGTAGTTCTTCATATGAGAATGAATAGCCCCATTTGATAAAATGTATATAAACAAATTATTTATCATATGGAGGCTCACGAACCTCAAGAACGTCAAAACAGGAAAAGGGGAGCAGTGGTACTTTCTCAATCACCTCTAAATCTAGGTACTATGATCTGTTCCATATTACTTACCAAGAAGCTTATTGCCATTGAACAGATTGTACAGATGTATACGCATTCCTTTCACATCAAACTTGATGCTGCTTTTCTGTGGTACACCGTATTCCTTATCTTTACCTGGCTTCTTCTCTAGTGTGTAGTTATACGCGTACACAACAGATAAGTCTTCTGCAATAATAAAAATAAAAATTATTAACGTGTGTGCCTAAATCTAACAAATATTATCGCCTATGAATGGCAAAACTTGAAGTTAAAAAGTGCATATAATGCACGACATATTGGAAAGGAATACTTAATCATAAATGGCCCAGGAGCTGGGATTTCCGACTTGTAGGTACTTCAGTCGCTGAATTTATATAAATTTTTATGACTAGGTACATACTTGAACCACCAGTAAAAATCATCAAATATGTTAGTCGAATTATAGGTAAATTGAAGAGAAGTAATTTTATTACAACAAAGGAGCAACAATTTCAAAATTTCCCAACATTATAATTGTACTTAAAAGGCTGATGTTATTTATACAAACTTAAATAACTATTTTAATTACTCATTTTATTTAACTATGGCTTAAGATTGTATAATTACATTTTACTTCTATATTTGTTCGTTCAGGGATAATAACTTTAGTTTCTCCACCACTTAGCTTGCCGTAGGTAGAGGAAGTATTATTTCCCATTCAAATAGTTAATATCGAGATTTCACTTGAAAAACATCTCCATTGAATCCAAAAAATTATAGAATAAAGTTGTGTATTATATACAGTAAATGTTATACTTGAGTCAGTTGATTAAGCACACCAGACAAAGATTTTCAGAATAAAAAGAACTGTTATTTTGTTATTTTTAACCAAAATATAATATATTTGAAACGTAATGAGACAAACAAATTTTATAAGCATATCGCATAAAATCCCAAGTTTACTAACTGAATTTTCATAATGGTTTGTTTTAAGACACTGGCAAAGACACACTGCAGAAAAGTGCAGAGCTCATTAAAATGCAAACTTCTTTGTAGTACTAGCCTTTCTGAAATATGATATATTTCTGTTTTTCCAATGTTATATGACGGAATCATTTATATGAAAGGTACAAACAATCTCTCATAAAATACATTTCTTCTCGTATTAATTGCACCATATACGTACAGTATCATAGAGAGAAATTGTTACCTATATCTAACTGCATAAATTAGTTTGTACAAGGGTAGAGAAACTCGAGTGAAATGCAAAACATCAGATACTTTTATTCTAAATTGGCACAAGAACTTTAAAGTTAATTAACTTGACATCTCCTAAAGCAGTATCTAGGTTAATGACAGTCATAGTTGCCCATAGTAAGGCTCTAAGTTTTTGTCTAAGAGTTTGCAATAAAGTTCATTATATTCTATTCAGATTCGAAAGAAGGAAAACGTTTAAACGTTTACAAATTCTTTGTTTTGAACGTGACTAAAGCTTTCCTCTGATATTTTGAATAGTCTTTTTCCTTACGATTCCCTGGTAGGTCCTCTCCTCCAAGCTTCCGGTCCACTGAACTTATATTTCCATGTCGAATTTAGAAACCTCTAGAACGTGCATACCAACCACTCATCATAGCCACCGAGCCAAACTTCGTAAACCTTAACGACCAGAGGATATGAGTGAAAAATTGAAAAATAATTCTTGAAAGATGCTTAACGTGCTTTGTTATTTAATTGCACAAACACTGGTAACATAAAAAACATCTCGTCAATTTCGTTTGGTACTGTTTTTATCCAATCACAAAAACTTTCAAGCTTCTAGTTTGAAAGCTGCATCGTGTGGAACAATTTATATTCTGAAAAGAGCTGAAAATTAAAAACACGACAAAATGACCAAAATAGGTGACATAAAGCACTGTGCCCACTTACAGTGACCCACTTGAAAAGTCATATGCCACAATTTTTAAGTATTTCGTGGCATTAAAAATAATAGGAAATCGAATTAAATGGATTACCCTATTTAAATAGGCAAAAAACAATTTTTGTCGTTTTTGCACTTTTTGACCAATTTTCACATATAGGTATCCTTAAGGAGCAATTGGTGGAATTAATAACAGTGGGGGCAACCGGTGAACCCGGAGAAAACCTCCCAAACACCGCTTCGTCCACACGACATAAATGTTGAGACGCGGGCTTCTAACCACTCGGTGCGACGCCGTTTCATATTAGATTACTTTCATGTAATTGTATGTTATTAGTTAGGAAATTTCAAAAAGTTGTTTATCGTTTATGGACTCTGATAAAACCAGAATGGTTATAACAATGATAGCGTTTCACTTTATTCTGCATACAAACCTATATTACTCATTGGCGTTTATTTTTACAAAACATTGTCTCTCTTATGAGCGTCTAAATACATTCTCCTATGAGCAACAAAATGATTAACGTTTCGATTAAAGGACTATATAATTTAACCGTTTTTCGGAGAATACGGTTAACGATAAATGGGTTAAAACATTAATTGCCTATTGAAAGTAAAAATGTTTTAAATTCCTCTACTGTCATATAGGGGTTTAACAGTAGTCGATGCTGACTTTCTGATTATATTTCAAAAAATAAGTCTGACTTATTACATTCAAATTATTTTCACCAACTATACTTACAAAATTATACTCTTATCTAATCTTTAATCGAGTGAAATCTCCATTTCATATTTACTCTTTCCTTGTAGGCAGATAGTCAATTTTTTATAATCCGATTAGTATTTGACGCTTTTAAAATCCATGCTTTTTGCATGACAGCAAAATATGACTGCCTTTACAGCCCGCCATTTATTTTATATAGCTTCTACGAAACGTTACTGCGAAGTATTAATTTCCTGTTTACTTCTGTTAATATAAACGGATGAATAGTTGTTTAACATTTCATTTAAGGTACAAGGTGGAGAGAAGCGATTGTCAAATGTCAGATGTTTAAATGAGGGTCGTTATACGTGTACTCATTTTTACATCTTTTCAGGATAATGCACTAATGTATTGAAGTTTCAAACTAACAATAAAGAACATCTTGGAAGTGACTAATGGAAAGCTTATTGGAAATAAATTGTCTTTTTTAAAGTAATCTACATTTTTCTTTGAACGTTTTTGTCTATTTCTAACGGTTTACCAGTAATATAAAAACCATTCAGAATGAAAAGAACTCCAACAGACTATTTCCAGAAAACTGAAAATATATTTTTGTCACAAAAATATCATAAAATTTGATAATTTATTTTAAATATTTAGGACCTTATTGAGGAAATAAAGAATAAAAAAAATGTTGTCTATATAAAGGATGACTAGGTTGGGGGACCTTTTTCAATGATCTTCTTCTTTAAATGCATGTCCTCCTGCATATCAGACGGTAAACGAAATGGATGAAATGATGATTAAATAAGTCCAGGGCCCATAGATGAAAATCATCGAGCTGCATACCATTGAAAAGAGCTAAACTTAGAAACGAAGTACGGTACTTAACAGAATATTGATTAGGATGTTCACATACGGACCGACACTTACCCAATCCACTCAACACAAAGACGCGCGCATCCTCTTTTTTCTTTTCTTTCTTTTTTCATTCAGGGTCCATCAAAACGTATTTTCAATGAAATATCGCTATCGAATTTAAGGGTGGAAAGCAGTTTTTCCTCAGTTTACTATAGCAATGGGATAATAAAAATATATTTTTAAAAATGTTCATAAAAAGGGTCCTCAACGTTGTATAACTGCATTTCCGTTATTCAACTACCCAAATGGGATGACAAACAGACGTGGAGATGGTAAAAACAAATGGTATGTCAAACTGCAAAACTCGATGTTCTTGCAATCACATTTTCTTTACTTTTTATCCATTCAGATATTCTTCATAATAAAATATTTCTTTAATTTCCTATTTTTGTATACCTTCTTTGGAATTAGTTTAAATCCAAATTTGCTTTTCCTTCGTATCAGATATAATTTTAGATATAGGATTTTAATAACTGAACTAATTTTGGATGTTTCTAAAAGTATTGCAAAAATCGTTATTTTTCCTGGAAAATTGTATTTTACATAAATTTTAATCGTTGATTGTAAAGAACCCCACTGGTAGAATAATACTCAAAGGTTAAAACTTTAAACTTCCAAGATTTCAATCATATGTGCTATCTTTCACGAGACAAGTTTTAATTTTTGGAAGGATAGGCATTGAGGGATAAATGTTTTGGTATAGTAATACTGAACAAATCTTTTATGACCTTTTCAGCAAACGTGAGTGAAATGTGCAGAAATTGGCACTTTCAGTGATGAGGTACTGTAGTTGATGACTTGTTTTGATTTGTTGTGCCTCAGTTTGAGCATGTGAGAAGAAAATTCTTAGAGCAGGTAAGTATTTTATTGAAATGTAGAACTTACTGAGGTCAATTTCTGCATCTCCGTCTCCAGTAATGGGCAGAAGGAGCACTCTCCCATCTACCTTATATTTGCTGCGGATTGTCACCAGTGGGAACAGAAGATGATATTCAACATACTTGTTCTCGAGGTCCAGACTGAAATAGTGAAGATAACCTATTAGTCTATAAACTTTATGACTCCAAAATATGTTTAATGCGCCATAGTGTATCAAAGCAATGAAACATGCAGCCACTTCAATCCATTGATACTGCAGTCGAGATACAGCTTTCCTCTGTACTTCCGGTTACCCCTGTTTGTTTAAGTAGCAATCTTGGAATGTCTTGACGTAAGGCAGACGGTGTTTTATCTTCAATCCTCTATATTGAGAAGTACGGTCCGGACCTACAAGTCACTGTGACATGCCTACAGGATCTAAAACATTTCAGGACGCATAAAACAATGACTAAATGTTTAATAAAACAATGCTTACTTTGGAGACGCATTAGAAGTTGGAAGAGTGCTAACAACCTTATTATATACAATTAATAAAAATTAATTGTTCTTTCACACTAGCCATGTGTAGGACACACTATGAAAGGGTAGAGCCAGACTGAAAAATTCAATTCCATAGCCGGGATTTGAACCACGGATCTTCTGGTACCGGTCCAGCCGCTCTAACCATTGAGCTACTATGGCCAACGTGCCGATATATATACATACATACACATAGGAGACCAAAAGATCCGTGGTTCAAATCCCGGCTATGGCATTGAATTTTTCAGTCTGGCTCTACCCATTCATAACCTTATTATATTTCCAACCTAGACTAATACAAGGCAAAATGTTTCATTAACGGTTTAGTAGCATAACGATTTCTTTCTCAATAGTTTTGAAAACGTCGTGGGGATTTTAAATAATTATTTATAATCTTGAACGTTAAACCGTTTGCACTTCACCAAATTTGTTCCAGGCTACTGCCACATTATTTTCCATTTTCCATATATTTTGATATGTTTTCGACAGGTTCAGATATTTTAACTTTTCCTTGATGTATATGTTTTAATAATTTACAATTCACGTTTTTATTCATTTTCGAGCCTTATACTTTATTTCATCCAGATTGAAAGCATTCGTTGTAGTGACGAGTTAAAAAGATGAATCACCTCCTATATAAGTGTAAAACGTGTTCAAAGAGCTCGGGAAAATTTGTGAATAAATAACTATTAAGCACTTAAAAAGGGTGTCATTGTGATGACGAGATCATTTGGGTGCTTTAGTTGCGCGCAACTGTTAAAAACGCCACTACATTCCCATTAGATTTTGAACAAATGCAGGCACAAGGATGTTAAATTTCATTCCTGAAAAGGTTCTCAAATATCTCAAACTATTTTTTAAAAAATATTGGAATAATCTCGATGAACAACTTACGAAACGACCAGGTAGGTGACGTTTTATTGTTTCATTAAAAAGCCTGGAGTATTTAACAATGGAGAAACACTTAAATATAATGGTAATAAGGCTTAGAATATACCCTAAAGCCATACATTGGAATGTTTAGATTGATCACTATTAGCAGCATTCAAAAGCTGACACCGTTTCTCAATTACACCTCTAAACCTTCGCTCTTAACTTCAGGTAACATAAGACAGGTTTTTCTTGACCTACCCAGCAATGAGTAGAACTGCTGCCTATACACAGATTAGCTGGCTGAAAATCTACATAAAAATAGGTGAAGGCAATAATAATCAGAGAAACGTACATCTCAATAACGCAGAAAGTAATATATCTTGCAGAGAGGTATTTAAAATGGTGTTTTGAGCTCTAGCATTACATTTCTACAACTGTAGTTACAGAAACAAACTTAATACTGACATATTCAATATTTGTTCCTACTCATGATGAAGTGATATATAATCACAACAAATAAATAGTGATTCTTCTATCCAAGCTACGTTATTCACAATATGTCTTTGCCTAAGAATTCTAACTAATTAAGCAAAAACAATTGCGGAAACAACATTCCTATATTTAATCAAAGTATGCGGTCGGGCTATAGAAATGAAAAGAAAGAGAAAGTATCACAAAGGTTCAAGGAATACTTCAAAACATATACTCACACGAAATAAAATATTTCGAAATTCCACTCTCTTTACATATCCAAGAGATAAAAGAATGAATGACTCACCATTTTAACATCTAATATAATCATTGGGAAATTCTGAAATATATCAAAGAATATCTTCAAAATGGTTCCCTCCACTAGCTCCCTCCACGCAAGTCATCAAAATGAAGTGGACTTCTGAAGAAATTCCCAGGATACACATTTCATTTCTCACGAAAATATCTTAACAATATGGCATTTTAATCAAAACTGTTGGAACTATATTAGTGAGATCAAAATTTTTGAAAAATATCAAAAGGGTAGTCTAAGGTGCCGGGGTTTTCTTGAACTTCTTTGTGCCACAACCTTGAAAGATGCCTAACGTAAATGCCAAGCATGGTAATTAACCGACTTTACGTCTTTAAGTTATGCTGTTCATACACACACATAACACGCGTGCACGCACATACAATTACAGATGGCCTGCTTTCGAAAATGCTTTATTTAGATACAAGGGACTTTAAAATGATTCTTTCCATTGAAATATCTGTAGCGAGTGTTTGGATGGAATGTAGCACTTCTCCATACTTACTATACGTAGTAGAGAAAGTAAAAATTAAACACAAATTTTGTATCTTAATGACCTTAAATGCTTCCTGCTGTAAACTTTTCCTCAGTCCCTTATGATTTTCAACTCTACGGAAATGTAATCAATTCTGTTAGTATAAGGGGAACTTTAACATCCATTCTCAAATATATTGTCATTAAAATTCTTTAAGTCTTTTTTTTGTGAGAAAATAAAAATAAGAATTTTTCTCCCATATGAAATTTCTCATATTTTAAGGTGAGATTTTAAGAAATGTCATGTGGTATTCATGTTAGGTTCTGAAGTATATCAATGTGTCTTTCTTTCTTTCTTCCTTATTTCCTTTAATTCCTTCTTTATTTTTCTCCTTGTTATATTAAATTGAGGAAGAATTGTACTCCACTCAAAAACTTACATCAGGATCTTTCCGAGAATACTATTACCATTTTAAGATTCATTGGGCGAAAAGTGGGAAACTGTAATTATTTGGGCTATGACGTAACTTCCGGCGTGAACGGAGACTTAGAAAATAATATAAATACATTTCAACATACGTGAGACTATAACAGAAGTTTACAAAATAAAACAATGAAAAAAAAAAAAAAACTTAAGTGTTATAAGACCATGGCGGTTCTTGTGCTCTTGAATGACGGGGAATCGTGGATAAAGAAAGGAAAGGATAAACAGTAAATTCAAACAACAGAAGTGAGATTTTTAAGACGAATTAGAGGATGTACTAGACTGGACTTAATAAGAAATAAAACAACTAGAGGAGAACTGAATATTTATAATTTAAACGAGAAACCCGAAAAGAATAAAAACAAATCGAAAGAGCTCATAAACCGCTTGAGTGAAGAAAAGAAATTTGTTTAATTAATACGAGTAGATACAAACCTGTAGGAAAATGAGACATTGGACAGCCTAGAGAAAGATGGGAATAGAACGAATGCGAAGACCGTACAGGTGTAATGCCTAATCGCTGAAGTGCAAAGGAAAAAGAAGAACCATTGAAGGTAATCTTAAGAAAAGATGTGTATTTGTGTTTGTATGTGTGCGATGGTTGCACATATGTAAATAGCATAACCGAAAATAAAATATTTATGGATACTGTTTCCACGTGTTTTATGTATAAGCTGAAACAATTCCTAGGCAAAAACACATCCTGAATAACTTAACCGGACAATGGTATTGTTTTATATGATGAAATGGTATTTAAGTGCAATATCTTCCAAGGACACGACACAAAAAAGTTCACCCAAACAACTTTTCGATGGAAAAAGATCTGCTACTTTTTATTTAAAAAAAACAGCTCTGATGGTCTTTATTAACGCAACAAAATATTCAACATACCTGAATTAGAAATAAAATGTATGTTTAACTTTCCACTAACAGCCTGCAAAGCTGTATACTTGATTTAATGCTGTATACTTTTACATAATAGAAAACTATCAATTAAATGCAAAAACTCTTACTATAAAGAAGTGGAGTTCATTAAAATACACAACTCGTGGCAAGTAATTGAATAAATACATGTGCTGTAAATATTCTATGCTTATGTTATATGTGTACTAGTCATATTCTTGAAATATTGCTATTCTTTTCATTAATTTAATTAAGTTCTTATTAATTCTCTCCAGTGCAAGAACATGCTGACTCTACACATTATAACCAAGCACTTCTGGCTTAATTTGAAATAGTTTTAAGGCAAAAGTTGTACCTATCTGAATAACGTAACGTGAATAAAATAATAATTTTTCATAGCTATAAATAATAATAATAATAATAATAATAATAATAATAATAATAATAATAATAATAATAATAATAATAATAATAATAATAATAATAATAATAATAATAATAATAATAATAATAATAATAATAATAATAATAATAATAATAATAATAATAATAATAATAATAATAATAATAATAATAATAATAATAATAATAATAATAATAATAATAATAATAATAATAATAATAATAATAATAATAATAATAATAATAATAATAATAATAATAATAATAATAATAATAATAATAATAATAATAATAATAATAATAATAATAATAATAATAATAATAATAATAATAATAATAATAATAATAATAATAATAATAATAATAATAATAATAATAATAATAATAATAATAATAATAATAATAATAATAATAATAATAATAATAATAATAATAATAATAATAATAATAATAATAATAATAATAATAATAATAATAATAATAATAATAATAATAATAATAATAATAATAATAATAATAATAATAATAATAATAATAATAATAATAATAATAATAATAATAATAATAATAATAATAATAATAATAATAATAATAATAATAATAATAATAATAATAATAATAATAATAATAATAATAATAATAATAATAATAATAATAATAATAATAATAATAATAATAATAATAATAGGTAATAGTAATAATAATACTGTTGTTTAAAAATAGAGGACTTAATTTTAGTGTGCATTCCCAATATGCACAATTAACAGTTCCATTAAATGTGTCCAGAAATGGTTTGTGAGTTATGGCCTTCTAAACAATTATTATTCCTCGGAACGTATTTCTTGCCGCAGATGGTTTTCTTTACTGAGATATTCAAATTATTCCCCTCCTGGTTGAATACAGGCTTCACACTGACACCTTCTGGCCATGCGAACAGAACCTTAAATTTCAGTCGTATTGTGTATTTCCTCACAATGTGCTACTATTCGACTCTGAAAGAACCCCATGACAGACAGTGAAGAATGAATACACTGCTGCTTTTAAAGGGTCCCACAAGTAGAAACCGAGATGAGTGGGTAGTCAAGCAATTTTCTCACCCCTACCTATACATCGATCAGAAAAGCTCTATCCAAGCGATACGACTGAAGTGTGCAGGAGCGCTATCACGCAAGAAGTGAACTTTTTGACAAAAATTCGCAGTGGAGTAGCTTCATACACAGGAGGTATGGGTTTGCTAGGAAATTTGTATGCAAGTACACAACTATCACCAATGAAGCGGCCCACGTGCTGACATTAAACCGCACACGATGGTTTGATGGAACAACTGTTGCGTGGGTTTTCATATGCCAGTAGATGCTCATAGCGGAAATGTGTATTGCCATCTCATGTAAACTCACTTCATCTGTAAATAATACTAAGGCCAGAAAGTTCGGATAGTAGCTAATTACTACTGCACAAACCACTGGCAGCACATCAATCGAGCAGGGTAATCCGCTGGTGATATGGCTTGTATACGTTATAAATGATAAAGATAAAACTGTGGGTCTCGCAACAGTCTCCATACAATCGAGTCCATACAATCTCCATACAATCAGGAATTGATTTATTTGTAACTGTAAACATATGGGAAACGCATAGTTAATGTATGCCCTCTGTTTTTTTTAACATCCTGTATAAAGAATGCTTGTGAATTTTTCATTGGTAGAGAGGGCGCAAGAATGTACAGCGCGTCCGTGAAGTCATGGTGCACTTTTGATCGGGTACAGCAAAGCAATCAAATGAGATGGAAATGTGAAGTCGTCACCAAATACGAGGAAAGCTGTTTCCGTAGTACGATGCGCAAGCGTGTGCGCACGCAGGTGGTGACGCAACACTACAAACTGCGTAGCAGCTGTTCCGGCCATCAATGCAGTCGAGATGTAAACCGTATAGAGGAAAGTTAGTGTGATCTATGGCTTACTAAATTCGATTCCGCGACCACAGTGCAACATGAATATCATCACGTGTACAACGAACCGCCCTCACATAGGAATAACATTAATGGGCGAGACAAGTAGTTGAAGCATACCGGCAGTTTGTTGGACAAACCTCGTTCTGGTAGGCTATTGGTCAGTGACAAGTCTGCAGATCCCCGGATATGACAACCTTGAAATTTTACTTTTGAGTTATGTGAAGCAACAGGTATACATGGGGCGTATCAACGACATCAATTATTTAAAACAGAGAGCACAGCCGTTGTTCACTGTTACACCGGACGTCCTTAACCGTGTGTGGGATGAACTTGAGTATCGTTTAGATCAGTGGCCACCAACTCAATGCACAGTGTGCACAGTAAGGTCGTCTAAGTTTACCCGTTGCACCGTGCACTCCGTAGCCTTCAGAGCAGTGGCAGAATGCCGATCTTGCAATTTAAATGCACAATTGACTGTGCAACAATAATAATCGAATTGTAATATGAAGGATATAATTGTTATATAAATTGTTTTAATTGTTTCTTTCATTATCATTCATCTATGTACCTTTATTTTAATAAAAAACACAAATGAACAATAAATTGATAGTTTAAACAAAATGAAAATAATCGACAATCTGCTTACAATACAGCAGTATTAAATAACAGCTCAAAGAAAATCAATAAGCAAAATATATTTCTCAGAAGTGGAACCTAGTTTTCTAGATTTTTGTTGTCTAGTTTTTCAAAATTAGATATCAATGTTTGTGCAGCAGCTAGTCTAACTTGACATTTTAAGTTCTGATCCGACAATTGAAGGTTTTTGTTTAATTTCATTAGCGAAAAATAGTGTTCGCATATACTCGTATATGTGTATCCGAACATGCTCAAAAAATGAGCGGCATTTCTATGTAGTCGAGGAAATGTATTTCTTGGAAAATGTGAATAGAAATCACTAATTCTATTTTGGAATTTATTTTTCATTTGACGATTGCATTGCAAATCGATAAGTTCAAGTTGCAATTCAGATGGAACATTATCTATATCTGTAGAGTGAGGCTCAGTAAATATTTGAAAAATTGGCTCTAATTGCACCACGCCTTGAAACACTTTAACTCTCTTAATATTTGAACATATTCTTGCAAGTCCATGACCTGAACAAACTGCTGAACCGTTGAGAGCTTTGGGAAATGTACCAAGTTCTTTGAGGTTAACAACTGCCTGTCCCATAAGGATAGTTCCATTTTGAATGCTGTGATACTATCACTTTCTATAAAAAAGAAACACTCTTCCCATGAAGGCATAAATGTAGGAGTAGATGTCCTATGTGTCACATTACATTTTCCAACCGACATTATGTTTACGAAAACAAACTGCAAGAGACGAGACAACACTGTTGTCCAATTCCACGTCTTGTCTCAAACTGAAGTCGCACGGCACTCGTGGCAGTGCACAGTGCTACGTCATTTGCTATAGCACAAAATCGATCCACTTGGTGACCGCTGGTTTAGATGTATGTAGGGCAACAAATGGAGCCCACATCGAACTGCACGGAGCATGTATGAAACTTTAAGAGATTTGGTTTTGTTTGGTGAAGATTTCACATTTCTATCTTGTTTCGTTGCCTTCCTTTGTCTGGTCAAAGTGCACCATTAATTCACGGACAGACTGTATTATATGAACAGATTACAAAATACAACTATTTTATAGTATGTTTCCTACTATATGTTTTTAATGTCTAAATCGTGGTATCATTTGCCTTGAAGTATGACGTCTAGTGGGGCATTTTGAAACTCCTGTAATAAAAAAGCATTGTAAAAGATGTCTGCGTGTTTAAGACATAACTAAAGAACAAGAATTTAGTTATGTATCAAATTTGATATTTCATCTGAACGTCTTCCACGAATACGACGTTTGGAGACTCTCGCGAAAATCTCCCCGCCCTTAAATACTCTTTGTGTGGAAAGTCTCCTAAATTTTTATCTCCACAAAAATGCTTCTAATGAGTTTCCTTAAAATACAACATGCATTTAAGGTATATGTATGATAAAAAAGTATACCATTCAGTTTCGGGGAATAGCTTGAATGACCTTTTTATAACTGTAAATTCTGAACTACAGACAATGCAAGCACTCTTACAGCACAGATTTATGGCAACATTTTAGATGTTAAGCATTTCTAAGACAGTTCTTGTTATTAGTTTGAATTTTAAAATACTTAATAATTTTCTGAATTGGTAAACCATATCTTCTCTCCCCCTCCCTCTCTCCTTCTCTCTAATTGTGATCATTTCAAAACCATCTCATAGCGATTCTGTTTTTAAAAATCTAACCATCCCTTTACTTACGGCATTCCACAACGAATGTGTGGAATTCCAAGTTAACCTGCATTAACAACATAGAGTAATGTGCTTTTGTAATAATATCTTTTGAAAATTACATAAAGAAAGTCATTTTAATGCTACACGTTGAATTTTTATATATAATAAATAAAGTTTATAAAGGTCCAAACTTGGTCTATTGTACCTATGGCCCAAGTGGGGCACCCCGGAAGGAAGGATGAAGCGAGAGAAGACAGAGGATGGCCGTCCTAAGGAGTCACGAAGTGCAGGGGGCAGGGTCCCTATATTTGACCAGTTGGAAACTCACCGGCAGGCCACCCTACTGTGGTCCGGAAACAGAACCATCAGACCTTCTTTGGAGACGGGAGACCGTCATAGCGGAGGATGAACTTTTCCAAGAGCATATCTTCTTGCCCAGCAACGCCGAGACTCCTGCCGACACTTCTACCCTAAAACAGACTACCTAATGATAGATGATGTGAAATGATAAGGGAGATGAAATGGAGGGACAGGATATTCGGGGGATGTAATTAACCTATCCAGCCTGGAGACCTGGAAAAACTGGAAAAAGCCGGAACCTGGAAAAAAAACTGGAAAAAGCTCATGGATCAGGTAGGCCAGCCACGGACCTCCCGAATGCGGGCCACAGACGAAACTGTCTGAACCATCCCACTCGGTATGATTATATGTACAGAACTGTGCTCCAAAAACCTATAAATGGAGTTTACACTAAGAAACTACGTTTATCCTGATAGTAGGAGAAAAACGCTTCCGAATTTTTTCTATGTGTGTAGAAAACAACCCTTCTCTAGTAGTAATTAATTAAATTATAGTAACATTACACAATATCGGTGACTTGCGCGCCTCCAAGGCCGCCCATTGATGCATTGCGAGCGACAAAAGACAGTCCAATGGCATCCGATCCTTGGTCCACCGCCAGTTCATTAATGATGATAGGATCCAAATTTGGTATGCGGTACTTGGGATCACCTGAAACAACAACAAAGACAGAGAGCTAATAAATGTAACTAGAAATCGGGTTAACGAGTTGTAGTATGTTCACAAATAAAACCGAAATTACTTTTGCAATATTAGGCAAGGTAATAACTTTCAGCAATTCACAGTAAGATTCTCTAATTTGGGAAAGTTTACTTTGTATTGTTATCGTATTATGTAGTTAAAATCCATTTTTTAAAATTAAACTATTCGAGCATAGCTTCAGGTTTAAAATTCCGTCATTTGATACCTTTGGTAAAACACAGCTGACTTTATTCTCCTCGAAACAACCGTTTCTTATAGGTTTGGATTTTCTCCAAAATGTAGAGATGTTAAACTAACACTTACATTAAATGACACCATAAATACTAAAATAAGACCTGAAGCTTTCCTGGTGACAAATATGTCCACTTTCTTCTCGGGCAACAAGCCAGGTGAAAAGATGATTAGATATCGACGTTTTGGGAGTGTACATCTCTCCCATCATCAGGATATTTATAAAATGTTATAACCACAAATTAAACACTGGATATAACACCAATATAAACAAAGACAAAACACTATCAAAATTAACATTACTGAACAAAAGACTGTTTTCAGTAAATTAAATGTCAGGTCAGGAGATGGCGTGAGTATAGAAAATTGTGTTCAAGAAACATAACTACTTAACTTGATTATCAAGCTGTATTGATCTTTGCTTCTTAAATCGACGGATTTCCATTTTTAAGGCCGGTTTCCAAGAGGAGCTGAACGTCTTTTCACCTGGCTTGTTGCCCGAGAAGAACGTGACCATAAATACTGCTTATACTTTTTAGAACTCTAACATGAAAACACTTAAGCTAAAAATAAAAAACGAAAAAATTCCTTACCATGAATGAAATGAGGGAGTCCAGCAATAGCACTCTCCTTTGCGCATTTATTTAAGTTGGGATCGTTTCGTGAGCAGCCCTTCAGATACGAAGCTGAAAATCAAAGCCAAATAACAGATTACTGGAATACATAAAACAAGTGTAAATGTGCAGATAGAGGTGAAGATGCTAGCATCAAATAAACAAAACCCAAAATTAATTATTGCAAATTACACATGGACCTTACTTTAAATGTATTTTTGTACAGTTTTGGCATCAGCTTGGAGTTTACGATTACATTTCTAAATTACTGACCTTATTACCTATATAATTTAAAGAATAGGATTCATCAATATACGTTATCCTCATTTATAACAAACAACCTCAAAGGAACAAGAATATTTTGAAAATCTTTAAAATTGGCATACTCTTCAACGTCAACAGGAGCAAGTCTTTTTCCTACATCTGAATCATAGTGCCTATATAGGTTTTGCTAGTTTGCACAGACTATGATACTGTAAACTGACAGTGTAGTTTTGTAAGATTCATTACTTTCACCAAAGCCTAAAAATAACTGGATATCTTTCCAGAAGAGTTAATTCCCTGAATTTCACATTTGTGGCCATCAGTATTTTCATTCTGCCCATAGTCTGCATTGCCACCAGGTTTAATACTAAAGACATGCTTACAAAGTGAGCAATACTTTTATAATTGTTATTTTTACTGCATTAAGTCATTAATAAGTTTCTTCCCACTTCTGGCACACACATATAGTTCCCTTTTTTTAGGAGTTTTATGTCATTCTCCATCCATATTTCACTGCTTAATGAATGCATTACAACAAATAAATGCAAGGTAACGTCAACTCAAGCTGATTTCAACGGATGCACAAGCGGAAATTAGAGAAGTGGTGCCACATATAACGCCTCATTTCGATTAAGTCATGTTGATATTACCAAAGTACAATACAATATCAACTCCTCCGGTGTTACTATTAATACAAATCAAATGTACACAAAATATTCGTAAGTGTAGGTTTAAGTGACAACCTAGTGTCATTTTCTAAAATGTGGTATATTCGATCTTCCGGGCTAAATGAAAACGGGAGACGGAAGTTAGCTTACAAATTCACTAAATAAGGGAGTTACCGTATAATACGGCAGAGTCAGCAACCCTAGTTGTGGTAGTAATAAAGATAGTTTATATATTTTCTCCTGTCATGTGTATAGATATATGCAGATAACCTATAGCAAGTCTGTTCAAAAAACAAATATATAGAATTTAAATGATGTGCTGTTAAAGAATGGAAAAGCTAGAGGCATCTGTTTCCTATTAGAATATCCCTGACGTAGTGAAGCACAAGATGACCAATTATTTTTATGTCTCTATGAGACATTCCTGTGATTGCTCACGCCCCTCAGGGATACCCAAGAACCAAAATATCAGCAACTTCTGCAGAGTTCATTCTCTGCCTGAATATTTCAAATTTAGATTCGGCTTGCATTGCTGTAGTGGAATTTATTGGTATGTGTTTATTTTGACCTAAGTATATTATAGATAAGGTTAAGCTTCTCTGTTGTTACCGCATAGACTTGTAAATTAGATCACTTTTTTAGCTCTAAGTAACAAAAAATTCTCTTAACTTACAGCTAATTAAAGCATGTTGACTTCGCACAAATATTGATGTATAGATTGTGTTAAATCTACGAGTATATGCTGCTAAATAGTATACAACATGGTCTCTTTATGTGGACATGCCTTTCCTTTTGACAGAATAAGAAAAATAGTTTCTGAACTTATTACTGTTATGTCTGACATACCATGTTTGCGATAGAAGCTACGTCTGAGTACTGAAAAAACTGCAGATAGATTTGCTAGTAAGAAGTTAACCAGCAGCTTTTTCAACGAAAGTGAAATGTGTACCATATTACTTAGTATTATTCACACTTATTTAAAATTAGAAACTATAATATTTGGAAATGGTACCTTGAGAATAAAAAGCATGTTGTCAGTTGTGGAAATCACTCAGAACCGGTCAGTTCCACTGACCTAGAAGTCTGCAAGCGGCTTGCGCAAGGTTATATGTTTCGTCTCATTTACTTAAAAGAGTGATTTTTATAAACTATTTCCCAGACGACTTTTACTTGCAAAATAGTTTCAAATATTATGAAAGCTTAACTTTTATTATATCATGAATATTTTGAATGCATGTTTCTGAATGTGATTAATTTCATTAATAGATTAATATAATTGGCAGGTTAAGGCTAAGGTATTAAGGATTATTACGTAAGAGTACTGGTGAAATGAGCTACTGATAGAATTAAGAACACACGTGTAAAATGAATATGCAGAACAAGAATGGCTAACCACATTAACCGAAATTATGTTGCCTTGGTAACGTGAGCAAGTACACGGCTGAGCAAGGTAAAGAATGGAAAATATTTATTAGTATTATTATTACTATTACTGCACTATAAAACTTAAATAAACATCAAGGAGGCCTGGTCCTCATTTTATAATGTATTGAATTCCAAAATAATTTGAAGAACTACTGTGTAAGAAATAAATGGTCCAAGTGAGTTAAGAATTTCTGTCCGAACTTTTCCGGAACATTGTCCTTAAGGGAACGCCTAAATGTTTAGAAATATAACTTCATAAAGATATCTTTTTACTGAAAAGATAATTATATGCCAATCAGTCATGTCACTACTCTGTCTTTGCGTGCTTTGCACGGAAGCCTTTACCTCGAATGATAATCTCATTAATTTGCATTTAGCTTCCTTCTTATTCTTTATGAAATTCATTTGAAATAATCTAAAAGAATTTCGCTCTTTTCTCCTTATAATTGTATTTTTGTAAAAGAAATTCCTATATTCATGGAATTAAACATGAAATATTGGCTGATATCGAATTTCTAATTCCCATAACTCCCCCAAAAGTCTTCCAAGTTGTGAAAACGTTGTATAGTGTATAGATATCTTTTAGCAATGAAGGAATTATTGCAAATGGTGGAGTAGCTCTTATCTAAATCACCCTTTTTTCGAAGGGAATTCGGCACTGCGACGAGTCTTGATCTATTGCACCTGTGCCCCCACGTGGGGCGTCCCCGGAAGGAAGGATGAGGCGAGAGGAAACAGAGGTCAGCACAGGGTCCCTACATTTTAGTTAGATGGAAACTTCCCCCGCCAGGCCAGGACAACGAAAACATTCCCCCGTACTGTGGTTTGGAAGCGTATCCAGCAGTCGGTCCGGAGCTCGGTAACTGACCTACCGGAGAAGGAAGTGGGATCACATTACCTATACATAATGTGTTTTTTCATTTCTTTTGGTTCTATAGTTATTCAATAGAAAAAACGTTCCATAGTTTCCACACAATGTTAGGTGCTCTCATAAGTGATGTCAGTTTTTTAATTGAGTTTATATATATATATATATATATATATATATATATATATATATATATATATATATATATATATATATATATATATAGGGTTAAGGTTATTGTTAGCATGTTGGAAGCCTGCAGTTTGTGATACATTATTTTAAAATGGAGACAACAAAGAGTCCTTCTGAAGCACTATGATCAGAAACTGCTGCCGCGGTTCAAACGATACGTTAAATCGAAGGTGAAGGTGTCAGGGAGCAAGAGGCGCAAATACGGTTCCAGAGTTTCAATAATGAATACAAAAAAAAATTTACAACGACATGGATGAACCAAATTAATAATATTGCAGCGGTCACTAAATGATGAACGTTGTCGTAGAATTTTGAAGTTGTGATTAATGTGAATTAGTTCAAAGCAGACAACTGGTAGAGATATTCGGCATTATTAAACAAAAACAGAGTTCTCTTGCAGCAGGGCAACACAACATACACCTCAGAGAACAATGGAAAGAATTCAGGACATGCTACAGTCCAGCAACGCAAAGAAGGTCCCTGGAAGGTATGTGCTGTCTTACACAGTGAGACAAGGACAGCAAATGTGTGTGGCAGAGAACGCCTGCTACACAAGGAGCAGACCGTTAAAAACATGAGCCCTATTCATTCTATGCACTAAAACCGAGAAGATTCATTCACAAAAGTAGAAGCCGTCAGAATGTTTTTGAATGGTCTGTAACTGTACTGACGTGGGGTGTCATAAACCTGTCCAGGGAGGGTGTGGGAACCTTCGCCAACCCCCCTGCGTCTCAGGCGTCGGAGACTATCTCTCCTCTCCTACATCCGGCATGTAGCCCTCATCTTGCGTCATCAGATTACTTCTCCTTAGATCCATGGTAGATTTCCTATGCGAACGAAATTTTGAAAAAATTGAATACGTTGAAATAGATAACAGTGAACCAATTTCTTTTCCATTGCATTCCCAAAGAAAAGTAAAGATTGTATTTTAACTGCCTTGCAAGCGTAAATTGGTGAGGATTGGGATTAGGATTACTACGGAGGCGATTCGACACTGCGACCAGCCTTGATCTATTGTACCTATGCCCGCAAGTGGGGCATCCTCGGGAGGAAGGATGAGGTGAGAGGAGACAGAGGGCGGCCGTCCCAAGGAGCCTTGACAGTGCAGAGGGCAGGGTTCCTAAATTTTACTTAGATGGAAACCTCCCCCGGTAGGCCAGGACAACGGCAATCGGTCTACCCGAGGAAGTGGTTTACTCAAAGCATATCATCCTGCCATGCATCACCGAGATATCCGCCGACACTTCTACCCTGAAAGAGACCACGAGATGAGAGATGATACGATATGATAATGGAGATGAAATGGAGGGACAGGAAATTTGGAGGATGTAATTAACCTACCCAGCATTTGCCTAACCACCTGGGAAAACACCCGAAAAAGCCCATGGTCAGGTAGATCAGCTACGGGAATCGAACCCGGACCTCCCGAATGCGGACCACCGCCTGAGCCATCCCGGTCGGTTATCTTTAAGTACGTCAAAGCTACGAATATAATCCAGTAGTCCAGGGAAGTCTCCTTAGTAAAATTTGCTTTGTTTACGGCGCTGTGCTAGATCAGCACTTTCAATGTGTCGGAATTCCCTCCGCAGGAGTTCTTTTACATACTAACACGGAGCTGTCATTTTGGAGCACTTAAAGACCACTGGCCTGGCCCGAGTTTGAACTCGCGACCTTGGGCTCAGTAGGTTAGCATCTGGATCAACTGAGTCACCGAGACCGACAAATCCTGAAGTGGACCAGAAGGTTACATAACCTGTTTTGCTCCGTTTAATTTCCTTTCTTAGTTTCATGGTGAATATGTACGTATATATATATATATATATATATATATATCCATTCTACTTGTACAATGTACCAGTTGCTATCAATACACCTATACGAGTGTAGGTGTACAATAAACTACGGCAAATGTTGGAGCTAACATGACCCCCTCAACCGAAGATTCGGAACAGAAACACAAACCAATAAATTGTGTAGACGCTAGGAATTACTCATAAAAAAGCATCATAAAGACATGTTACATTCAATTATAGCAAAAGAAAGGTAGCCTTGTGCTTCTTTTATTTCATTGCCTTGTATTCTGCAAAAAGAAAAAAGAAGAAATGCTAGAAGAGACTTCAATCGTGCAACTAT
Source organism: Mantis religiosa (assembly GCA_030765055.1). Lineage (NCBI taxonomy): Eukaryota > Metazoa > Arthropoda > Insecta > Mantodea > Mantidae > Mantis > Mantis religiosa. The sequence goes on along the minus strand of CM060949.1, from coordinate 122,034,788 downwards.
TGCTGTCAAGGTGACCAAGCAGCAAATTTTTGCAGACGTGCCATATACTCTCTGCGTACTATTTTCATAAGGTCACATTGGCTTTCTACAGAACGTACAGAAAGTTCGCGATACTCAGACTTTGAATAACTGACTCTAGTGCATTTGACTGGATGATTTGGCCTGCCTTGCATTAGAAATTCATGTAGCCTTAAAACACAGAATGGTGTTATTTTTAGATCACTTAAGTTATTGCTTTGTTCGGAATGATGCGTTGAATCGCAGTAGGAAACAATATCTTTAGTGCAAGTTACTACTATGCTGGAAGCACATTCTGAGTATCATAAAAGATGTTGGAAAGATAGAACCAGGAGGTTTTCAGTACCAGGTAAAGGTACCGTTAATGAATATGTGTGCCTGTTTTGTGATACTGCCTCCTTGGGTGATAGATGACACAAGGTAGTCACACAATATTTTATTCGAGATGTTGAGCAGCAAATGGTTAAATTGCTACGAAAACTAGAAAAGTAGCTTGTCACAAAAATTTGGAGCGTTCATTGAGTCCACATCTCGTATAAAGCTAGCCAAACGCATTAAATCGTCCACGAACTAGAGAAAGGTTGACATTCTGCCAGAGGTTCCGTACTTTCACGCGCAACAATGTAGCCATCCTTTTTTTTTTTTTTTTTTTTTTTTTGTAATTTTACGTTCTCCAGAATGGAATGGGTGAAATGATGCTCAAATGAGCCGAGGATCCATAGAGCTTAGAGTTACCCGACATTCGTCTTTCAGGATAAGGGAAACCCCGGAAAAACCTTATCCAGGTAACTCACCCTTACCGAGATTCGAACTCGGGACCTCTTGAGCGTGAGGCAGACTCGCTATCACCATGCTACCGAGGCGGGCATGTACCCATTCGGAATAATAATTTCTTAACGAATGAAACTTTCTTTTGCTTAAATAGCTAGATTAACTCCCATAAATTATGGAATTATTTAATGGAAGAACTGTACCACCAACTCCACACTCAATAAAGAAAGAACTCACATTTCTAATTGTATTAGAAATAAGACCAGAGACGTAAAACAAGTGTTGTAGAATATATTGAATTGTATTACCTCCAGAAAACTGGTCATTTTCGGGATTTTCTGTGAACTAAAACTTCGCGAACGTAATACGTACAAAGTGGTTTACCATTATAGACGTTTAGGTAGATACTTATTATCATAGATTGCAAATTTCTTCAAAATTACATTTTTTCATGTATTAAAAGGTGCGTGCATAAATATGCATAGCCATTAACTTAAATCATTTAATAAAATTTGAGGAAAAAATATTAAATTAGAGTTTACCATTTTGTAAACTCCCTGTAGAATATTAGGTTGTCTCAAAAGTAATGTCGGTTTTTTTTTATTTTGGTATTTTGGAAAATTCATTGAGTTTCTTTGGCTTGGCAATGCTATTTACAGGATGTCATGGCTAGTGTTGCGTACATTTCGAGCATGTATCAGTCTTCAATTGTTAATAAACAATCACAAAATGGAGATAATAAAGTTTGAACTTATAGTCAAGCCACAGCTCGAAGAATATGTGAAGTGAGAGGAGACGTCAGTAAGCGTGTGGCACACGATGGTTCCAACGTTACAACAATGGAGACAAAAACACTAGAGATCTGCTACATTCTGGAAGATCTAAAGTATGGAATATTGAGCATACACACAGTAGTCATTCTTAAAAAAAGAAAAAGATAAGGACCTATCACAGGTAAAATCGTTTGCTTGCTTAATACTCTTGAAAAAGTACAGGAATGACTTTTATATAAACGCATCCTGGAATATAGAATTATGATAGGTATGAGTAATAAGCAGTTTTGTTTTAGAAAAAACAAAACCACGGAAGATGCAGTAAATTATGTACTAAGATGAATAAATGCAAGTAAACAGAACTATTTGATAGGAGTTTTATTTGATGTTCAGGGAGCTTTCGAAAATGTATGGTGGCCAGAACTTTTTAATACTATGAGAGATAAGGATTACCCAAGATGTCTAGATTAGAATTAGAACAGAAATCAAAGCGGAAGAGTGACGCTCTTTAACCGTGGTGTGTCAGAACCAAATTAAAATTAGACAGTAAATGTCGTTATGAAATTAGTGTCTATTGTACAAAAGAGCTATAGAATCCCTTTCACAGCAACAAGGATATGTCATATGAGTTTTGTAATAGGTATAATAGGATATGGCGCAATTACATGGACATATAGGTTAAGGTTTAAATCCTGTGCAAATTTAATCCGAAAAATTCAGAGACAAATACTACTTCGCAGCAGCGGAGCTACAAAAATATCTACTTTGGCCCTACTAATAGTAACGGGAATTTGGCTTATCAACTATATCATTAGATTAAGGGTGCAACAACTGGATATAGAAGGACGAATATGGGAATGTTTTTAAAATTATGGGATAAAGATGCAGTATTAAGAAAGAAGTGAAAAATTATTTATCACAGAAATGGCAAGAAGAGTGGGATAATGCACATGTAGGAAGAAGAGTACATGAGTTACTTCAGCACATTAAAGAAATTCTAAAATTGGAACATATAAAACCAAGTAAAGGAGTTTTTCACTTTGTTACTGGACATGGCCCATATAATGTTTATTTAAAAAGAATAGGAAAGAAGAACTCAGATTTATGTGAGCAATATAACTGTTTAGATTCGCTCGAACATATTATTTTTAGTGCATTAAATATAGTGCACTAGTAGAAGACGGTCGAAGGAACTTCAAGGAAAATGTTTATGGAACACCTTAAGAAATGCAGCAGATTATGCACATTTTGAAAAAATGTCTCAGATAATATCCGCTAAGGCGTTAGAGGAATATACGACCCAAAAGACTACAAGAAAGAAATGTAGGAAAGTTTCAATGTACGAGAAAAGAATGTTACTTAAGAGATCGTCGGAGGGAAATAGCACCAAGAGAAACTGAAGATACAGATTACCAGACTTGAAGACCTAATATAAGACGCACAACCGATAAATAGAAGACGCCAGTTGTGGATATCGGAAAGAAGAGCAGAAACCATAGAAAGAAGGAGAATCCCAGGAGAGCCAGAGAGATACATGGAGAGTATCAGAGCAGACGGACACAACTGATTATGCAGAAGAGGAAAGATGACCACCCGGATATCTGTAATTGACTAACCAGCTCCTTTTACTGATGTCAATCCTTTCAGGAGATGGATGCCAGTAGGAGGAAACTTTGGATACCAGTTGCAGAAGAGGAAACTTTAAAATATTAGGAAACAGTCTTTCGTAGTTTGTTGTAGCAATTAAAGCTGTAGTATAGTAAACATAGATTTGATTTATATTGTTGGTGTAGAAGTAAAGTAGAAGAAAGACTGTCTTAGATTAGATGAGTAGGTTTGTAAGGTTACTGGAATCCAGTAGCCTGTAGGTTTAGGTAGTTCGTTAAGGTAGCAAGTAGATTACATCTGCAACATTTGCAAAATTTTTTTGTGTAATTTGATTTAAAAATGAATAAAGTTAAAAATGAAGTTTGCATAATAAGGCCTGATATAGATTCCAGAAACCGGGCTATTAGAAATGCCGATTTTATTTTATTTTATTTTAGCATACACGCAAAGTTTTGCGAGAAAATCTGCAAAAAGGTACCCTTAGGCTTTCAGAAGAAGTTGGTGCATCAAAAGATAGAATACATCGCCACATTAAGACACTTTCATCACACGGAAGCTGTACATCTGATTCTCATGAACTGACACCTAAGCAGGCTGAAAGTATAGTGAATATTTGTCGTCAGCTTATGCGTAATCCCTTGGATACAGATTTGTTAGAAGAATTGTCACGTGTGATAAAAATGGGTATACTACCGAAACCCTGATGCCATGAAACAGTGACTTGATCCCCGCCAACCTGCCGAAGTTATCGTTAAAAAAATCAGTTCGGTCCCAAAGTAATGTTGTGTGTCTGGTACAATTTTGAAGGTGTGATTCACTGGGAGTTTGTTCCAAACGGATGGGTGATTGATGCGGATCTTTATTCTCAACAACTAGAACGAGTTCATGAAAATTTGAGGCGGAGATTTTCAGCATTAATTAACCGAAATTAACTATTGCAATAGGACAAGACAACCATGAAAAACTTCAGGAATCGGGAGGAATCGAACTGCTACCACATCCAGCATCCAGCCCAGATCTCACACCATCATATTATCATCTTTTTCGATCCATGGCCCATTTCCTACGTAGGAGAAATTTTGACATTAAAGTAGTGAACGTGGGTGTCGACGAATTCTTCGCATCAAAAACCAGAGACTGGTACCATCATGGGATAATAAACCTCACTGAACGATGGCTCAAAGACCATAGAATCTAATGGTTTATACTTTGAAAACTAGTTAATTGCTTGCCAGAACACATTGAAAATATCTTTTTTTCTTAAAAAATGGCATTACCTATAAGACAGTATCTATATTTCAGTTACGAACGTTCAGTTTTGTTTGAGAATCTCTGGTACTAATCTTTAAGTTTAAGTTGCCACGCTTACATTTCGAGCACTATTGTTAAAATTATGAGTACATAATTTATAAAATAATTATCTTGAAGGCTCATAATCTGGTAAATGTGTACGAGAACTAATATATTGTGTTGTCTATTACAGAAATTATGACGTGAATCACTCCTATGCGAAACCCTGTATCTGAACAGCACGCGACTGCCGTATATTCAGGAATAAGAAGAGAAACCTCAATAAAGGAAAGAAGAGAAGCAAACAATCATAACGGCTGAGGTAATAGAGCCTTAGGCTCTCATTCGCGAGGTTGCATGTTCAAATCTCGCAAACCGTATAATCTAAAGATGTTTTCTTCTTTCTCGGTTTTCCCCAGCCAACAAACTTCTAAAATTGGTATTTAATATCACGATGAATATCTGAAAATAGAAATAAAAAAATAAAAAGATAGAAAAATATAAATAAAGCTGATAGAATGGTGAATGAAGGCAAATACACAACTAAGGTCATGTATCCGCAATCCTACGATCAAAGAAACAGACCTATCTTCTGATTAAAAACTAAATAGTGTAATTAGAGAACTAAGCAGATGATGCACTTTAGTAGTTGGTTATCCAGGTAGTTACAGTTAGTTCACTAAACTGTTATCTATGTGTTTCTTAGTTGTGCGCCCCAAACCCACACTACCTATGTGTTTCTTAAGCACATACACGCTGCGATATGAGTAAGTTGAAGCTGCAATGGATAAAAAAGAAATAAAAAGTTAAAAAATTTAACCACTGGCGCGACAGCCCTTAGAGGGCCAAGGCCTACCAACCCGACTGCCGGCCTCACGCCCACTTACGCACGGCAGAGGTGGACGATTATCCAACCGACACGGGGAGGAGATATGGTCAGCATCTCGGCATCGCCCCAGCCGGAAAGTTCGCTTTATTGATCAGGGCTGCTTACCTAGCGTAAGCTCCCCACTTTCCTCACGATGCTGAGTGGGCACCGGTCCTATACCCGGGACCTAAAATCCCCACATGGGCGGGATCGAACCCGGGCTGCTTTCCATGGCCAGGTACCAAGGCATACTGCCTTAGCACGCTACGCCACGGCGCAGGACAAAAAAAAAAGAAATACTAGATTCTAATGTGCTGTGTGAGTGAGTGTGAGTGAGAGTGAGTGATTGAGTGAGTGAGCGAGCGAGTGAGTGAGAGAGTACAGCATAATTTCAAATGAAAAGTCGATTAAGTATTTAACTTCGTACTTAAATTCAGCACCTTCCAATTAATAAGACGCAGAATTTCAAGTTCCCCTACCACAAATCAAACTCATTAGAATACCATTTTGTTAATGTATGTGAATGATAAATAAAGGGCATATTTTGATGTTTCTATTTTTCTGGCAATAGCCTGAATGAGTTTTGTGCCCTGAATAATCCGTACGCGACAGTGAAAATCTAATTACATAAAAATGTAGATCTTCTTAAAATACATAATTTATATTAAATAAAATATTTTGTAGGATAGTACATTTCGAGATACTCCTTAATTTGAATGTTCAAATATTTCTCTTAACTGATGAGTTGTTGTTCGTGTTTGTTCTTCCTCTCTCTCTTTCTCTCTCTCTCTCTCTTTCTCTCTCTCTATCTCTCTCGGTGTGAGTGTGTGTGTCTGTGTGCGTGTGTGCGTGTGCGTGTGTGTGTGTGTGTGTGTGTGTGTGTGTGTGTGTGTGTGTGTGTGTGTGTGTGTGTGTGTGTGTGTTGGCAATACAAAAAAGCATGGAATTTAAAAGTCATTATGTAGCCACGAGCTCTTTGAAATCTAATTATAGTTTTATTTACTGCACTATTCAACAAAATGCTTAAATATGAATTAAACGTTTCTTTGAATTAACAAGCTGTAGATACAATAACAAGATTTTATAACAATGGTTTACAGCACATTATTGTGTTTACTACATGTCTGGAGAATGGTTACACATTTTGTTGCTGACTCAAATAAAGTACAGAAAGCTGAAAACAATAGTCACATCTTTATATGGTGTAAAATGTTCAAACCTTTTCCATGACATCACGAGAAACAATGAATTGTGACTGCTTCAAAAAGAGTACAATATTGAAACATTTGAACCAATAACAACGAATATAGACATATATGAAGAAAGACAAGATTGTCATAGGCTGGCCCCAAAACTCAGTCGGTAGAAAAACTGCCTGCCGTGCTGGGGGTCCCCGGTTCGCTTCCCGGCAGTAGGGGGTGGGGATTTTTTTCCGACCAAGATAAAACCTCATCTTCCCGGGAGTCTGGAAGTATCAATGTGAAAGCGAATGCGTGCATGATCTAATGATTAAAACCCAGCGAATACGAGTTAACACCTTCGATATGATCCAAAGGAGAACAGCCGCCGATATGACCATTGCAGTTGAAGGCTGTTATAAGTGCAACAACAAAAAATTGTCACACATATATTTGCTTCCGATATGTCACACTTGTAAGCAATAGTATATTGCGTACTAATGACTGTGATACCTCATCAGGTCGAGGATGCCTATTGGTTCGTGGATAGCCAATTACTTTCTGCAGTACTTGAAAAAACCGTAAAAAGTCATAATAAATCAATATTAGTACTATTCTGTTAGGCATTACGTCATTTCCTATTGGTACCGTATTATGCTGTTGAGTGTTACGTCACTTCTGCTGGTACCGTAAATATTGAGAACGAGTACCATAAGTATTAATGACCTGTTTCATTCTTGTTGCCATGACAATTGACAAATATATTTTAAATTTAGCTTACAAAACCAAATACGTGTTTTCAATGTATTTTTTCTTTGTCTCCTAAAATTATGCAAAATAAAATAAACTTATAAATGTAATAAAACAAAACGACCCGTAACGGCAATTGATTATTTAGCTACAGAACTTCCATTAAATTTATGTTTTACTATTTTAAGAGAAATTAATTTCCAAATATAGGCCGATAGTTGAAGAAAAGTGTTTCCACTTGTTGATTTCTGAGGGTATTGCAATTTTCTCTTAGCTAACACCAATCGTCATAATCAAATACAACACATGATTGGACGATCATGTAGATTATTTAGCCCTTCCTACTGAAAGAACCTTGAAGGATTTTATGTCGCAGACTTTGTTAAAAGAAATAGGTGAAGGCTTGGAAAACAAAAACGCTGGTTTGATACCCATGAATCACCGTCTGGAGTTGGAGTATTTTATTTTACTTTATCACACATTTTGAAACATCACCACACTGTTTTATGGACAAGAGATAAACCTTGACGATGATACATTTAGAACCGCAGCATTAACTTAATTAACAATGCACTACTTTGGAAGGGGCTTCTCTGATGTTACCAACTATTTCTCTATATAATTTAATTGTAGTTATGTAAACATTAAACCTATTATTTTAGAAGTACGTTTAAATATATATTTAATGAATGTAAAACAAATTAAAGAATTAGAATGTTTAGCTTATTTTGTATTAATGAACAATCTCCGAAACAAAGTAATTCTTCAAAGAGATTAAATCTGTAAAAGGTTGTGCACCTTCATAATGATAACGAAGAGATCAGGGATATACATGTCATATTATTACTTTTTCTTGCACTCTGCTGTAGAAAGAAGTAGTAGAAAGAAGTGTATATCCCACACAAAAAATCAATATTTGGATTTCAGAAAAAAAATATTTACAGGTTAGGGGTCAAAAGAAAAGTACTTTCAGAAAAAGAAATGCCATTTTGCGTGTGTCTGAGAAAGAGGGAGAGAGACTTGCTCCTTGCACTGGTAACTTTTCCTTCTATTTTTCTTTCTTGGCACAGTTTATTAATTTTTGTATGTTGGACATAGTGACATTAAGAATAAAACGTATATCCTGAATGTCAATATTCTCTAAATAGTCCTTCTTATTCGATTTTGTATAAGTTTGTATAACCAGGAAATTTTAAGAAACTTACAAAGCCTTACTACAGAAAAAATGTAAAACTCATTAAAGTACATATCTTGTGGCAAATATGCCTTCTCACATGGTTATCTGCCTTCTTGATATTCCAGGTTACAATTAATATTTTCTTTCCAATTTTGTCAACTAATAGACATGCTTAAAAGATAACAACCTTCAATTCGTTCTTTTTTGTTGTAATTATTATTATTAAAATAAATTATTAGCAGGCTAAACATTTCAATGCCGTTTCAGTATACTATAACTAATTGCTTAATTGAAATAATTACTAAGTAAATTTACTGTGAACAACGGAACGTGGGCAGAAGAATTAACCTTGATGTGAATACCTACTCTATGTGTAATGTGTGAATTTCCCATGTTTGAAGCGAATATAAAAATGGCTGTGTTTATTGCTGATTATGAAGTGGCAGAAATAAAATCTTAAAGGTTTATACTGGAAGAAGAACAAGATCAATTGCCTTGCATTTCCATTCTTTAAAAATAGCTTCCAGAATAGAGGCATATCTCGTAAACAAAATTTTTAATTTTCAAAAATAATATAGTACAGTATTAAAGTGGCACGTTAATATTTAAGTAACTTGGTAAGCCGATACAAACAATCCAAATTATGTTTAAGCCTTGTTGCAAAATTTGTTTTAAGGTAAGCTTATGCAACTGACTTCGTGATGAGAAAAAAAATTAAGAAATTAACCTTTGGATCCAGTCATGGTAATCTTCATAAAAGAAGATTATAGCTACATACACTGCACACGTTTAATAGTGAGCTGTGAATAAAAGCAAGCAGCTTGCAATTGAACGACCTATATTTGTCCGACATTAGTTACGTCTAGATAGAAGCCTATATCTAGTGGGCAACTTGCATCGAAAAAACTGGATATGTTGCATTTTAATCGAACTCAATAGAACCATTTTTGAGAAAACAAAAAATAATGAAATATTTTCTAAGTAAACACAGTTTTGAATTGGAAGATGCTCGTGCCGTATCTCTGAAAGATGAAAAATTAAACTTCCATTTTAGTATTTAACTGTCATTTAGTTACATATACAATGAAGCTAGTAACAGGGAAGCAACAAATTATATTTGTGTAGTGTCATTTAGTTGTTGAGTTTCCTGTTCACAGATATATAGAAATACACACACGAACCTTTTTCTAAAAATGTTTTTTCTTTGTATTCAGAAAATATCAAAACGCGTTTCTCCGGTGAAATTTTGGGCTCAAGGTTTTGGTGGAATGCGACATTTCCTATATTTATTATAGAAAAGTAAAGGATAAAATAAAAAAGTAATGACTCAGAATGAAAGTGCAGAGCTTGCCTTCATTCCCGCTTTCAGTAAAACCGCCATGTCTTCCGCACATCGGTAATAATTGTGGACGCTTAATTTGGACGTTTGTAATTCAAGAGTAATGATCTCCAATTTGTTCTACACAATCTAGTGAAAAATAACCATGATTGTTCTCATTACATACTTCATCACAATGGATTGAAACACAGTTTCCAAGGCATTCATTACTTCATTTTGAAACTCAAAAAGCATATTTTGGGTGGCATTTCAACTTCTTTCAATGTACAGTAACCGCTCGTTAACCCGGACCTTTTTTAATCCGGGCCAGTTTTGAAAAAAAATGTTGCTTAGCGTAGTAAATAAAGACTTGTTTTACAGACGATAAATTGCTGTTCTCAATAGGTACATTGCTCGAATTCTCTTGCCAGTGGTTGAATTAATTGCGCTCACACCACTTGATTGGGACCAGGTTGGAAGAGAAACTTTGATAAAGTTATGGAAAAATTTATGGCTTGGTGCGTGTGACTTGCCAGAAAATAAGACTGAAGAAAAAGTACGTGTGGAAGAAGATTTTATAGAGATTTTTAAAACTATCGTTGGCTGTTCTGATGTTGCTGAAGTAGACATTGACAACTGGTTGTAAATCTACAATGACAGAGGCTATAAACCGACTACAGAGGAGGGCATTATTGCATCATGCAGTGTTACTGAAAATGGAGATGAGTATTCGATTCAGATAGTGTTGTGTTGATGAACCAGCTGTGGTTAGGACCCACGCACAAGCAGTAACAAACATAGAAAAATGTATGCTTTATTTTGAGAATCAAGCCGAAACATTGCCAAATGAACTTCTGATGTTAAAGCGGATGTGAGATCGCACTGCTCTTAAGCGATACACTTAACTAAGAAAGCAGAAGCTCGCTGCCTTTTTTACTACCGACTAGTTTGTAGCTATGTTGTGTACAGTGCAATTATAAGGCTATTACATTACACACAGTGTATGTGTTTTTAGGTGAAAGTGTGGCGATAGTAATTTCTAAACTTCATCAAAAATATTTCGTCATGCTGTGCATGTTTTTTATCGTTATTCCGTCATTCTGTGGATAACCCGGATTTTAGTTAACTCGGACGGCCCTGGACTCCATCTGGGTAAAAGAGTTTCTATTGTACTTCCTTTGTTTTATTTCGCTGTTATATTGCTTTCTCTGCTAAAGAAGTGGTTGTCCGCTTAGAAATTCTAAAAGAGATTTCATCGCATATAAGTGTTTTGAGATTCTCTGAATAATAGGAGAAGCACCTCTGTCTAGATCTCTGTGAACGACAAAACTCAAAACGAACACCAAACTTGGTATTTTAAGTTCATTGTCTTCCAAACATGCAACAAACAATGCCTCCCCGCTTCTAAACTATCCCACATATAAAATTCTAAAGTAAACAAGTTAAAATAGTTAAAAAAAGCCTACCGACAACTCATTATACGAAGAAATTAATATTAAATCATTGATTGAATCACATTCAGTTTTAAGGGAACTTTAAGTCGTACAGTTTCAACTAACTCTTACCAAAGAGATTTGTTATCTTTTCTTTATTAGGAATCTGGAAAGAATTGTATGGCAGACGTGGATCGCATACGGAAATGAGAAGTGATTCTTATATAATGATCTGGTCAAGACATTGCTTCCTTCTTCCGTGTAAACACATCATGCTTCAGGAAGAAAATTAATCAACAAATAGTTTTCGAAAGCATAGCTGTGAAGAAATGTTTGCGTAACATAAATAAAACCTTTTTACCACGCTTGTACTAGTTCATTCACTTGTGCTCTCTCTAGAGGAAGTATATTTATAGTACATAATATTTTTTGAAATTAGTTACAAAGCTATAAACTTGTTATAAAGCTACAAAAACAGATGCTTATACTAGAGATTTACACCTGTAGACAGAAAATTAATGGTAACTGTACTGCTTATACACTTAATCTGAGCTTCCAGATGGATTATGGTCGCACACGGTATTTCCTTTATACAGTCATGCTTTAAATGGCATCACAAATGCCACACACAGCACAGCACGAAGGTGTCGTTGAAGGTGAACCCTGTTCCATGGAGCAGGGGCCTTCGACTTGTTGCCATCCCGGAACACTGTCCCTTACTGGCATTATGTGGGTATTAAGTCATCGGGCGGTGGGTAGATGGTTGGTTTTTGTTCTGATGTTTTTTTATGTTTGATAATAAAGAGAAGAGATAGAAAGATATAAATGGTATATGATGGGGATGTTAAGATTTAAGGTAAGCCTAGAGTGGTTCTTGGGTGTTTGTAGGTGGTCCCGGGGTCTATATCATATTCCGCGAGACCACTGATAAGATGGTTGAAACTGGATGCTAGGTTAGAATAGAATTTGTGTGAAAGAGTTAAGATGTAGTTGGTGAGAGTGGGAAATGAGAGGTCATTGTGTATGTTGATGTTGGAGATATACCAATCAGCACCTGTAGCAATTCTCAGAAAACGGTTTTGCAGGACCTGGAGTTTGTTTAAGTGTGAGGGTGCTGCAGCACCCCAGACTTGACATGCATAAGCAATAGCTGGTCTCAATATTTGTTGGTATATGAGAATCTTATTCCTGAGACTCATAGGCGACTTTTTGTTGTATAGCGGGTATAGCATACCCATAAGTTTTGTGACTTTCGAGGCAACGGATACAATAAGTGCCTTCCACGTGAGACGCATGTCGAGCTGGACTCCAAGATATTGGGCCTGATTGCTCCAGGGAATGTCTTCTCCTGCTATGTGGAGTTCTGGAAAGTCTTGGATTTGGCAACGGGTGGAGGTAACTGTCTGTGACTTTCTGGCGTTATCACAAAAGCCAGAGAGTTGCAGTTTACGCAATTGTTCCTTCCAGGTTAACCAACGGCTAAAGTAAGTAGTTAGACACATGGCTCGCTCTTTTCCTGAGTACAGAAATTTGCTGTCGATGCTGCACGTGTTTTAGGTATTTAGTACTCAAAATTACTTTTGCGTCGGTTATACACAATAGTGTAACAGTATTTTTGTTTAGTAATGTTCGAAGGAATAATAAATATATAAAAATGTATGTAGTTGTGTGATTGGCCGAAGTAGTAGTGGTATGACGTGGTGTGATGACGTGTCAGTGAATCGGCCAATCACAAAATAAAGTGGGAATTACTATGGGGACAAGAAAATCAATAATCTAGAAAAAGTGTTAGAATCTTGTGTCTTGCTGGAGAACGAGGAAGTTGACTTAAGATGTTACGAGGATTATAAAATCTCCAAGAAAATTATATATCATTTTGTCTTAATCTGTGAATCTATCATTTGGCGCTAGCCAGTATTACTTTTGATAGAAAAAAAAATTGATTAAATTAACTATATTCGAGTAACTGCGCCGTTAGTGCTGTCTTATGGGAGAAACATGGCGACTAGCATAGAAAGAGAGATGGAAAATCATGATTCTGGAGTGAAAGAAAGTATTATACCGACCGCCATAATGGAAAAATATAATCCCGTTACAAATGGCGCAGCAACGTGTGGGGCTCGAATAGGATAAAGAAGAGGAGATTAAAGCATCGTACAGCTCCGTGGGAATTTAAAAGGAAAGAAGAAAGAAGAGAGAAGAAAGAAGAAAACGAGAACTGGTTTAAGTGAGTGGAAAAAAAAAAAAAAATAGTAGTAGTAGTAGATTTATGTTGTTAAGAAATCAGAAAATAGTTAAAAAGATGGCGAGTAGAAAAGAAATAATAGTGGAAGGAGAAGTTACTGATAGTGTAGGAATGAATAGGGAGGATGCAAGATTAAGCATAGATAATGAGTCAATGTTGGAAAGAATAACAAGAATGTTAAGTAATTTAGATTCTAAAATAGAACAAAATGCAAATGATTTAAAATCAGAAATGAGTAATTTAGATTCTAAAATAGAACAAAATGCAAATGATTTAAAATCAGAAATAGGAGATGTTAAATCTGAAATGAGTAATTTAGATTCTAGAATGAAAGATGTAAAATCAGAAATGAGTAATTTAGATTCTAAAATAGAACAAAATGTAAACGATTTAACTAAGAAAATGAATGATTTAGATGTAGGAGTAAGACAGGAACTAGCACAAAATGTGAGTAACTTAGAAATTAATTTATTACAGAAGTTAAAACAGGAATTAAAATCTGAAATTTCACAGGAGATTAGAGAAGGGAGAAAAGAGTGTAGGGATAATATGGAAAGGCTCATGCAGATCATAGAGATTAATAAGGATGAGAATAGAAAGGAAGTCAATGAGTTGAGAGAGATAATTCAGGAAACTAGGTTAGGTCAGGACATTGTGAAACAAGAAATAAGAATGGAATTAAACAAAGAGTTAGAAACATTTAGGATACAACAGGCAGAAATAACACAAAAACAAAGAGAAGAATTAGGAGATAAAGTAGAACAAAGAATCAATGTAATTTGTTCTGAAATGCAATTACAACATGATGAAAGTAAGATACACCAAGAGGAAATAAAGTTACAAATTGATGAGATAAGTAAAGCAAAAGAAGAAGTAATTTTGCAAATTAAAGAGGTAAAAGAACATTTTGAAAAAGAAAAGGATAACTTAGGAAAACTGACACAAGTTGTAATTGCATTACAGGCTAGAAAAGTAAATAACGGGAAAGAAATGTCTAGAATTACAAATATAAACGATTGTGACTTACCAGGTGAATTAAGCAATCATCAGAAGTCTAGTGATGTAGTAAGTGAATGTAGTGATTTTGTGAGTCCAGATAATGATATTAATTATCACAGAAACACACAAAACATGTCCTCACACACACAACTCCACAGTCTAGGTCAAAATGAATGTGTACATTATTCACTAAATGATATTAGTCCACCAAGTTTTGATGAGGAATCAGGTGATAATCCAAAAGTATTTCTTAGGGAATTGGAAGAATATTTCCGTATTAAGAGAATTACCAATGAATTTCGGATGGTAATTGTAAAACGTTGTTTGAAGAAAAATGCTCTTGAGTGGTTAAGGTTAACTTTGGCTTCACATGAAACATACAGTACTTTCAGAAATCTGTTTATAAATAGATTTTGGGGACCTGAGAGACAAAGAAGAATAAAAGTTGAGTTAGCAACGGGTAGGTTTGAGTTTAAAAAAGGGATTTCTATGACTGAATATTTCTTAAAATTAGCAAACAAAAGTAAGTTGATCAATCCCGAAATTTCTGAGACAGAAATTGTCAACATGCTAATACGTCATTATCCACCACATATCAGAAATCATTTAATTGTGGCTAAGCCTATCGATTTCTCTGATATGATTGAATTATTATCCGAATTTGAAGCACATAACCTCATTAATGATACTACATCCTGTGATGGTAACTATAATAACGTCCATATTGAGCGAGGAAGAAATCGACAGGAATTACAACCTACAAATAATAGGAATAATAGGACGAGTTTAAATTGGGGCGGGGCACCCGTGAGAAATCAAAGATTTAAAAGGAAGAGGTTATGATCCTAGACGAACTTATGAATCTGTAATTCCCGGAACAGGAAGTGGAGTTCAAAATAATGTGCAAAGGAATAATCATAACAATCAGTCGACGAGAATTGGAAGAAATGATCACATAAACCATGTAAGATTTTATCGAGGAAATAATCAGCGAATAAGTAACTTTAATAGGGGTAGAGGTACTAGTTTATTTAGTGCAAATCAAAGAGATTTTAGGGGTGTGAGATTTGAAAGAAGTAATCAAAATGAAATAGTCGAAAATACACAAAGCACAGAGAATGATGGGAATATAAACGATAGCACCAACCTAACCAACAATGAAAGTATTAATTAAGGGCCGAATAGGTGAATGGAATTTCAATTTCATTGCGTTGGTAATTCCACATTTGGCAAGAGATGTAATTGTGGGTAATGATTTATTATATGAATGGCAAAGTGTATTGAATTTCGAAATGCATGAAATGAAGGTTAAGACAGAAAATGATTTATTAGTAATAAAATTATTGGAAGAAGATGGAAGAAAAGAAGAGAATATGGATAATATAAATAATGAAAGTTTTTTTTTTTTTTGTGGAAGATATACTTTTGCAAGAAAATGGTAATATTGAATACGATGAAAATGAAAATTGTGGGAAGAATTTAATTATTGATGGATTGCAAAATAATGTAACTGACCTTGAAAAGCATTGTTGCCAATTATATACAATACAAGATAAGAACGGCGGAAGCCAAGTGGAGGAAGAAATAGAATTCCAGAGAATATTACAAGTAAAGTTAGAAAACACATACAATTTAGACCAAGCGAGAAAAGAACAGTTGAAATTGTGTATATTAAAGAATAGAAAAGCCTTTAGTTCAAAACCTGGACTGTGTAACAAATACACACACACATTTAAAGTGAATGATACTGATCCCTATACACATAAAAGCCTTGACAGTAATTGAAACAATATTGAATATATACTATGTGTGTGTTAAATAATAATAAAAATAAAACATTGTTAAACATCAATATATTGTTGTATTTTAATTAATGTTAATTTATTGTTGTTAAATGTTCATTTATTATATTTCATCCAATGTATGTATATTATTATATTTTATGTATGTTGTATTGGTGTTGTGTAATATTGGTGTAAACGAAATTGTTAATTGGGGCTGTTCTTCGAAATATATGGAAACAGATTGTTAATTCCTTTATTTGGTTATTTTCCATATATTTCGAAGAGGGGCATTTGTAACAGTATTTTTGTTTAGTAATGTTCGAAGGAATAATAAATATATAAAAATGTATGTAGTTGTGTGATTGGCCGAAGTAGTAGTGGTATGACGTGGTGTGATGACGTGTCAGTGAATCGGCCAATCACAAAATAAAGTGGGAATTACTATGGGGACAAGAAAATCAATAATCTAGAAAAAGTGTTAGAATCTTGTGTCTTGCTGGAGAAGGAGGAAAGATGTTACGAGGATTGTAATTGTAAAGGAAAATTAATAAGATTCAAAAAGTGTTATTCAATATTTATAATAGATAAGAGTGAATCATAGTTCGTATTATATAATTAAATAATATATTACAAAATTGGACTCATCTAAATTTTATTTTCACCAAAAATCCGTATCCACACAAAGATCTCACGACTCTCAGTATATTAAAACTCGACTTGGATCTTATAAAAAGTTGGCTTGCTTCTTATTAGTTGAAGTTCAAACAAAAACTACCGTTACAATAGTAAAGCATAAATGTAAACCGGTATGATAACGCAAGAGAAAACAGAAAACAAGGTAACGCGATACGGTGAAATAAACCAGAAGTGGTAACACTGGAATGAACAACGACGCTCAATTGTTACTTTTACAAAGCACTAGAACCATTCCTAACACAAGATTCCGGAACTAAAGATTGTTTTATGACTACCAGCGACACTAAAATACCATCAGGTTAATTGGGTATGCTGTTACACAACACTATCATCGCGTATAAGGCTAACAAACGTTACAAACCATTATTTTATCTATTAAAATTTGAATTTCCCCGAAATTACAGGTCTACACGGCAAGTATTCTAACAAAGGTTCAAAATGTTCACTGGTAAAATAAGTTATCGAGATTTTGTCCCAGTCTTACACCAATTCTACACTTCTGTACTTCTTTAGCAATTTACAATCTATGTGTATTTTAAGTGGAACAGTTTCCTTTTATCTCCGAAATATCACATGCAGTATTATATGTTATTTTTGACAAACGCACTTAAGTATTACTTATACCAAACTTTTGTAGACTAATAGCTGGTTGAAAATGGCTTCTGAAACACCATGTCCACGGATTAAGTTTGTTCTAACAACAGTCTCCGATTGAACATGTACATTAATGTAGCTTAATTGCGTCCGCGCATTGCATTCAGACGTTCCAATAAGCCTGACCGGGCCTGCCTCGGTAGCGTAGATGGTAGCATGTCTGCCTCACGTTCACGAGGTCCCGAGTTCGAATCTCGGTCAGGGTGAGTTACCTGGATAGGATTTTTTCCGGGGTTTTCCTTATCCTGAAAGACGAATGTTGGGTGACTCTAAGATCCACGGACCCCGGACGTATTGAGCATCATTTCACCCATTTCATTCATCGTCCGATATGACTAAATGTTGGAGGATGTAAATTACAAACAAACACAAACCTGGCCGGCCCTCGTAGCCATGGTCGTTAGAGCATGTCTCTAGCGTTCCGCCGCGTAGAGGATCGCGGGTTCGAGTCCCGCCTTGGGCATGGGTGTTTATGTGTATCGTGTATATGTGTGAAACTAAAGAAAGCAGAGAGTAAAGTAAACGGAAACAATAAATAAGGTTAAATAAGGAAAAGAAATATATATATACATATATATTATAATTAAAAAATAAACCTGAGTCCATGAAAATCAATATGTAGCAATGAGGTTATGACAACATTGGAGTTCGTGTTAAACCAACGCATGCACGGCCTAGTCAAAGACTAATCTCAGATTGTGAGTTGGATCGAACCTATTGAAGATTGTAAGCTGGGAAGATTATGTTAGCTTTAGGATAATCGGTTAAGTTTGCGTAGTAATCGCCAAGAAATAAAGGCAATATTAGGGAACATAAAGAAAGTGAAGTCATAGACAATACTGTTATGGTAACATTTAACTCGTAAATAATATTTTATACCTGCAGTAATAGATGTATATACATCTATTTCTAAAGTTGCACATATTTTATGCTACAGCTAAATAAAACTATTTTTCAAAAAGCTCTAGTACACCTCAAACAGCATGTTTTAAAAGACGTTTTTACACAGAAGCAACTCATTCTTAATATTAATGCTGTGCAAGCTCCGATCCATTGAAAACATTTTTAAATGAACACTGTATTTTTGTACTTATGTTCTCAAAGGTTTTATTATTGTTATACGACTGTACAAGTTATAAACTGTTGTTCACAACAACTGATAGCGTTGACATGTCCGAGGTGTTTCATTTCCATTTAGCAGTAGCAGAATACGAGTATATGCAAGATGTATAAAACCTATACATAATGTTCAAAACTACGATAGAAATGCCCCCTGTATCACCAAAAAGAAGGTTAAAGATGCAAATAGACTAGATACAGCTCTGAGTGTAGTAAAATCGATGCAATCAATGATAGAATGAACGAGGAATTTTCGGTTGGTGGGGGTAGGAACTCCACATCGCATCTTCACTCACAAATGTGTAACATTTCGGAATTTCTTTCTGCAAGTGTTGGGATTCTTCACATGCCAATAAAAGTTGTTGTAAGGAAAATTCGCTACCTAATAGCGTCACCTAGCGTTGTAGAACGAAATGGTGCTTTCTACATGTCGGAATTTGAGCATTTGATTGAGGAAGATTACTCGTAACCACATTTGCTCAGATAAAAACAAGAGGTTTTATTAGTTTTATTAGGTAAAGCAAGCTCGTAATGTGGTTACATCAGATTGTTGCCTACAATACATAATTTTTTTCTTTTATATTTTGAAATGCGGTTAGATGTGAGATTAAAGGAGTGTCACTTTATGGCGCGTTAAACATTCTTGTGCATACGCTAAAAACATAACTCAAAAAGAAACTTCAGAATTTTACCCAACTTCGTTTTAGGTCCAGCTTCTTCCAAGATTACGACACCTAGGTTTACAATGCGTTATTACAGATAAATGCGTTATACCTATCATAGAGCTAAATGCTGTAGGCTTCTAGCCAGAAAACGTCTGAGAGATGTGCTCTTATCTGGAGGAGTAAGGGGAAGAACATATCACAACTTACGATGAAGTCAAATAGATTTACTATCTCCGTTAATACGAGGGCTGTTCAATAAAGAATGATCATAATTTTTTACGGTCATAATTGTTC
This sequence comes from Mantis religiosa, assembly GCA_030765055.1. Lineage (NCBI taxonomy): Eukaryota > Metazoa > Arthropoda > Insecta > Mantodea > Mantidae > Mantis > Mantis religiosa. The sequence continues at coordinate 122,015,148 of CM060949.1, read as the reverse complement.
GCACTAAAATTCAATCTTATTATTTTCCGTTAGCTTAATGTGAAACAAACATGCCGTAGTAGTTTTATTGTTGGTACTTCTGGTTCCCGCCTGTGAGAACCAGGCAAATTCAGACATGTTCAGTATCGCCTACCGCTGCAATGGAGGTAACATGCAGTTAAAGTTGATGTTAGAGGAAGATCCGGAGTGTCTATCAAACGTAATCACTGCTGATGAAACTTGGCTACATCATTTTTATCCTGAGAGCAAACAGCAAACCAAAGTTTGGAAATATCCTTCATCACCAACCCCCAAAAAACCAAAAGTGGTTGCTTCTGCTGGGAAACTTATGGTCATCTCATTCTTTGATATTCATGGAATGGTTTATCAGCATGTTGTACCTCCACACACATCAGTAACTGGACAATACTACAGGGATGTCCTGAAAACATTGCAAGTCCATATCAGGCACAAAAGACCACATTTCCGTGAAGCAGATTGGATGCTGCACCATGATAATGCTCGGCCGCATATTGCCAATGTTGTTGCTGAATATCTTACAAAAATGGACGTGAAGTGCATCCCTTACTCTCCCTATAGTCCGGATTTAGCCCCATGTGACTCTTTTCTATTCCCTAACTTGAAGAAACGCCTTCGTGGGAGGCATTAACCATCATCAGAAGCAGTGGTGAAGGCTGCGGAGGCAATTTTGAAGGATCTCTCAAAAATGGTTTCCAGCATGTCTTTGAAGACTGGTAGAAACGCTGGGACAAGTGCATCGCACTCAGGGGAGACTATTTTGAGAAGGACCATCAAAATTATGAGGATGAGTAACGGTACGTTGTCAAAAAAAATTGTGACATTCTTTATTGAACAGCCCTCGTAATTGTGTTCCTCACACGAGAATTGGGCTGTTATTAATGTGTTTGTGTTTGACAACTAGCGTTGTCT